>WOXC01006177.1:600000-804690 GCA_011680675.1 Gymnobelideus leadbeateri
CATACCAGATTTTAATTTATATTATAAACAGTAGTCATCAAAACTATTTGGTACTGGCTGAATAATAGTGTAGTGGATGAATGGAATAGATTGGGTACAAGAGACTAAGCAGTCAATAACTATAGTAATTTACTGTTTCCTAAACCCAAAGACCCCAGAACTCACTATTTGACAAAAACTGCTGGGAAAACTGGAATGTAGTTTCACAGAAACTGGACATATACCATTATCTAACACTGTACACCAAAATCAAGTCTAAATGGGTACATGATCTAGGTGGAAAGCAAGGAATAGTTTACCTGTCAGATTTATGGAGAAGGGAAAACTTTATGACCAAACAAGTGTTAGAGAGCATTATAAAATACAAAAAGGATAATTTTTGGTTACATTAAATTTAAAAGATTCTATATAAACAAAGCCAATAAAAACAAGATTAAGAAGGAAGTGTGAAATTGGGAAAGGGTTATTACAACCAGTGTCTCTGATAAAGGCCACATTTCTAAATTATACAGAGAATTGAGTCAAATCTATAGGAGTACAAGTCATTCACCAATTGATAAATGGTCAAAGGATATTAATAGGTGATTTTCAGAGGTAGTAATTAAAAATATCTATAAGCATATGAAAAAATGCTCTAAATCACCATTTATTAGAGAAATGCAAATCAAAACAGCTCTGAGGTGCCACATCTCACCAGTCAGAGTGCCTAAAATGACAAAACAGAAAAATGAAAAATGCTGGATAGGATTTGGAAAAATTGGAGCACTACTTCATTGTTGGTAGATTTGTGAACTTATTCAGCCATTCTGGAGAGTAATCTGGAACTATGCCCAAAGGGCTATAAACAATTACATACCCTTTGACCCAGTAATAACACTCCTAGTGTTGTATCCCAAAGAGATCATAGAAGTGGGAAGAAGACCCATACGTACAAAAATTTTTATAGCAGCTCTTTTTGCGGTGGCAAAGAATTGGAAATAAAGGGAATTCCTATTAATTGGGGTATGGCTAAACAACTTGTTGTATATGAATGTAATGGAATACTATTGTGCTATAAGAACTGAGGAGCAGATAGACTGCATAGTTACCTGGAGAGGCTTA
This sequence comes from Gymnobelideus leadbeateri, assembly GCA_011680675.1. Lineage (NCBI taxonomy): Eukaryota > Metazoa > Chordata > Mammalia > Diprotodontia > Petauridae > Gymnobelideus > Gymnobelideus leadbeateri. The sequence continues at coordinate 601,102 of WOXC01006177.1, forward strand.
TATAAACTTGTGCTGAGTGAGAAATGCAGAACAAGGAGAAACTTTTACATAATAACAGACACAGTGTATGTGTGATGACCAGCTTTGATAAATTGGACTCTTCTCAGCAATGCAAGTTTATAAAATAACTCCAAAAGACTAATGATGGAAGGATCTGTCTACATTGAGAGAAATAACTAGAAAGAATAGAGTTTGAATGTAGACTGAAGCAAACTACCTACTCTCTTATTCTTGTTTGGTTTTGTTTCCTTTTTCCCATTGTTCACTTACAGTTACAGTTCTTTATAACCTGACTAATATCTAAAGTGTAAGTATTTGCAGATCCTGTACTTGATTGCACGCCAACATGGGGGTGGGGAAACAGAAGGGAGGGGATGTGAAACTCAAGGGACTGTGGAACTGAATCTTGAAACTAAAAGTAAACAAACAAATTAATAAAGACAAAAAAATTTAAAATATCCCTTCATATTCAACTAAAAAAGACATGGATGAAAATACACTGAAGAGATGTTTAAAATTAGAATTGGGAAAGTGGAAGTTAGTGACTCCATGTGACACCAAGAAACAATAAAGCAAAATCAAAAGAGTAAAAAAAATAAGAAAATGTGAAATATCTCATTGGAAAAACAACTAACCTTGTAAATAGATTGGGGGAGATAATTTAATAATTATAAGGCTATATGAAAACCATGATAAAAAAAGACCATAGACATAAAATTTCAAGAAATCCTTAAGGAAAACTGCCCCAATATCCTAGAAGTAGGTGGCAAAATAGAAATAAAGGAACCACTGATCAGCTCCTGCAAAAGATTCCAAAATGAAAACTTCCAGGAATATTATTGCCAAATTCTAAAGTTCCAAGGTCCAGGAGAATATAATGCAGTCATCCTGAAAAATAAATCAATTCAGCCAGAAAAAACAATTTGCAGTATGCGAAACCACAGTCAGTATAACACTAGATCTAATAGTTGCTACATGAAAGGGTCAGGGGATTTGGAATGTGATATCATGGAGGGAAAAGGAGCTGTGATTATAGCCATGAATCACCTACCCAGCAAAACTGAGCTAAATTAGGGGAAAATAGACATTTAATAAATATAATTTTAATAAAATCAAAACTAACTATATTCCTATGAAAATACTCAAAATTGCCATTCATTAGAGAAATGCACATTAAAACAACTATGAGACACCACCTCAATTTATCAGATTGGTTAATTTGATAGAAAAAGAAAGTTACACATATTGGTGAAGATGTGGAAATATTGTTGGTAGAATTGTGAGTGAACCCAGCCATTCTGAAGAGCAATTTAGAACTTTGTCTCAAAGACAAAAACAACCAAACAACAGCAACAAAAACAGGACATATTATTTGACCAGAAATGCCATTACTGGGTCTCTATCCCTAAAACAATTTTTAAAAATAGTAAAAGCACCTATATGTACAAAAATATTTATTGCAGCTCTTTTTTTTTGTCACAAGAAAGTATTGAATATTTAGGGAATGCCCTTCAATCAAGGAATGACTGAAAAAATGTGCTATGATTGTGATGCAATACTATTCTTCTATAAGAAATGATGAGCAGTATACTTTCAGAAAAGCCTGGGAAGACATATGAACTGATGTAATATGACCTGGGGAAAATCACAAGAACATTGCACATGTTAATATCAATATTACATGATGATTAATTGTGAATGACTTAACTACTCTCAGCAAGATACTTATCCAAAAGAATTCCAAAGGACTTCTGATGAAAAATCCTCTTCACCTGCAGAAAAAGAATTGATGGAGTCTGAATATAGATCAAAGAACACTTTTTAAAATTTATTTTTCTAGTTTTATATCTGTGTTACTAACATGGAAATATATTTTGCATTACTGCAGATGTATATCATATCAATCTACATCAAATTGCTTTCCTTCTCAAATAACAGAAGTATTGTTGGAATGGAGGGAGCGAATTTGGACCCAAAATTTAAAAGGAAAATTAAAATTATTTTTACATGGAACTAAAATATAATGTAAAAATATTAAAAATAAAAAAGTAAAGAATAGTTGAGGTAAACAGAGAAGATCACTATCAGTTTATTTGAGAAAGATCTAAACATTTTCATGGACTTCATGGCCAAAGGGATATAGTAGCAATATAATCTCAGGCTGAATTGAGGTACTTGTCTTACAAGAAGGAAATTATAGTCCTCCTTTATTCTATTTTCATAAGACTTTTTTGAAGTGTATTTAGTTCTGAGAACCACTGTTTAAAGGACTAAAACATAAATAAATTATAAAGTGTCCAGGGGAAAACAACCAGATAATGATTTATTTATTCTGTGTTATAGAAGGACATTTTGATGAAGCTTGGTGTCTTTAGCTATGGGATAATCTGGAGAAATCACTGCAAAGGTATTGAAAAGCTGTCATCTGGAAAAGGGATTTCACTTGTTCCATGTGACACTGGAGGGTAAAACCAGAAAAAGTAAATGGAAGTACTAAGAGGAAAATTTAAATGTGATATTTGGGAAAATGCCCTGCTCATCAGAACTTTTCAAAATTGGTATGGACTGTCATGGGAAATGCTGGATTTCCCCTCATTAGAGAACCTGGATGACCTCTTAACAGTTATGTTTTAGTGGGAATTTTTGATCAAGTTGAAATTGAACTGAATATACACTGAAGTCTCATCCAGCTCTAAACATAATGAATTTCTGATTTTCTAACAGCTAGCTCTAGGACAGAAGTACTCCAATGGTTGAATGAGGTTGGTATTCTCTCAGGTGAAATCAGTGTCAGTCATAAGCCATACATGGCTCCCTATACATACACAAATGTACATATATGCCTACATATATTTCATACATATACATATATGATGTGTGTACAATAATTTATTTCTTTATTATTAGTTTTCAACATTAACTTTTTATATTGTTAATTTATTTATTTTTAGTTTTAGTTTTAAACATTCACTTCACTTTAGTTTTAAACATTCACTTCCATAAGTTTTAAATTCTCTCCACCTTCCTCTCCTCCCCCCCCATCCGCCGAAGACATCATGCAGTCTGATATAGGCTCTAGATGTACATTCCTATTAAACATATTTTCACATTAGTCATGTTGTATAGAAGAATTAGAACAAATGGGAGGAATCATGAGAAAGAAAGCAAAAACAAATCAACAAAAAAGATAATAGTCTGCTTCACTCTACATTCAGACTCCATAGTTCTTTCTCTGGATGTGGATAACATTTTCCATCATGAGTCCTTAGAAATTGTTTTAGATCTTTGCATTGCTGAAAAGGGTCAAGTGTAGTGGTGGTATTTGTCTGTTCCACCATACTAGGGCTTAGGATCAACTACTGCTTTGCTGAGGTGGGGCTTTGCTACTGGCTAGCAAGGATGTTTCCTGTCCTGGAATGTGCTCCCCCTTTACCTGAGATTGAAATTTCTTGCCAATCATACAAGTTTTCTGGACTAAAAGACTGCTCTGCCCCATCTTTCCACTGGTTCCACTGTTCCAAGATTTGTTCTGGGGCACTAATAGTAGTTTAAAGGTGAATGTGGGAGAGAGACAGTGATTTACTGCTTACTCTGCCATCTTGGCTCCCAGAAGTGCTCCACAAATTTATTTATATATAAAATATATACATATTATATTATATATAATATTATAAAATATAAAATATATATAAATATATTTTTATTTATATATAAAATGTGTATGTGTACGTTTGTATAGGGTGTATGTATATGTGTCTGTGTATGATCTACTTAATGAGCTTGAATCTTCCTCACATTCATCTGACATTGAAAAATTGCTCATGGAGCACGTGGTTCGCCATTTTGTTATGCTTTGCAGATATGCAGCTTGCATTTTTTCTCATTTGTAGATTTCTTTAATGCTATCTTTTAAACTTTAAACTTTTTCTCCTGCATTGTTCCTTATTTGTGATATTCTGTACCCTCTACTATGCTACCATGCACCTCTTAATTGCCCTCTGCCAGATCATTAACTTCACTTCTTGAGAAATTGAGGAATTATATTCTATGACTCAAAATTTTACAACATCACCAAGAAAAATAAAATCTTTTTGTTGCAAAGAAATACTTCTTTTTCAGAGTGAAGCCTGGGTACATTAACAGAAGTGAACACTTTCCCAAAGGACTCGGACCCCATTGCTTTCTTCCTATTTAATTATGGAACCTAAACCTTGTGCATTTGTGCCCTCTATCCATGAAATATATACTGATGCATGTGCTCTCTAAGTTGCCTATCCAATCATTTATTACATCTGCATAATTATATCCGAATTATTCCAATGCATAACCAAATGAAGAAATCTCTAGAATAGCAAAAATTTGGGGGATATACAGAGAGAGTCAAAATTCATTACTTTGAATCTGACTTCCCCTAAAATTGTATTTAAATAGAAAGAAGTCTTATTTTTCTATCTATCTATCTATCTATCTATCTATCTATCTATCTACCTACCTATCTATCTATCTATGCTTGTTTTGATTTGAAGAACATCAGTCTAAATCTACAAACAGGTTTGAATCTCTGAGTTTTGTGTGTTCCTTACTTGTTCAGATGATCTGAAATAAATGTTTCAAGTAAAATGTAGGTAGTCATGATGTTTGTAAATGTAGGCTACATTACATTGCATAACATTGAAAAGCTGTTCCATCACTGCAAATTTGTCTAATGACTTAAATGGAAGCCCAGTCAACTGTGATATTTGTATAAAAGCTAAATCCACTATGAAATATAAATGCAAAATATACAAAAGTTCAGTTGAACAACCCATTTAAGACATGCCTTTATTCCCATCCCATTCTTCTCTCCCTCCCTCTGCCGGTCTCCCTCTCTTCCCTCCCTCTTTTCTTTTTTTGGTAAGGTTTTGCAACAAGGTTTTACTTTAGCATATTACTTTACATAATCTCAATGAAAATGCTGCTACTATCTTTGATGAAGGACCTCATAAGGTATATAAAACAAGCAAGTCATTATGCCTCAAGCCAAATTACACATCTTCACCCAAATTGCTCCTTCTCTTAATTCCACTATTTCTTTTAATATCACCCACTCTTGAAACTTTAAAGTCAGCTTTGAATTAACTATCTTGTCCTCAAATTTAATCAGTTGTCAAGCCCTGCTTATTGCACCTCAACAATTCGTGTCATGCTTATCTTTTACTTTCTATATTAACTTGTTAAACTTCATTGAAGTCATTACATATATATTATTAGTTATAAACTCTTTCTTTAATTTCCCATCATACAGATATAGACATTTAGTAGATTTTAGAATTCAACTTCCTCTCTATGAAAGCCTGGGAAGACTTTCCTTTTCCTCCAGAAAAAGAAGATAATTATTCTTACTAAGTGCTGGATTCATATCAGGTAGTGTGGCTTTTTCTTAATGACTTCTTTGACTAAAGACTCTTTTGCTCTATTTTATATTCCCAATACTAACAGAGTGTCAGTGCTACTTACAAAGTAAGTACTTGATTGTCTGTTGATGACATCAACAATGGCAATCATTAAAACCCTCATGAAAAGAAAAAAAAGATAAAATTATCCCCAGTCTTTAGAGCCTCCCAATTGCTTCTACAATGTCAGTGGCAAAATTGTAGAAGAAGGTTAAAAGATGCCAAAAGTCACAAGAGTATTGACTACAACTGCTTTAAATATGATATTCTTGTCTAATGACCAATGAGCAGGCATACTAGAATTCAATCAAACCAATATTTAGGTTCTTATTCTGAAAGACACTGGAAGAAAGAAACACATTACAACTAAACGGGAAGAGTGTTTTCAGTTCATCCTTGGAGGGCCAAAAATGAACTGGAAGACTTGCTTTCACTGCTCATACCAAAGCAAAAGTAAGGACCATAGGATATATGGTCATCACATATTGCATTTGTAAAAAGAACACCACAAAACAATTACAGATTACATGCAAGTATTGTTTCAGGGAATGAAGAGACACATAATTCTATGAAAAAATTGTTATAACAGCGCCAATTAAATCAGAATGCATTTTGACATTTGTTGACATCAAGTAAAACGGGGGCATTGGTGAGACTGATAAAATATGATTTAGTAGTAAAGAATGAGAGAGGACAATGAAAAGAAGACAGTTACAGATTATATAGGAAAATCAGAAAAAGGAATAAAAACCTCCAAATGGTACATTACGATTTTAAAAGAATTTTGACTTAACTATTCAAATAAGTTAATGAAAGATAGAAAAATGCTAAGTGCTAAGATCAAAGAACAACATTAATAACAAATTCATACAGTAAGTGAAGAGTTAAAATATATTGCTATAAGAGTAGAAAAAGAATACCTAGTTAACTACAAAAGGCAGCAGATACTTAATATCCCTGACAAGTAGAGACATATCATAAGCAAACAGTACAATAATTTACCATTTAAACTTTATCTTTAAAGTTTTGAAGTGCAGGGTGATATTTTCTCAACTATTGTACTGTTGTATTTCATAAAACAGTAATCAACAATGGTAGGGAAAACAGTATAAGAGAAGGTTAGCTATCTAAGCAAAGTTATTCCATTTAAGAAACTAAAAGAAGAACAATGGACTAAAATGGGAAAAAAAAAGTTTGCTTTCTTTTATTTTTTTTTCTCCAAATGCCTTATTAACTTCTGGTTTACATCGTTCATTTCTGTCAGATTTTGAGTTACAATTTTTCCCCATTTTTCCCCTACCCACCACACCAAAATAACAGTCTCACAGGATATCCCCTCATCCAATCTGGTCCCTCCCATCTCTTCTCCTATACCCCCTTTGAACTTTCCAGTAGGCCAAAGTGAATCTCTGGGCCCGAATGGCTGCACATCTTATCTCCAAATTGAATGCAAAATAGTATTAATCATAGAATTTGTATATTTTTTAAATGATTTTAAAGGGAAGATAAGCAACTCAGTATATGCTGTACATGTGTAGCTATGCAAAACATTACCATAGTAGATTTATTGTAACAGACTGACTATATTTCCCTCCCTCCCATCCCTTTTTCCACCTGGTCCACTCCCCACCTTGATCCTGTACCTTTTCAAAAGTGGGTGCTTCCAACTTCCCTACCCCCCAGCCCACCCTCCCCATCACCATGTTCCCCCACCCTCCTGCCCCCCATGCTCCTATAGGTTGGGGCACCATATTTAGTATGCATGTCATTCTCTCCCTCGTCCAAATTCAATGAAAATAAGGTTTTGCCTTATTGCCTTCCTGTTCTTCCCCTCCCCTACAACCACCTTCCCCTGCCTCCTCTACACAAGACCATTCACCCCGTTGTATCTCCCCATTCCCCCTCACCACATTATTCTCTCACCTCTTAACCTCACCTTTTAAGTATCATCCCTTCCTATTAAATTCAACCTCTGCCTTCTATCTATGTATACCAGTAAACATATATACACACATTCACATATGTATTCATATGCCCATATTCCCTTCTTCAACTATTTTCATACTGAGAAAAGATTAATACGTTTCAGTTATCGTTTTTCCTTGTAGGGATATAAATATTTCAACTTTGATAAGTTCATAGTGATTTATTTTCCCTGTTTACCTTGTTGTAGCTGAATGTCAAATTTTCTATTCAGCTCTGTTTTTTTCCTCAAGCATGCTTGAAAGTCCTCTATTCCACTGAATGACCATATTTCCCCTGAGACATGATACTCAGTTTTGCTGGGTAGGTGATTCTTGGTTTTTTTTTTTTTTTTTTATTAAAGCAATTGGGGTTAAGTAACTTGCTCAAGGTTACATGGCTAGTCATTATTTATGCGTGGGTGCTCATTTTCTGAGGCCGGATCTGATCTCGGGTCATCCAAACTCCGAGGCCGGCACTCTTACTTACTGCGCCACCTAGCCGCCCCTTTAGGGCAATTGGGGTTAAGTAACTTGCCCAAGGTTACACGGCTAGGTTTTTGTTTGTGCGGATTAGGTGTCGGAGGCCGGCTCCGAACTCAGGTCCTTCTGATTCCAGGGCCGGCGCTCTATTCACTGCGCCACCTAGCCGCCCCAGTGATTCTTGGTTTTAATCCCAGGTCCTTCGCCCTGCAGAATGTCATATTCCATGCCCTTCAGTCCCTCAGTGTTGAAGTTACCAGATCCTGTGTTATTCTGATTGTGTTTCCACAATATTGAAACTGTTTCTGCCTGGCTATTTATAATATTCTCTCCTTGATCTGGGAATTCTGAAACCTGGCTACAATTTTCCTAGGAGTTTTCTTTTTGGGATCAGGAGGTTATCTGTGGATTCTTTCAAACTCTATTTTGGCCTCTGGATCTAAAACATCAGGGCAATTTTCCTTGAGAATTTCTTGAAGGATGATTTCTAGGTTCTTTCTTTGATCATGGCTTTTGGGTAGTCCAATAATTTTTAAATTATCTCTCCTGGATTTATTTTCCAAGTCAGTGGTTTTTCCCATGAGATATTTCACATTGCCTTCTATTCTTTCATTTGTTTGGATCTGTTTAACAGCATCTTGATTTCTCATAAAGTCATTAGCTTCCATTTGCTCCAGTCTAATACTGAAGGAATGTTTCTCCTCAGTGAGCTTTTGAGATTCTTTTTCCATCTGGCAAAGTTGGCTTTTTAAGGCATTCTTCTCCTCATTGCCCTTTTGAGCCTCCTTTGCCATTTGAGTTAGTCTATTTTTCAAGGTGTTATTTTCCTCAGTCAGGCTGTTGACTCTCATTTCAAACTTTTCTTGCATCTTTCTCATTTCTCTCCCCAATTTTTCCCTCACTTCTCTTATTTGCTTCTTAAGATCCTCTATGGCCTGTAACCAGCTCATAGTTTCATTTGGGGCTTTTGGTACAGGATTTCTGACCTACCAGTCCTCCTCCTGTTCCATGCTTTGATTCTCTTTGCCTCCAAAATAGGAGTCTAAGCTTGAATTTTTCTGTTTCTTTTGTTTCATTTGCCTAGGCATGTTGCCACTCACTTATTTGACTTTGGGGCTTCTTGCCACACTAGGACTTTGCCAATAGCCAGGGGAACTTATGTCCTAAACACTGGGGTTTTCACAACTGCCTGAGGTATTAGTTGTGTGGCCTCTGTGAAGCCTCCACACACTCTGGTATGCTGGTCACACACCCAAACACCTCCACCCCAGACCTCAATACCCTCAAGATGCAAGCAGGGTAAAGCAAAAGTGATTACCCCCCAGACTGATCACGAGATCCCCCTACATTTAGCAGGCCAAGAGTTGAAGCTGCAACGTGGCATCTTTGAGCAAGCTGCACTGGCTCCTCAGTGGCTTCTCACCCCCAGGGGAAGAAGCTGACTGCACTCTCCCAAATAGTCCCAAAATCCATAGGGCACTGACCTCTCAGTTTGTCCTAGGCATCTATGTGTTGATAATTCTGGAAACACCACAGCTGCTGGTGTTCTGTGGTCCCTCAAGCTGGCTGCTGGTCTGGCCACCCTGGGGCTAAAACCTCCAACTCATGGGAACCTGGCCTTGGCTCCCATATTGCTGCACTGGCCACTCCCTGCCAGGCTGCCGGGCTGTCCCCAGCTTGACGTTATCTTCTCTTTGTCGTTTTGTGGGTTCTGGAGTTCCAGAGGTCATTCAGAATTCCCCTGTTACATAACTTTGAAGTGGTATGGGCTGGAGCTCCAAGGAATTGCTGTTTCTACTCCAACATCTTGACTCTGTCCCAAAAGTTTGCTTTCTTATTTGTTTTTCTATTAAATTATTTTTTACTGTAAAGCAGAGTTGAGAGTTGAGCCACCAAATCTGATTATCAATTTAATATATGTTACCAGAGGGTGTGAAATTTCTAATGAAGCCAACAAAAATGGAGAAAGAAATGACAATAAACCAAGTACATACAGATATGATCCTTTAGTCTGTAAGTAGTAAGACAACCATTCTTTTCTTATTTATTTATTTTTGGTTTTCAGCAGTCATTTCCAAAAGATTTAGAATTAAAAATTTTCTCCCCATATTCCCCCTACAAAATAGTGAGACTACGGAATGCCCCTTCATTCAATTTGCTCCCTCTTATATCCTCACCCATTCACATTGTAACTTTCTAGTAGCCCAAGATGGATTTCTATATATCAGAGCCTGTATATGTTATTTCCCAGTGCATGTATATATATATATATATATATATATATATATATATATATATTTTACATTTGTTTTTAAAACTTTGATTTCCAGATTATTTGTCTTCTTTACTCCTCAACTACCCACACTGGGAAGATAAGCAATTCAATATTCAATTCAATTCAATTCAAAGCAATTCAGTATGCAATTCAACATGTATAGTTACACAAAAAGTTTCCATAGTAGATATATTGTGAAAGACTAACTATATTTCCCTCCATCCTATCGGCCCCCCACTTGTTCTGTTTTTTACATTGACCAAGTCACTTTTCAAAAGTGCATGCTTATAACTACCTCTCCTATAATCTGCCCTCCCTTCTATCACCCCCTCTTATCCCCATCCCCACTACTTTCTTGTAGAGTAAGATACCCAACTGAGTGTATATGTTGTACCCTCCATAAGCCAAATTCAATGAGAGTTAGGTTGACTCATTCCTTTTCACCTTTCTGTCCTTCTTCTCCATTGTAACAGTGTTCTGTTGCATCTTTTATATGAAGTAATTTAGCTTATTCTATCTCTTCCTATATCCTTCTCTCATTATATTCCTCTCTTACATCTTAATTTTATTTTTTAAATATCATACCTTCCTATTCAACTGATCCAGTGCCCTCTTTCTATGTATACATGTACACATATATACACACACTCACATATGTATTTATACACACATACACTCTCTTATATAAACATATATATATATGTTTGTGTGTGTGTGTGTGTGTGTGTATTCAGACATAGTCCCTTTAACTATGTTCATACTGAGAAAAGTCTAATGACTTACATTTATTGTTTTTCCATGTAGGAATATAAATAGTTCAACTTTAATAAGTTCATTATGGTTTCTTTTTCCTTTTTACGTCTCATACTTTTTTTGCTTCTTATATTTGAAAGGCAAATTTTCTGTTCAGCTATGTTTTGTTTTTTCCTTCAAGAATGTGTGAAAGTCCTCTATTTCATTGAATGACCATATTTTCCTCTGAATCATTATACTCAGTTTCATTGGGTAGGTGATTCTTGGTTTTAATCCTAGCTCCTTTGATCTCCAGAATATCATATCCCAAGTCCTTCGATCCCCTGAGGTAGAAGCTGCTAAATCTTGTGTTATCCTGATTGTGTTTCCACAATACTAATATTTTTTTTCTTCCTGGGAGTTTGTAATGTTTTCTCCTTGCCCTGGGAACTCTGCCATTTGGCTATAATATTCTTAGGAATTCTTTTGGGATCTTTTTCTAGAGGCAATTGGTAAATTCATTCAATTTCTATTTTGCCACCTGGTTCTCTAATATCAGGGAAATTTTCCTTTAGAATTTCTTGAAAGATGATTTCTAGGTTCATTTTTTTGATCATGGCTTTCAGGTAGTTCAGTAATTTTTAAATTATATCTCCTGGATCTGTTTTCTAGGCCAGTGATTTTTCCAATGAAATATTCCACATTGCCTTCTATTTTGTTTTTATATTTGTTTGGATCTGTTTTGTAGTTTTTTGATTTCTCATAAAGTGATTACCCTCCATTTCCTCTAATCAAATTTTGAAGGAATTATTGTCTTCAGTGAGTTTTTGAAATTCCTTTTCCATCTGGGGAATATTGCTTTTTAAGGTATTGTTGTCTTCATTGCCTTTTTGGGCCTCTTTTGCTATTTGAGTTAGTATATATATTTGGTTTTTGGAGGGCAATTGGGGTTAAGTAACTTGCCCAAGGTCACACGGCTAGATTTTTGTTTGCGTGTCTTAAGTGGCTGAGGCCGGATCCGAACTCAGGTCCTTCTGACTCCAGGGCCGGCGCTCTACTAACTGCACCATCTAGCCGCCCCGAGTTAGTATATTTTTAAGGTGTTATTTTGTTCAGTATTATTTTGGTCTCCTTTAGCAGGCTCTTGACATGTTTTTCATGATTTTCTTGCATCATTCTCATTTCTCTTCCCAAATTTTTCTCCAATTCTCTTACTTGATTTTCAAAATCCTTCTTGAGCTCCTACATGGCTTGTAAGCAATTCATATTTTTCTTGGAAGATTTTGATGCAGGAGTTTTGCCTTTGTTACTTTTTATGGTCCCAAGTTTTGATCTTTTTTGTCCCCAAGTAAGAATTCTATAGTCTGACTGTGCTTTCTCTGTTTGTTCATCTTGCCAGCCAACTACTTGACTTTTGAGCTCTTTGCCATAGTAGAACTCTGCTTTCAGAGTGGAGAGCTTTGTCTCTAATCACTGGGGTTTTCACAAATGTTGTCAGAGGTCTGAGGAGGGCCCCCTCTCTATAGCCCCCACAAGCTCTCTCACACTGGAATTTCTCACATCAGGACCACTGCCCAAGACAGCAACCCAGATCCAAGCAGGTCAAAGCAAGAGTGATTACCCTCTGAATGGTCTCTTGGTCTTCCTATGATCTGTAGGCCAGGAGCTCAGGAGGAAGCCATATGGGAGCAGTGGTAACCACCATGGCTCTGCCACATCTCAACCTGGGGGGAAGGGGCAATACCACACTCTTCCTTCACCAGGTTCCAAAAGATTTCCTTACTGAACTTTTACTTTCTCTTTGGCATTAATGGTTTGAGAAGTCCGGAAACTGCCACAGGTGCTGGTGATTCTGAAGTCTGATCTGGTGGGTCTGGGCTGCTGGTCAGGGCCTCCCCAGGTTCGGCATGGCTCATGTAGGACTGTGTTCAACTTCTACCTCAGTTCAAAAAACCCTTCCTTTCAGCCTGCCAGGGTGCTTTTAGTGGGAAATTTATTTATCTCCTTCACTTTGTGGATTCTGTAGCTCTAAAATTTATTTAGAGTCATATTTTATAGGTATTGGAGGTGGTTGTGGTGGAAGCTCATGGAATTTCCTGCTTCTACTCCAACATCTTGGCTCCACCCCCAAGACAACAATTTTTAAGATGCATGAAAAGACAGGGAGGATATCAAAGCAACGGAAATATTTTGAGTTTCATCAACAAAAAATTTACTGAAAAAAACATCAGTAGCTTCCATGCTAGCTAAACACGTTCATAACTTTAGAATTTTATTTAAAAAATAATGCATGCACACATTTTGAGTATATCCTTGATAAGGTTATTAGAAGGGAACTGTGAATATTAAAACTCATGCCATAAAAATTAGATAAGCAAAAAGTACATTTCATTTATTACTTGGAGATGAATTCTTAAGCAAATAAGGGATAGTGGTAATTATATAAGATGATATAGATAATTTTGACTATATTAAATAGAAATATTTTTCTTCTAACAGAATTAATACAACCAGGAAAAAGGAAGCAGCTAGCAGCAGGGGAAATAATCTTTGTATTTCATATCTCTGAGAAGAATCATATAATCAGATATCCAAATTTTTTAGACAGCAAATGTGTGTGTATGTATATATATATATATATATATATATATATATATATATATAACTTATTCCCAATAGATAAATTATAAAAGCATATGAATAATCAGTTCTTAAGTGAAAATTGCAAAATATCAAGAGCAACATTTAAAAATATCTCAACATAAAAAATAACAAGAAAAACAGTAATATCACATTTAGAAAAAAAGACTAACAAAAGATGAGAATAATCATTTTTAGAGGGAGTATGGAAAAAAATTCAAATGCTAATAAATTGTGAAATGAAAATCTGGTCCAATCATTCGGGAACACAATTTGTAAATATGAAATGAAAATGGCTGAAATATTCATAGCCTCTGGACACAGAGTTTGTTCCTAGTCATCATACACCAGGAAAATTTAAGATTATGCAAGCTAGGATTCAGCAATATAAGAACTGAGAATTACCAGAAGAGCAGATTGTTTTTTAAAGGGTCAGAGGAAATAGAGACCAAATTGCCACATTTGCTGGATTATGAAAAAAGTAAGGAAGTTCCAGGAAAAAATGTACTTCTGATACAATGACTACATTAAATCCTTTGAATTTGTGGATCACAACAAAATGCAGCAAGTCCTCAAGAGATGCAGTACCCTATCATCTTATTTGTCTCCTGAGGAACATGCATGCAGGTCAAGAAGCAACAGTTAGAACCAAACATATGGCAACTGTTTTTTTTTTTTTAACTGGAAAAGGGGTATCACAAGACTCTATATTGTCTATTTATTTAACTTATATGTAGAGTAAATTATGTGAAACACCAGGCTGGCTGAATCAAAAGCTGGATCCAAGGTTGCCTGGAGAAATCTCAACAATCTCAGATATACAGATGATACCACTTTGATGTACAGAAAGTGAAGAGAAATTAAGAAACCTCTTGAAAAAGGATATTATAAAAACTGCCTTGAAGTTTAACATAAAAACAAAACAAAAAAGTAAATAAAAAATCCTAAGATCATAGCAATTGGTACCAGAACTTTCTGGAAAATAGAGGGAGAAAAAATGTAAGCAGTGTCAGATTTTATACCCTTGGGCTCAAAGATCACTGCAGACAGTAACTACAGTAATGAAATTAAGACACTTGCTCCTTTGAAGAAATGCTATTGGGGGGGCAGAGCCAAGATGGCAGAGTAGAAACAGCTATACATGGATAGAAGGCATAGTTTGAATTTGTTGGGAAGGGATGATACTTAAGAGGTGAAATTATGAGGTGAGAGAGGAAAGTGGCAAGAGGAGACAGGGAGAGATAGGGTAGGGTAAACTATCTCATGTTGAAGAAGCAAGGGGAAGTGGCTGCAGAGGAGGGAAAGAATAAGAAGGCAAAAAGGCAAAACCACATTCTCACTGAATTTGGTTCTGGGAGAGAATGACATACATACTAAATGGGATATCTCAACCTGCAGCAGAATAGGGGGAAGGGGAATGAGAGCAGGGATGATGGATGGGAGGGCATCCTTGCGGGGAGGGGAGGTTAGAAGTACCCACTAGAGAAGAGGGACAGGATCAAGTAGGGAATGGACCATATGGAGGGTGGGATTGGTGGGAGGGAATTATAAGCAGCCTTGTACAATATATCTACTATGGTAATGTTTTGCATAGCTAGACATGTACAACATTTACTGAATTACTTATCTTCCCAGAGGGAATGGGTGACAAGGGAGGAAGGGAATGGATCTGAAATTCGAGGTCTTAAAATTAAATGTTTCAAATATATATATATATAAATACTATTATTAATACACTTTTGCATGTAATGGGGAGATAAGATGTGCAGGCATTGGGATACAGAGATTCACCTTGCTCTAATGGGAAAGTTGAAAAGGGGGTATGGGAGAAGATATGGGAGAGAGCAGATTGAAGGAAGCGTTATCTTGTGGGACTGCTATTCTGGGAGGGTGGGTAGGGGAAAAACGGGGGAAAAATTGTAACTCAAAATCTGGCGGAAATGAATGATGTAAAACAGAAGTTAATAAAGCATTTGTTTAAAAAAAAAGAAATGCTATCCAAATCTGGACAGCATAAGTAAAAAGCAGAAGTATCACTTTGCCAACAAAGGTCCACATAGTCAAAGATATGTGTTTTTTTTGTTTTGTTTTGTTTTGTTTTGTTTTTTTCTAGTAGCAATGTATAACTTGGAGTATAAAAAAGTGTAGTGCTGCAGAATCAAAGGTTTTGAATTATGGTAGGAATTGAAATTTTTGAGAATCCTGTGGACAGAAAGGAGATCAAATTAGTCAATACTTAAATAAATTAATTTAGACTAGTTACTGGAAGGTCAAATACTGAAGATGAATCCTAACTATTTGGGCCACATAAGGAGATTATGGGACTCATTAGAAATGACCCTGATGTTGGAAAAGATTGAAGGCAAAAGAAAAAAGGAATGAAAGAGGCTGAAATAGATAGATAATATCATGGAAAAATATTTTAAAACTTAGACTTCAAGAGAGAGTGGAGAATAGAAGGGCCTGACATGTCCTGGTTAATGGAATCAGAAAGATTCAGCCAGGCCTGAAAAACTGGAAAACAACATATTAATCAAGGGCATTAATGATAAAATTATATATATATATATGTACATATATATATATACACATATATATACACACACATATATATGTATATATATACACACACATATATATGTGTATATATATGTATATATATATAACCAAATACATTCAAATACACACAAAATATACACAGACCTATACATATGTAATATATTCTTATGTATACATATTTTTGAAAATATACATATACATGCATGTCTGCACACAGAGACAAATTATGTGTGTGCGCATGCATATATACCTACTTGCAAATGTTTATGTACACAAATAAATGGCAATATATTCTGCATATATTTGTATGTATGTGTATATATATGAGTGAATGTGTGTGTGTGTGTGTGTGTGTGTGTGTGGGTGTGTGTGTGTGTGTGTGTGTGTAGCTAAATGATGCAGTGGACAGAGTGCAGGTCTTAGAGTTAGAAAGACCTAGCTTCAGAAATTTTTAGCTTTGTGACCCTTGGCAAGTTACTTAAATCTGTTTGCTTCATTTTCCTCTTCTATAAAATGAGCTGGAGAAGGGAATGGAAAACTGTTCCAGTATCTTTTACAAGAAAATTCCAAAATGGGGTCAGAAAAATTTGTACAGGACTGAAATGACTGAAAAACAATAACAATATATTCAGTAATTTTTTATACCAGCAAGATACTGGAAACAAAGGAAATTGCTACATGTCAGGGATAAAGTACCCTGAAAATTAAAGTTCAATGCTGTAAAAAAAAAAGTAGGTCCCTTCCAAGTCATTCAACAGTTAATAGCCCATTTAATACTTATTAGTTCATTGAGCAATTGAAAAAGAGGGGATTATTGTAGCCATAGCATACAATTGATATTTGGCCAGTTTAATTAAAAACTTACTTTTGGTAAACAAGGACTTTCTCATCTCCAAGTAGAAATGTGTCTAGTCTACAGGGCAAGATGTGACCTGTAGATGTGCCATTCTTGGGGTTTTTGGATATTTGTAAAATTGGAATGACCTGTATTCCATAATAGTTCAGGTGAACGCCTGCATAGCATGGTAGTGGCATGAGTGGAAAAAATAAATAGAATAATTTAATAGATTTTGGCAGGGTATGGCAGTTTGTTATATATAATGAATAAAAGAGAGACTGATGTAAAATATACATGATATTGGGTATACTAATCAATTTAAAGTGATATATGGATTAAGAAAAAATTGGCAAATATATGAAGAAGGAATTTTTGGACATGGTTTTTAGATGCTGTTAAGACATTCAGGAAGAACTGCCTAGTGGATAACTTGGTGATTCAGGGAATTGTTTGAGAAGAAAGTATCAAAAATTTTGGAGTTGAATGCAGTGGAAAAAGTTGAATACTTGGGAGTAGAAGAGATAGCTATAGGATAATTTATAAAGACAGAAGAAAAGTACTAAGAGCAGAGCCATAGAGGACAAACAATTTTAGTAGATGAGCAACATATATAGCAAAGGAGTGTGAGGATTTGACAGTCAGGTAGGAGAAGCAAAAAAAAAAAAAAGATAATTGTCATGGAAACTAGTGAATAAGCTATTTATTAGAAAAGGGTTAGCTGCAGTGTCAAAAATTACAGAATGGCTGAGGAAGATGAGAAATAACAAAAAAAGTCATTGCATTTAGCAATTAAAAGATAATTTGTAACCTTTTAGAGAACAATTTCTTTAGAATGATGGGGTCAAAAGCTGCATTGCATAAAGTTTTAAAAAGAGATGGTGGTGAGGTTATGAAAGCTGTGAACATAGGCGATTTTTCTCCAAGTTTTTTTTTTTTTTTAAGTAGTAGAGATGTCTCAGCAACACAATGATCCAAGAAGATCCCAAAGGACTAGTGATGAAGCATATTATTGGCCTGCAGAGAAAGAGCTAATATTGATTGAATACAGATTGAAGTATGGTATTTTTTGCTTTCATTTTTTTTCTTTTACTCAAGCCTTCTCATACAAAAAGGCTAATATGGAAGTGTTTTACATAATTGCACACGTATAACCACCTATATCTTATTGTTTAACATCTCAGTGAGGGAGGGAGGGGATGTAGGAAGGGTGGGATATATTTTGGAACTCAAAACTTTAAATAAAAATGCTATTGTTGGGGGAAATAACATTATAAACCAAAAGAAAAAAAACCCATCACAATAAAAAGTAGTGGAGAGGCAAAGAACAGTCTCCTGAGCAAAGTAGACATTCTATGGAAAGACACTGAGAAAGGAGATGAAATGTAATTTATAGAAAACAAGTAAGTGAAATTGCCTTGCATATAGAATATATGAGAGAGAATTTCAACAAATGTTATAGAATAAAAGCTTGGGGAGGCTGGGAGTTCAAGTAAAACTTTCTTGCTTGCTTGTTTGCTTTCTAGCAGTATAAGGAAGCCTGAGCATTCCACAGGGCAATAGAAAAATACCAGACATAGAGAGAGACAGAGACAGAGACAGAGACAGAGACGAGACAGACAGAGAGAGACGAGACAGAGACACAGAGAGAGAGACAGATAAACAGAGAATGCATATATAGATATACATATGTGCAGACACGTATACATATATTTGCACGCATGTTTGTGTGTATATATATATATATACACATATACACATATATACATTCAGCAAGCATTTATTAAGCACTAATCTCCATGAAAATGAAACATCCCATAAATTCAAGGTTATATTCAAAAAGGGAGATAATACGTATGTGATAAGCATAAATTAATAACATACAAAATACCTACAAAGTACATTTTTGGGTGGAGAACTCTAGAACTTGAGAGAATTAGGATTACTTTTACTTAGAAGGCTGTACTTGAGTAGAATTTTGAATGATAAAGGGGGCTAAATGAAGTAGAGGCAAGAAGGGAAGGTATTACAGGCAGTATAAACAGAGAATGAAGTATAATATGTACGGAAAAAACTGATTTGGACTGCCATAGAGTGCAAGAAGGGGAGTAATTTAGTATGTAACTTGAAACATAGGGTACAGCCAGGTTTTGAAGGGTTTTAAAAACCACAAGATTTTAGTGCTAATTTAGGTTATAGGGTACCACTGGAGTTCATTGAGTATAAGAGTGATACGATCAGGCCTGCATTATAAGAAAACTATTTTGGAAGATGTATATAGGGTGGGTTAGTGAGGGAATAGTGTTGAAGCAGAGATCACTTAGAAGGCTATTGAAATAGTCTGAGTGAGAAGAGATATGGGTCTGAAGTGAGATGAGACCACATAAGTAGAAAGCTGGAAAGGATGTAAGAACTGTTATTAAAGTAGAAAAAGCCAGATTTAGGAATTCATTGCTAACATTAGAAATTTTAAAATTTACTTGAAAGCAATTAATTTAAATGTTATACATAATCTTTATTTTTCTCTAAGATTCATGGATATGAAGAAAAAGTTAATAGATCAATGCATAATAGCAAATTTTAAAACAATTTAAATCAATTTAATTTTGTTCCTCTTTTATTTGATAGTAAGTAGAAATACATTTATATGCTTCTACAATAAAAATAAGGAATACAGAGAGGCAGAGGCAAGATTACTGAGTAAAGACAGGGACTCACCTGAGCTGTACCCCAAACCCCTTCAGATACATTAAATAATGACTCTAAACAAATTCTAGAGTGACAAACTCCACCAAAAACAAAACAAACAAACAGACAAAAACTAGCAACTGAGTGAAACAATTTTCCAGTCCAAGACAACTTAGAAGGTTGGCAAGAAAGGTCTGTTGAACCAGGATGAGAGAAGAACTCAGTCCACCACAGGTTACACCAGTACAGATCTGACCCCAGCAAACCAGGAGCACACCTCTGGATGATTGAATTAGTGGCACCAGTGGCTCATTACAGACCTCTCAGCCCAAGACAGTAAGGGGTTTGGATAATAAGTCAGAAGGATATTTACAGGGGTCCCTTTCCTGGCACCAGGGATAGGACTATATTTCATTGTCTATACTTGGATCTGGGTCACCATACTGGGTCTTAGTCCAAGTGTGAGGAGGAGCATTAGCATAGCAGAGCTTTTAGCTACAGATGAACAGGCACTCTGGTCACAGTTCCAAGGACTGAAATGAGTACTTGTAGTCACTCACAAAACAGTGAACAGTACAAGAGAGCAAACACACATAGCTATAGATCATACCATCCTGACAGAAACAAGTATCTCTGAATATAGATGCACAGAATCTCTGAAACTTGTGGCAGTGTGCCCTCCACACTGGAAGCAGATCTGTACCTTAACAAAGAGTTAAAAGTCAAAAAATAGGCTGGAGAAATGAACAAAAAATAGAAAAAATATTGAACATGGAAAATTACTATGGGGAAAGCGAACATTAAAACATACTCTCAGAAGAAGATAACAGATTCATAGCTCCAACCTCCAAACCCTCCAAGAAATATGTATATTGGTCTCAGGACACACAATGGCTCAAAAATGATTTTAAAATCAAGCAAGAGAGATAGCAGAACAATTGGAAGTGATGTGAAAATGTTGGAACAAAAAAATTTTTTAAGTATAAACAGTTTGGTAAAGAAAACACAAAAAATACTGAAGAAAATAACACCTTAAAATACAAAGTAGACTAAATGGCAAAAGAAGTACTATATATGTGTGTGTGTGTATGCATAACTGAGCCAAGAAGATATTTTTTACTAAAAATTAAGACACAATGCCACCATGTTGCATATAATTTTATGAAATTGGCTATTAAAACATAGTCACTTAAAATAAATATCAGATAAACAAAAAAAGAAAATATCCCTTAAATTTTTAAAACCAAGCAATATAATTTAGTCTTTTCAGTGAAGTGCATAATCCCTTTTAAAAAGTAAATGAACAAGGTATCTATTCAATAAGGAAAAAAAAAGAATTCTAGCTGCCAATGCAATAAGCTAGGTAAGGTAAATAGACTTAACTATAATTTGCTTTCTTTTAACCAGAGCTTTTAAGCTAAATGCTAATTAAGTATGCACTTCCCCCTAGATGTGCTGTCTGAAAAAGCCTGAGGGAGGCACAAAAAGAGAAGAAAAGTCCTAGCATGTGGCTAGTAATTTAAAAGGGAGAAATGGGGTAGAGATGCTAGTAGAGAAAGTCTGGAGACTTTTGATCATGAAAAATCAAATTGGACAAGAATCTGTGTTCCCAGAATACCTTAGTGACCTGAGGTATTGAGCTTTTGAACTTCAAAGGAGAGAGGATAAATGTAATGATTAGGCCTTACTCTCAAACAAAGTTTTTAGGATGCTGCCAATTCTAGAATGTGTGTGAAGGAAGAACTAGGCAGGTGTGAGGAATTCTGGCCTAAAATGGACCTTGTAGTCTCATAATCAATATTTCTGGCCCCACATCCAACAATTCACAATTACCATGGGTGAGGAACTGTAGCAGCAAGCACCCCAACATCCACAGGGTGACTGCCAACACAGATTCTTAGATCTGCTTTTCAAAAGGAAAGCAACTCAAAATCAGTTAACAAGCTTACTTTAATCAAACAAACACACATTACCTAGTTCAGGGGAAAAAGGTCAGCACCCGGAAGTTCAGAGTTACAGAACTTACAGATCAAACAGACAGGCTTCCAAACTGTCCAACCATTATATCAATACCAAATCACAGTTACCAGTGAGGGAAGCATCAACATCTGGGTTTTCAAAGCTGGGGGGCTCTCAACAACGGCTTCCCAGAGTCTCATCTGGTCAAATCACACAATACTTCTCAAAGTGAGCCCCAAAGCAAAGCCTCTCATCAGAGTCTATATAGCCTTCTCCTGGCTCAGAGATTGTAACAACCTCCTTGACCCACTGCCCAATCACAAAGTATCAAGGTGTGGGCTTTCCTGAAAAACAAGCTTCCCACCACAAGTTCCATGTGCACTTAAGCTAGGGGCAGGGAAGATCTTTAAATTTGCATTTCCATTGCAGGAACCAGTTGAATATTTTCATTCATTCATTCATACATTTATTTGTTTCTTCATTCATTTATTTTTCTTAGCAGTTAAAAGTTTATTTTTATTCTTCCTCTAAATTCCAATTTACTTGTATTATTGTGTCATATAGAAAATGAATATTGAATGGCTACTGATCACAGACCCTATCAGATCATACCAAACTGGAAAGGTGAAAACCTTCAAAAGCTTAGGGCAGGCAAGACATCATTTGCCTTTGTTCTAAGAGCCAACAGAGGTTGTTTATGACAGGCTTATCATTATAAGGTTGAATGTCACTTAGCAGTTGTTCTGTTTGACCTTGAAAGGCCCTAATTCTGTACTGAGTCCATTGACCTTCTGTGTGGTAAACAATTACTATATGTCTTAATATTTTTTTTGTCTTACTTCAGTTTCTCTTTATCAAGTATCAGCTTCTCTCAATTTCTGTTTTTTTTCCACCACAGAAGTGATGGGCATATAGCACTTGTGTTGATCATCTGATTGTCCCCTAATCATATATCATGCAAGAATAGCTAAGAAAGCATTCATTTTATGAGAGATAAAGCCTCAAACAGTTTGTCAGTTGTTTTATACTTTTGTCAGTTACCTTAGGCTCAGTTATACTTCTATAAATTTTGGGAATTGGGCTAGCCTCAAGAGAAAATAAAATAGCTTTCCCAATATTTTTTCTGGCTAGTCAATTAAAGACATATAATCCTCTTTACTAAGGTGGGGAAGCTTTGGAATAAATCAGCACTTAGAACAGGGGCTAGACTTTAGTCAGTGCATTTTAGTTGTTTATGAATACAACTTTGTCACCTGTAATCAAAACTAAGAGGTTAGAGGATCACATTTGAATTGTCAAAGGCCTTCAGTGAGCTGCATTCAATGTGTTTGGAGCTATAAGTTAATGGTGTGCCTCTTCTTGTGTATCTCTGTAATAAAAGTAATTTCTCTCCCTAACTCTTAAATCTAGTTTACTCATTTCTTGAAATCCAAGTCAACTCTGAGCTATGGTTGACTTGTCTTTTGGGCTAAATAGATTACCTAGCAGTTATCTGTCTGCTGTCTGTCTGTCTGTCTATCTATCTATCTGCTTATTATTTTATTATCTATCTATCTATCTATTTTCCAAATAACCATTTATCTATATTTTCCAAATAACCATCTATCTATCACTCCACCTATTTATTCACTAATTTATCTATTTTTAAAAAGTATTTGGATCCACAGCTCAGGAAGATGAGACATTGTAGTAATTTGATCTAGATCACAAAATAGAGTAGTTGGATAAATGGAATCATGGGTTTTTGTAAGGTTTTGAAGCATTTTCACACTTATCTTCATTATATCATTATATTTCATTTATTAACTGTGTAACCCTGTGTAAGCCACTTCACTTATGTTTGTTTTAGTTTCCTTATTTTGCAATGTGAAGAATAATAGCGTCTATATCCCAGGGTTGTTGAGCTGATCATTTGAAATAACAATTATAAAGTACTTAGTACAATGCCTGGCACACAGGAAACACAATATAAATGGAAGGTGTGAGATGACCTATTTACATACATCTATATCTATATCTTTATCTACATCTACATCTATATCTATATATACATACCTATGTATATACTTGAACATCTTAAGAATATTATTACTTAACTAAAGTTCTCCTATATCATTGTCCTTCTACTTCAGAGAGAGTTTTTCCCTTATTATAGTGCCTCCTTGCAGCACACATATTTTATAGGTTTCCAAAGGCAATTCAAGCAGAGGACAAACTCAGGGTTCAAGAACACTTATTAGCATTGGATTATGTGTCTTTCTTCCGAGGAACTGCAAGCTTAGCTAAATTTGTAGCAACTCATTACCATTAGGCTATGCACCAGGCAAAAATTTTTAGTCACAAAATTCATGGAGACTTATCTGTTATAATATGAGAGTGATGGTAGAGGAAACTTTGTAAGGCATTGTAATGGCAAGCAAATCAGTACTTAGCACCTTGTTTCAGTTATTTATTTAGTACCTGGTTTCAGTTCAAGTGTCTTTGAACCTTGCCCTGATTATACCAAGTCTTTGTTAAGAAACAGAACCTGTGAATCCCACAGTGGGAGGAATTTGCCAAAGACAGGAACAGGAAGGATGTAAGAAGTGGGTGGAATATGGATGAGCTAAAGATCTTCTACAAAGCTAAGCACAGCTGGTACAGAGAAGAACTGAGAAAGGAACAGTTGTGATGGCTGGCACTCTGTGTTGATTTGTGTTTGTAATACTTAGTACAGAAGCCCTAGGACCTTACTGGAAGCCCTGAAAGAAGATTTTCTTGTTGTCTATTTAAAGAAGTCCTGGAGGAGGGTTTCAGAGGTCCTGGGACCATGCTGACAATTTGTGTTGAGTTCTCAGACCTTGTCTGTGGGTCTGTGTTGATTTCACAGGCAGATAGTGAGTGATGATGGTTTGGCAATATGTGTGAGTGTTGTTTTGGCTCTGTTAAGCTTTGTCTTCCCTGAAATAGAAACTGTAAAGGACTTGAGATGGACTGAACCTTGTGAGCTTCAATAGGTAACAGGAGCTAGATAAGGGACCACACTAGGAACTGGATGAGGAGCTGGGCAAGGAGCTGAGAATTGCCGGCCTGTGAATTCAGGTGACAATTGGGCAAACACAGGCAAGAGCTGGACCTATGGAAGAAGAACCATGGAATTTGGGAGCCAGCCTATAGCCAAGATGAAAAGACCTCTCCTTGGATACTAAATGTTGACTGAGAAGATCATGATATACTGTGGCATAGGCATGGGAGAACTTTGTACTTTGTACCTTGTATCCCTTAAGGATGATTGAAAACTATTCTCCAATCAAGAAGAAAGAAGATTTTTTTGACTGAGAGATTAAAACAATGTGACCTAGGGGTGGGAAAACTTTGACCTTTGTACTTTGTGTCCCTAAGAAGATGGCTCCTTATTGATAATTGAGTTAAGTACTTAATGAATGATATCTTTTGTTTAAAACTATATGGCCATTTTAGTGATGGTATTATGTTACATCATTGTAAGTGCTGTACTTTGGTTTCTGTGAATGTTTTGCCTTAGTTCATTGCTGAGTAAATAGAGGGTTCACTATACTATGTGATCAGAACCTTAAAGCTATTCACAGCAGCAGTCCTTTGGAGAGCTGCTCATGCCTGGCTTTAGAGGGATGGGATAAGAATTCAATCATGTCAGCCTTTTGTCTTCCTCAATATAAGTAAGGCTGAACATTTATAATCAGGAACTCAAAATAAAAGATATGAAAAAGGGCTGAATAAAGAATGTTCTCACTTTTGCATTCTAAGAAAATATGCCTAGATGATTTGTTAAGAAGATATACATTATCCAAATCAAAGGAATATAGCAGGTTCCTATTTTTGTTCTCAATAATTATTTCTAATATGAGACAACTAATTGAATCAAATGCTGGGCCTGGAATGATAAAGACTTGAGTTTAAATACGGTCTCAGACACTTACTAGATATGTGACACCTGGTAAGTCACTTAACTTCTGTTGATCTCAGTTTCCTCATTTGTGAAATTGGGATAATAATAGCACCAACTTCCCAGAGTTTTTGTGAGGATCAAATAATATTTGTAAAATGCTTAGCATAATGCCTGGCATATGCTAGTTATAATTAATTGTGGAGTTGTAATTAATAATTAAATAAATTAAATTAAATTAAAAAATAAATAAATAAAAATAAATTAATAAATAAAAGAGTTGTGATTAATCTTTCTAGATCTCTTTATTAAATCAAAGTATCCCAAAAATTTGTTAATACCCATCGTTTGCATATAATTCTGCACTTAAACAGAATAAGGCTAAACTTTTTTTTTTCTCAAAATTGTCTCTCAAGAATTAGAAAATAAAGACTGGCTGCTCTTCCCTCTGGGATGTAAAATTTTGAGGAACAGATTATATTTTGTTTATTTGTCTTTTTGTCTATTTCTTTTTGTTTTTTTGTTTTGTTTTGTTTTTTTGCTGAAGCCCCCCAATGAGTAGGTTGATAACATGTATTTTGAATGCTAATTTGTTTATTGATCATCTTCTCCTAGTTCAAGATTGACCATTCCTTCAACTGCTCTTCATATGACATGGTTTTAATGCTCTCGCCATCTTAGGTACACTCCTCTTGACATGCTCCCATTTGCTAATAGCTGTTTTGAAATTTGTTTCCCAGAAATAAAGTGCTCCACATATTTTCTAACCACTGAAGAGTACAGTGAAATTTATATCTTCCTTTAAAAGGAGACATTTGGTTCTTTTGAACTTTGACAGGTTTATGACTTTATCATTCTGTATATTTCCTCTAATTATATGGACAACCACATCACTTCTCATGTATAGCTATTGTTTGTAATTTCCAATGAATTCACCATCTTTTTTTTTTCAAAGTAATTACAGGAAATCATATTTTTCCCCTCAGGTGATTTACCTTGATAGTTTCATTACATAATTCCAGACTGTTGAGATCTTTTAAAATAATGAGTCTTTCAGCCATTTTTGGAGAGCAATTTGGAAATATGCCCAAAGAGCTATAAAGTTGTGCATACCCTTTGATCCAACAATATCACTTCTTGGTCTGTATCCCAAAGAGATCAATAAAATGGGAAAAGGAATAACATATATAAAATATTTATAGCAACTGTTTTTGAGGTTGCAAATAAATGTAAAATAGGGGGATGCCAATCAATTGGAGAATGGCTGAACAAGTTGTGGCATATAAATGTAATAGAATATTATTGTAATATAAGTAAAATTGGTACTAAGTATCATTAATAATTATAATAATAGCTTTTCTGCCGGCTCCGCCATATTCCAGTGAGTTGCCAAAATGATGAACACAAAAGGAAAAAGGAGAGGAACACAATACACGTTTTCTAGGCCCTTTCGAAAACATGGTGTTGTCCCTTTGGCTACATATATGCAAATATACAAGAAAGGTGATATTGTAGATATCAAGGGTATGGGCACAGTTCAGCAAGGAATGCCCCACAAATGTTACCATGGCAAGACTGGACAGGTCTATAATGTTACTCAGCATGCTGTAGGCATTGTTGTAAACAAACAGGTTAAGGGCAAGATTCTAGCCAAAAGAATTAATGTGCGTATTGAGCATATTAAGCATTCCAAGAGCAGAGATAGCTTCCTGAATAGGGTAAAGGAAAACGATCAGAAGAAGAAGGAAGCGAAAGAAAAAGGCACTTGGGTTCAACTGAAACACCAGCCTGCTCTGCCCAGAGAAGCACACTTTGTGAGAACCAATGGCAAGGAACCTGAGGTGTGGAACCAATCCCCTATGAATTCATGGCATAAGTGACTAAAAACATTTTTTTTTAATCTTGAAAAAAATAATAAATATTAATAATAATAATATATCTAATTAATAATTATAAATTATGAACAGATGGATTTCAGAAAAAACCTGGAAAGACTCACATGAACTAAGGCTGAGTGAAGTGAGCAGAACCAAAAGAAAACTGTACACAGTAACAGTAACGTTGTATGATGACGGACTTTGATAGCTTTAGCTCTACTCAGCTATTCTAGGACCTAAGAAAACTACAAAAGATGCATGATGGAAGATGCTGCCCATATCCAGAAAAAGAACTGTGGGGTTTGAATGTAGATTGAAGCATATTATTCTCTCTCTCTCTCTCTCTCTCTCTCTCTCTCTCTCTCTCTCTCTCTTCTTTGTCCTGTTTCCTCCCATTGGTTCTAATTCTTCTTTACACCTTAACTAATGTGAAAATAAGTTTAATGTGAATATACATGTATAAACTATATCAGATTGCATGTTGTCTTGGGGAAAAGGGGAGAGAAGGGAGGAAGAGAAAATTTAGGACTCAAAATCTTATGGAAGTGAAAGTTAAAAACTAAAAATTAATAATTTTTAAAGTAATGATTCTTTCATATAATATAGCATCTGTCCCTCTCTGCTTTGTGTCCTTTTCAAATTGGAAATATATGCCTTCTTCAACTTTGTCAGAATGATTGACATGATTTGTTGCATGGTGTAGAGCCAACGATAGAGCCCTGTGACATGATACTATAAATGCCCATCTGAGTTGACATCAATCCCTTTGATCAATAATCCTTGAGATCTATTGACCAAACAACAATGAATTTGCCCAATATTATCTTTATTAAGACTTTGATTATTCACCTTAGTTATCAGAGATATCATTAGATATTGTTATAAAATACTTTGCTGAAATCCAGATACTCTATAACTACAGCACTTTCCCCTGATTCAAATTACTCACCACATCAAAAACTGAAATATTTCAGTAGCTTTTATTTTTTTAATAAATACAGACTGAATACAAATGTTAAAAATTCCTTTGCTATATGTTCCTAATTCATCTTAATTTCTTTTTGCTATTCAGATTTTCTTAGCATTCATGTTAAATCCACTGGTTTACAGTTTCCCTTTTTCCATATTTCTTATTTTGTTAAGAATTAAGACTTTTTCTGCACTCTTCCAGAATATCTCTTCACTTCTGTGATGTCTCAAAGGGTGGTTGACTCATATTTGAAAATACCCTGGGACTTGAACTCATTTAAAGCTTCTAAATGACTTTTTACCTGTCTCAGGCTTCAATTTCCTCCTAACCATGATCTTACTGCTGTGTATGAAAATCATTCCGCTTGTCAGAAAAGACAGAAGCAAAAAATAAAATTTATTGCCATTTTTATTCTACATTCAAACAAATAGTGATGATGATGATGATGATGATGATGATGATGATGATGATGATGATGATGTGATGGAAGACAGAAGAATTGGTGGACAATTAATGCTAGTTTCTTAGTAAGATAAAGGAATTGAGTGTCCTACCTTTTTTTTATAACATCTCATGTCCCTCAAATGAATGTTATTCTATAAAAAGAAAAAGAAAACAATAGTTAGCTCCAATAAAAATAAAACAGATTGATTTCATGAAGCAGTGCCCAAATTTAGGTAGAAGGTTACTTAGCTCTAGCTTAAAGATGTACAATGCCAAGGGCGTACAAAATAATATTTTGTTTATTTTTGATTTAAACCTCAACTATATGAGCTTATCTGTTTGATTCCTTATCCCATATTTCTGTGAATTGGGGATGCAGAAAACCTGTTATGAAAATACTTACTAAATCTGAAAAGCTCACCAATACCTATTAACATTCCCTACTGCAGTAATAAACTTGCCATTTATATAGTGCTTTCTGCTTGGCAAAGCGTTTATGTTTTCTCATGTAATCCTTACAACTATTCTGTTTCCTTAGTGCTTTTATGATCACCCTCTTAGAAAAGAGGAAACTGAGTCACAGAAAAGCTAAATAAGTTGCTCAGTGTAACAAAGCTAATAATTATCTGAGACTATTTTTGAACTAAGATCTTCCTAATTCTAAACCAACACTCCATTTGACATACCACTTGATTTTCAACATATTTTCAGCTAATTTGAAATAATTTCCTGAATAAAATTCATTTCAATAAATATTGGTCAGGTTGTGTGGAATAGCGTAGAGAAAGAAAGCCTTGGAGTAAAGAACATAGAGTTTCATATCCTGACTATGACACTTACTAGGTATGCAATCCTTGGCAAGTCCTTTAAATCCTCGGTACTCAAGACAACCCTCAATTATTTTTTGCTTAGACATGAGTTTCCCTTCTGAATAAGTGGACAGACATTCTACATTTGGAGTTCTATCATTTATGGAAATGTTAATTGAAGCCCTTTTCGCCATTTATCCTCACATGAAAAATGTGCAATACACCTTAGTCACTCCTTGTAGGATTCTACAGAGACAAATAAAACACCATCTTTACCCTCCAGGTATTTGCCACAGGGAAAAAGATAAATCAATATCATTTACTGTAGGATATGATATATTTGTTTAAAAGATAAAAAATATCATGATTATTAAATTAAAATCCTTTAGCAATTCTATACATTTTAACAGAATGTTTGATATAGTGTTAGAATTTTATAATTTTATCTTCGGCTCAAAAATCTGAGGGGACTCTCTGAGACATAGTGAGTGTATGATTCTGGGATTGTCATGTCACCTTTCATTTCTCTAAGAACCTGACAACTAGAAGTTGCAGAGAAGGTGAGTTTTCTCACCCTAGAGTTTCCTTGAAATAACAAGTACATTGTCTAATTTTCTAAGTTTCTTCATATAAATCTTTTATCAATGATATTTCATGCAAATACTTTTACATTTTTAATATAAATGTTTTGGTAATTTTGATAGACCAGAATTATAATAGCTTGCTTTTGGCACCACCATTATTTATTCATTTATTGTATTTATTTTAAAATGTTATTGATCAATGCTGTTTGCTTATGACAATATAGGCACTTCCCAAAACTACCCCTCTCTTCCAGGTTGTGTGGAATAGTGGAGAGAAAGACAGCCTTCCTTTGCAACATCAATAAAAATAACAATAAGAAATAACCGTTTTTAAGTACCTGTGTCTTATAGGACATGCACCATTTTGCACAAATAGTCCATATGCCTCTAGGAGAGGCAAGAAATATGATTTGGTTGGTTTGGTGGGGGGGTGGGGGGTCAACTATGTGGCACAGTGAATAGAGCACTGGTCCTGGAGTAAGGAGGACCTGAGTTCAAATCCGGCCTCAGACACTTAACACTTAACTAGCCCTATGACTTTGGACAAGACACAATGCTAATTGTGCCTCCAAAAAAAAAAAAAAAAAGAAAAGAAAAAAAAAGAATTATGATTTGTCATCTAATCACTGGAAACAAGATTACATCTGTTATTTATTGCATAATTCTGAAGATTCCCTAATTTCTCTTCAATTAATCCTGTATGGAAGGCAATGGGAATTTCAGGATTATAGGTGTATCAGCTCTAACACAGCTCTCTTTCATTCAGATGAGTTAGGAGGCAAAATAGTACCAATCATAGTAGCAGCCTGCGAAGGTGGTACTCCAGCTAAAAAGTTTACAATTATTCTAAAATAATGAACTGACCAAATCCCCTCAAGAACCTTTCTGAGCATTCCTTTTGTTCTGTCACCTCTTCCTTTCTTGTACGTTTCCTGCTTTGGCTATAGTTCTGATTCTGTTCTCTTCCTTTCCATCTTGCTATTATACCTCTCAGGCTCAATTCTCCATTTGATAAACAACGTTTCACCACTAGCATTTCTGAACCCTGTTTCATCTGACCTCACTGTTGAGCTTCTCACTATAGAGACATCACTAGCTCCTACTCTTTCCCTAGCTTGCCAGTGATTCCCTTGTCCCTGACCACATTGCTATACCCTGGTAAGGCAGAGGTCTTATTCCCAAAGTGTAATTCCAACTTCTGTAAGAGTTTGGCCTTGGTGGCCCATGATAGGGTTTTTGTTTTGCTTTTCTTTTAGATAGAGGGATTGGATTAACAATAGATCTTCATTCTAGCCCTAGGAGTTTATCATTTTTTTTAGTTTTTCTTATTTTTTCTTATTTCCTTGCTCTTTACTTTTCCTTAAATCACTCCCTCTTTCCTCCCCCCTGCCTTACTGTCCCTCTCTTCCTCTTTATCTTCCTTAGTCCTCCTTTGGCCCCTATATCTCTCTCCATCTCTCTCTGCATTCCCTTTTCTGTTTTGTTCTTCCTTCCTTTTCACTTTCTTCCTCCTTTTCAATCTGTCTTTATCATATTGCCTTTCCTACTATTCTATTCTGTCTTATGTGTCCAGAAGACTAATTTTGGGCCTTGTCTATCTGTCAATGAACATTAATTTACTACATAACATAAGCCTGTGTTCTTGGAAAAACTGAAAACACACCAATTTTTACCCCATCCTTTAAAAAAAATCTTACTTGGTCCTATTATATCGGCTAGCAAACTTCCCAAATTTCTTCTCCTTTCAATTGCTAAAATCCTCCAGCAACCTTTTTTATTCTTTTTTTTGTCAACATGTTTTTTTTTTATTAGATTTTAACTTACAGAATAAAACAAGCATTTCCATAACATAGTACAATAAAGAGATTACTGCAAATGAAATTGCAAATCTATTAAGCAAATCTTGCTATTCCTTTCAAATATACAATTTAAGTATCATGCGATTTCTTTCTTCACTCCTCTTACCCCCTGCCCTAGAGATGGCTATCATTAGACACAAATAGGTATACATTCAGACACACAGACATACACACATATATACACCCATATAGTATATATATACTCACCTATATATGTGTATGTATATTTAAAATTTTTTGTACTTACTCCTACTCATTTCTTTTTTTGGATGCAGATAGCATCTTTCTTCATATAATCTTTATATTTAATTTGTTATAGTTAATAGTAAAAATAATTTATTCACTCAATGTTGTTCTTAAAACGATATTGCTCTTACTATATATGAATTGCCAGTGCATATCCTTCTTTACCTCTTTGTAGCATTTAATATGTGATCATAGCTCCTTCTGTACATCCACTCCCACCGTTCAATTAAAATGTAACATTCTTAGAAGGAGGGATTTTTTTTTCTTTCTTTGTACCTGTACCACCAGTAGTAAGAATAGTTCCTGGTTTTTAATAAAAATCACCTGATTGGTTAATAGAATGATACTCTCTACTTTCTAGGTTTTTACAGGACTGCTCCCTCCAGGTTCTCCTCCTATCTCAGCCCCCTCATTTTCACTTTCCTTTTGTGATTCTGCCTCTCTGCAGAATAATTAAATGTGGGCATCCTCTATATTTACCCTCTTTTCTTTTTCCCTTATAACATCTTACTTGGTGAACTCATCAAGCTCTCAATATATTCAATTATATTCCCTTTGCAAATGATTCCCAGATCTTTATATACAATCCTAAGCTTTGCCCTTCTATCACAAATTAGCTCTTGGGCATCTCATACTGGATGTCTCATAAGCATTTCTAACTTAATATGACCAAAAGAGAACACACTATTTTTCCATCAAATCCTACTTTCATCCATACTTACCTACTATAAACAAGCATACCACCATCCTCTCAATCATTCACTTTTACAACTGAGGGTCATCTTTGACCACTCATCCTCACTCACCTCATATATCAAATCTAGTGTCAGGACACTAGACTTTAAGGATGCAGAAGGAGAGTGTGAGGCTTTGTGAAATTTTAGCTTAAATCCAATTCATATTAATTCAAGATATCACCCATAATCTCACTGATCCTTTTCAAAAATGAAAGATGAATGATTACTACATATCCAATCTGTTGCAAAACCTTGTCATTTTTTCTTTGCAATATTCTTCTATATGCCTTCTTCTTTCCACTCAGAAAACTACCCTCTAAGTCCAGTCCTTTATCACCTTTCACCATGACTACTTGAACAGCTTTCTAATTATCTTCCCTGCCTCCTCTCTTTTTTCATTCTCATCCTTCATCCACTAAACTGCTTAAGTGATTTTTCTAAAGTGCATGTTTGAAAATATAAAACCTATGGATCAATCCTCCAAAGGAATTTTAATTGTTTTCAGGGTTTTTTTCCTAAGATAAAATCCAACCTTTTGTTTGGCATTTAAAACTAGTCATAACCTGACTGTTTCTCATTTTTCCAATCTCTGTATACTTGCTGCTCTCCTTTCCCTCCACAACAAAACTATATGAGCCTATTTGCTCTTCCTTTCACCAACACTCCATCTCACAAATTGGTGTCTTTGCCCAGTCTTCTGTCTATGCCAAAAATTCTTTGTGTTTTCAATGATTCAGTCAAGGTTCTCCCTTAATCCAGGAGCTGTACTAGGCACTAGTAATAACTAGAAAAAGAATGGAATAAACTATACTTTTATTGCACTAACATTTTAATAGAAAAGAATATAAATATATATATATATATATTTATATGTGAATCACAATACACAAATAGATGTAAATGAAATGCAAGAACAACAAATACAAAGTTGTTAAATATAAGGCAATTTGTGTTCTACTTATTAAACTGTAACTGTAACAAACTATTGGGAGGATATTAATAATTCTCCCCTCCGCCCACACCAACCCACCACACCCAACTTCACATAATACCCTTAGAATTCTGAGAGGCAGATAAAACTAGTCTGGTTCTGGGATAATGGGTCAGTAATACTTATAGAAAGAAAATTAGTATAGGAGAGAGGAGTAGAAGGGTTAGCCTATTCTATTTTTCATATTTACTTTTTAAAAAATCATGTTATGCTTCTAGTATGACCATATCATATTTTGGGGCATGCTCTATGCCATACTTTCCTATGGTCTAGAAGAACAAAGAGGAATATAGCACAGACAAAGAAATCAATGAAATTAAATCACTCATCCAAGGTAAAAAAAAATAATTTATTGGAATAGGCAGGACCAAACCAAATCTTCCAGGATAGTATCTTTCCCATTACATTGTGCTACCTAAGTAGTTTCATGGTTTGTTGATAGTTATTGTTGCTGTAGCTTGTTTTTTTTTGTTTGTTTGCTTTCATTTTTGCTTTTTTAGATCTATGGTTTCATTGCTGTAGGAAAGTACAGTCTGTGCAGAAAACTCTTAACCAATGGAGATCAGAAACTATTCCACGATTTATAATCTCATGAATTTTTCTAGTTACAGTCTGGATATATCAAAAGTGGACAAAAATTGAACCCTTCCTGATACTGAGATCAATATTGTATCCCCTGGCTCCTGATGTCTCTCTCCATGGTTTACCAATTGCTATTGACACAGAAACCACATTTGTAGCTTGATGTTTTGTAGGAGGTTGTATGTGAAGAATGTAAGGAGGGAGGACAAAATCTGGTGATTTGGGGAATGAAAAGAGTTAGCCTCAGAAGGAGCTCTTGGAATAAACTCAAAGAGTTTATCCTATCTGCCAACAAGACAATGCTTTCATTCTAAGAGAGCTAGAACATATCAAAGAATCATGAAATTTTAGAGTTAGAAGGAATGTTAGAGATCATCTGGTTCAACTCCATTATACCTTAGGCAGTAGATTTGCACAAGGTCACAAAAATAAAAGTAGATGTGCCAGGGCCTCCAAACCCAGAGCCTTTTATCACTGGTCCCCTTAGTGGCAAAATGGCAGGTGTTTAGAAACGTATAGGATGTGTTCTTGAATTTTGTCTGAAAATGAAAATAATTCTTGAAAACTCATAAGTAAGCTCATTTACTAAGATTTATGCATATGGCCTATTCCAAAGGTTCTAACAAATGTAAACATATTTGTTTGGCAATATTAAATTAAACATTCTCCAACATGGATATGGTTCCAAAAGTATTTTATAAAGTCCATAGAATTAGAAAACTGTCAAAAAGATCACTACTTAAATGGAATTATTTCATTCTTACTTTGAACTTGAAAAGGAAAGAACTCTACCTCATTAAACGCAGCAAAACTAAAGCCTGGTTCTAGTTTACTGTGTTCCTTTCTTAAGAACATCCCCTGACTTCCCATTATTTTTTTAACTGAAAAGCATTTAAGTTACACAGAATAGTAAGGTAACTCCCACAGAAAAATGAAGACTCTTCAGGTAGGCATTCAAAGCCCTGTGGACTATCTGTCATCTGCATTTCTAGATTTATTTCACATTTCTTAACTTCATGCACTCCATATTCCAAATAATTTCCTGGGAGAGTGTCTTCATTATTACCTTAATTCAACATTCCCCTTCTTATTTCTACCCTTTGGCAAAGGGAAGACTGCCTGCAGTGCATTCCTTATCTCTACCCTTATAATTCTTTGCTTCCTTCAAGGCTCAATTCAGGTACTCCCAAGATAAAGATTTTTCTGATTTCCCTATCTTCCAATCCCTTCATTTACCTTGTATTTAATATTTTGTATTTATTTGTTGGATTTAGCACCTCTGGTGGGAAGGTTTGCTGAGCCCCTTTTAGGGCTGTTTATCCACCTTTGGTATCCAACACTCACCTGTGGCCCTAAGAAGCTGTAGCATCTCAGCACCCACATTCAAGTAAAACTTGCCTTGGTAAGTTAAAGAGATGGCTTCCCTCAGCATCTGAAAACTTCACACAGCAGAGCAGGCAGATGAAAACAATTTGTTCCAATGGCCATGAAGGCTGTTGAAGCCTTAGAGCTTAGTCATACATCAAAGACACTAAAGTTATCCACTGCATTCTGGGCTATTCCTAGTCATGTCAACTTTTGTCTTGCCACTGAATTTTTCAATGATTGGAAGATAGAGAGGCTGAAGACTTTGTGTAAGTCTGCCTGTAATAGGAATGTACATTTTTAAGATCTTCCCTGTGTACCTGGAGCCTGTGGTGGGAAGTTTGTTATTTAAGAGATACTTTGTTATTGGCCAGTGGGTCAAGATGGTTGTGACATTCTCTGAGACAGGAGAAGGCTATATAAGCTCTGTTGCGAGGTTTTGTTTTGGGGCTCACTTTGATAAGTGTTGTGTGATTTGACCAGATGAGACTCTGGGCAGCCGTCGAGGCCCCCACCTTTGAAAACCCAGAAGTTGATACTTCCCTTTCTGGTGGCGGACTGGGTATAGATGTAATGGTCAAGACAGTTGGAGGCCTGTCTGCTTGATATGTTTTTCTGTTGTCTTGTAACTTCTGTCTGTATACTCTGAAGTTTGGGTGCTGACTTTCCCCCCTGAACTAGGTAAATGATATGTTTGATGGATTAAACAAGATTGTTAACCCATTTTGAGTTGCTTTCCTTTAGAAAAGCAGATCTAAGAACCTGTGTTGGCAGCCACCCTGGGGATGCTGGGGTGCTTGCTGCTACACTGCCTCACTTAAATCCAATTCTCATGAAAGTCATCACCTTATGATGTCATTGTCTTCTTTGAAAGCAAAACATAAGTAACTATTTCTTAGATTAATGTTATATACTTTCAATTATATATATATATACATACATACATATATATATATATATATATATATATATATATATATATATATATAAACCTTGAGATCACATTGGGTTTTTTGTACTTGGGA
This sequence comes from Gymnobelideus leadbeateri, assembly GCA_011680675.1. Classification (NCBI taxonomy): domain Eukaryota; kingdom Metazoa; phylum Chordata; class Mammalia; order Diprotodontia; family Petauridae; genus Gymnobelideus; species Gymnobelideus leadbeateri. Next base: position 638,059 of record WOXC01006177.1, read on the forward strand.
GAGTTGGTGTTTTTGTCTTTGTAACCTCATTCAAAACAGAGAGCCTTGAACATAATGAACATTTTATAAATCCTTTTTGTTTAACTCTTGTCATTGTCTCCATACTCATGATAGAAGAAATGCTTTGTTTTTACTTATTTCCCAAATTAATGATGATGTTTTGTCATTTCACACATATGGAGAAAACATTGTTAATTTCAGATACATGCCCATAGGATGTGGGCAAAGAGAGAAGTGAAGTTCTTGTTTTGTTTTTTTTGTTTTTTTCCCATTTACTTACCCTCTTTTTTCTAATTTTTAATGAAGAATGTTGAAATAGACTTTAGTCAAAAGACACTTTATCTCCACCAACCCCCCAAAATTGCATATAGTAACTTGAGAAAAAGCAAAATAAGTCTCCATACATTTCTAAAATAAGACTTCAGATCAGGTCCCTTCCCTTTACTCCTCCCTCAACTCTAGTCACCCAGACCATCACATGGAGAAGCTGACTATGAAAAGTACCCACTCTATATATCACATGGATGACCTGGGAGTGAATGACGACAATACATCTAGAGGAAGATTTGGCATTAAAAGCCATCTTCCCTGCACCATTGCGTTCTACATCATATATACTGCTCTCTTGAGTCCTAGGAAATAGGCTTCAGTGCTTTGGGTTCTGCTTAGTCATTATTTACCCTTAATTTTAACTCTCTTATAAATGCTATTGTTCAGTCATTTTTTTCAGTCATGTCTGATTCTTCATTACCCCATTTAGGATTTTCTGGACAAAGGTACTAAAAGTGATTTGCCATTTCCTTCTCCAACTCATTTTTTTTTTGTTAGTTTTTTTTCCTTTTTTTTTTTGGAGGGGGAAGGCAGGGCAATTAGGTTTAAGTGACTTGCCCAAGGTCACATTGTTAGGTTTGTGTGTGTGTGTGTGTGTGTGTGTGTGTGTGTGTGTCTGTGTGTGTTAAGTGTCTGAGGCCAGATTTGAACTCAGCTCCTCCTGATTCCAGGGCCAGTACTCCTAGCTGCCCCTCTCCAATTCATTTTACAGATGAGGAAACTGAGGCAAAGAGGGTTAAATTACTTGCCCAGGATTACACAGCTAGTAAGTGTCTGAGACTGGATTTGAACTCTGAACTCAGAGAGATTAATCTTTTTTCTAATCCCAGCACACTGTACTCCCTAGGTGCCCCATGTAAAAATGCTTTAATTCCCTATAAGTAAATGACCTCTTTCATCTAGGCATTTAAAATTTGGCTACATTCTGCAGTGTTTGGAATATATTAAGTACTCAAAAAATGCTCTGTCAATATTTTCTTATTTTTCTTCTAATTTGGTTGCAATTTTAACTATTGTTCTGATAGGAACATGTTCTCTAATAAATATTCCCAGAGAATATATTCACAACTGACTCTTACATTGGAAGCTGATTTGTTCATGGTTGTTGGAGTACTATTAGTTTCCTTTTTTTCATGATATTCAATGCTTGCCATTTCAAATGCCTCTCTACTACATTTTTGAAGAATATAGTCATGATTTCTTTTTGTAAGATATCTGTAGCATTTGATCTCTTCTGTATCTTTATTTTTGTCTGTATTTGTCTTTCTTTATCTTATTTCTATTTTGTAATGAAGTCATTATGCATTTATATCATATTGCCATGTGTATCAACAATGCAGTATTCATAATGCCTACAATAACTATAAATATGCTGATATGGTTATTAATCACAAAATGTATCAGGCTCTCTATGTGGGGGGTATAGATAGAACATTTATTCAAATACCAGAAAACTGAGTCCCAAAAGCAAAAAGTCAAAGCCATCACAGTAGCTATGGAGTTGGCACATGTAGTTAATGTAGTAAACACCCACGTTCTCAAGCCTTCAAAACAGAACAGGCTACCTCAGGCAAACATCCTACTCTTCTCACTCACAGCAGCTTCTCAGCATACATGCAGCTTGCTCCCAGCAGTTTCAGCCCCCCTGCAGTCGTTCCCCAGCAGTCCTCAGCAGTAGTCCTTAGCAGAAATTCTGGCTGGCTCAAATTCTGGCAGCTGCTGTAGCTGCCACTTCTACTCACCACACTGACTCTAGCTTGGCTCCTGACTTCTCTTGCCCCATCCCTTCCTGCTTTGTCAGCAAGTTCAAGGGTCATATAAGATCTTCAAATCCCATAACAATTACACCATGTAGGTTTTATTTGGAGTGTCTTGTTTTTATCCTCTTAATCCTGTGTAAGAAATGTAACAGATAAACTTCAAATTTCTTCCTGGATTTCATTTTATTTGTATTAATCATCCATATATTAAGGATACATAACCAAATGTCCCTTGGATTCTGTTTTTTTTACTGGCCTTCAAACACATGATAAATTCGATCCTCCCAACTCCTTTATTCACACCTCTCCAAAGAGGACCAATGAGGGTACTTTCCATTAATCTTCAACTTCTTCATATTATTTGGTTTCACTTATAGTAAGAATGTCAATGTTGAATGAAATTAAGTTTCTCTAGAAGTGTGTTCCCTTCTTTACCATTAAGGAAGAATCTCACATTTACTATACTAATACAAGTTATTATTTAAAGACTCTTTATAAATTTTGTGATTTTTATGTCATTTTCTATACCTGCCAGGATTTCTGAAGCAGTGGAGGAAAGGGCAGATAGAAATATGGGTCACTGCCCTGGGCTGCTCAGTGTCCAGCACTTAGCATGATTCAGACACCTGAATAAGAAATGACCAGGCCATGTGGGTACTTCAAGGAAGAATGATGAACTACATTTATTAATTCTCAGGACAAGGTTTTTATAGAGCAATGAGACAAAGGAAGGGGACTCAAGTTTTCTAATCATTGCCTTAGCCTGTTTTATCCTGGAGGTAACACAGATTAGATAATTTAATAAGGATTTGTTATCTAGGAGACTAAAGTCTTAGGTAAGACCTTTGATCTAAGCCTCAGGTACCTGCTAATGTAGTTGCAGTCATAAACGGATACAATTGAGAGCAGACTTCAAAGCCGAAGCTGGAATCCTCAAAAGTCATCACGTTTAGAGCTGGTCACCCAAAGATACCGGAGTGCTGAATCAAATATTTTGGCTCTCAATAACTAAAATCTTGGAGTATAGCCTATTGAACTCAGAAGTCAAGTAACATCCTTATAAGTGTAACCCATAACAAAGAACTCAGGAGCTAACTTGATGAAAAGTCGCATCTCAAAGAGATTCTTGTTTTAAAGTCCTCTATTAGGATTTAATATCTGAGTTCTGAACCAGGCTTCTTTGGCTCCCTACAGGTCACATAACATTTTTCTTTGTTATAAAAACAAGGGATGAACAATACATCTACTTAGAATTCATGTGAAAGAATAACCAAACTCCTTGCATTTGCAGATAAAAGGGTATTCTGCTTTTTCCAATCAACTTCAAGTCTCTTCTCAGGAAAACAAACATCCCTCCCCACAAGCCCCATCCCCAACACACATAATTTTCTCCCTCTTATGTCAGAAAGGGCAGTAGAATATGACACTGGAAACACCCTGATAATTCTCCCCCCTCTCAGCTAGAGATAGCACTGGGAAGCAGGAACTCATCACTTTAGAAGGATTAACCAGTCAAGTTACTGGTTAGAAGTTTCTCCAACCAGGGCTTCACCGTTTCTACAGACACAAAGCAATGCTTCTCTTCTCAATCAACAAATGCCCAGTAAAGCAGTAGAAAAACCCATGTTTTTATTTTAGTTAGAAGCCTTCTACGTCTTTTGTCCTCAACTTTATTTTTTACTCCTCCTGTGTTAATTTCACTTTTCCTGTTTCTTCATGTGTCTCTATCATTAATTTTTCTTAATGCTCCTAATTCTGCTCTAAATACTTTTCTCTTAGTTTCTTAACCCCACTTCTGACTTCTTAACCTGCCAGCTTTTTAACCACTAAACATGCCTGAAATCAGAGCATCTACATCAGACACATTTAAATGCAAATGAAGGTGTTGTTAAAACTAAAAAAGAACACAAAAAAGTAAAAAAAAAACACTTCCTGCAAAACTGACCAATTAATATTAAAAAAAAAAGATAAGAAAGGGCAATCAGAGGCATTTGGAAGATTTGAGGGACTATTATAGATTACTTTACAATTCAGAGTAGCCTTGTAAAAGTTAGAAGAGGCTCAGAAATTATTTTTAATCAACTACCAACTCTATAGTTATAAAGGAAATAAAAAATCTTAACATGGTTAAGAAAATTAAACAACTTGAGTACTAAGATGGGAAGGACGTAATTTATAAATAATGGATCTCATTTTTCATTCAAGGCTAAGTTAAAAAATAATTAGAAGAAGTTTAGGTGAGTCTATAAAATTTGAACAAAGTTCATACAATTCATCAGACATTTAAACATCCACGCAAGAATCATTTGGTTGGTTGGTTAGGGGAAGGACTTTTAAAATTTTCTCCCACACTTTCCTTCAGAGCCTCCCAAACACTGAGCTAGCTCTGACAATTCATGCATTAGCCTCATTATCAATGTGTACATCCCTAGGAAATATTCTGCCAAGATAAGTGAATTTCTCTACACCATTCAAAACGACTCCATTTGCTGTAACCAATGGTTTCACATATGTGTGTTGTGGTGCTGACTGATGGAGCACCTGTGTTTTCTTGGTGTTAATTGCCAGGCCAAAATTAGCAAAAGCAGGAGAGAAGTGATCCATACCTTGTTGCATCTCAGCTTCAAATGATGCATTGAATATGTAAACAACTGAGAGTGAAAAATGATGCAGTAACACTCCCACCACTTTTGGTTTGTAACCTTTTCAAGCTGAAGAATTTGCCTGATGGCAAAAAAAGTACAGTAGCTTACCTTGATGCTCTACTAGTCCTCATTGAAGGCATTTAACGACATAGCTGAAAATACCATGCTCAAAAGCATGGGAGCAAGGGTACAGTCCTCTTTCGCTCCATTGGTGATTGGGAAAGCACAAGAGCATCATCCTTTATCCAGAACATGGGAAAGCATGCCTTTGTGAAAATGACATACAATACTGATGAACTTTTCTGGGCAGCCAAATAATATTCCATAAACCCTCACGACTGTCTGTATCAAAGGCCTTAGATCCACAAATGTTATGAACAGACCTCTATTCTGCTCTTGGCATTTCTCATGTAGTTGTCAGGCAGCAAACACTATTTTGACCATTCCTCAGAACTTTCTGAAGTCACTTTGGCTCTCAGGTAGATACAGGTCTTTTAGGTGAAGGATCAGTCTATTATGGAGGACTCTGGCAAGAATATTGCTGGCCATGACTTCACCCCCTGTGATTGTCACAGGACAATTTATTTCCTTTATCTTAATAGAGATGGACAATGGAGGCATCCTAGAATTCCTGGGGGATAACCTCCTCTTTCTATATAAGTTGGAAAATTTAAGTCAACTGGGGTGGCTAGGTGGTGCAGTGAATAGAGCACACCAGCCCTGGAGTAAGGAGGACCTGACTTCAAATCCGGCCTCAGACACAACACAAAACTAGCCCTGTGACTTTGAGCAAGTCACAACCCCAATCGCCCTACTTCCCCCTCTCCTAAAAGCAAAAAACTGGAAAAAAATACAGTCAACTTTTGTAAGAGCAATGGATCCCCTACCTTGCAAAGCTCACCTGGAGTAGAATAATCATTATGTGCATGAAAAGGAAAACCACATGAAAAGAGCCTGAGGACATTCAAAACCTCTTCTTCAGTTAGAACTTCAGCTAAGGAGTGATCAACTTCAACTTCAGGCAAACGATTAATGATTTCAGCATTGTTTGATAATTGTCTGTTGAGAACACAATGGAAGTGTTCAACCCATCTCTCTAAGATCATGTCCTTAGCACTAATAAATGAGGTTTCATCAGCACTGAGTAGTTGAAATATACCATAGGTCTTTGGCCCATATATAGCCTTTGGGGCATCATAAAAGTGGTTTAAATTGTTACTATCAGCATAGAAATGTGTTCCATGTTCATTAGAACTGAGCCAACAATCCTCCTTCTCTCTAAGCTATGCTTGTACTTTACTTTTGATGAAATCAAATGCTGTCTTCATAGAAATGCATGAACTATACTACTGGCAAATCTTTTTTTTTTTTTTTTTTTTTTTTTTATATTTGAAACATTTAATGTTACGACCTTGAATTTCAGATCCATTTCCTTCCTCCCTTGTCACCCATTCCTTCTTGGGATATAAGTAATTCAGTATATGTTGTACATGTCTAGCTATGCAAAACATTATCATAGTAGATATATTGTTCAAGGCTGCTTATAATTCCCTCCCCCTCATCCCACCCCCCACCTGGTCCATTCCCTACATGATCCTGTCCCTCTTCTATAGTGGGTACTTCCAACCTCCCCTCACCCCAAGGATGCCCTCCCCTCCATCATCTCTCCTCTCATCCCCCTTCCCCCTATCCTGCTGCAGGTTGAGATATCCCATTTAGTATGTATGTCATTTTCTACCTGAACCAAATTCAATGTGAATGTGGTTTTGCCTTTTTAGCCTTCCTTATTCTCCCCTCCTTTGCACCCACTTCCCCTACATGAGATAGTTTACCCCACCATGTCTCTCCCCATCTCCTCTTGCCACTTTCCTCTCTCACCTCATAATTTCATCCCTTGAGTACTCTCCCTTCCCAACAAAATCAACCTATGCCCTGTATCCATATATAACTGTAACCATATACACACACATTCACATATGTATTCGTATGACCACACCCCCTTCTTCCATTATTTTCATTGTGGGAAAGATATCATCAGTCACAGATATTGCTTTTCCATATAGGAATGTAAATAGTTCAACTTTGATAAGTTCCTTTTGATTTCTTTTCCCTGATTACCTTCTCAGGCATCTCTTCCTTCTTGTGTCTGGATGTCAAATTTTCTATTCAATTCTGGTTTTTTCCTCAAGAATGCTTGAAAGTCCTCTATTCCACTAAATGACCATATTTTTCCCTGAAACAAAATACTCAGTTTTGCTGGGTAGGTGACCCTTGGGTTCATTCCCAGTTCTTTTGCCCTCTGGAATATCATATTCCATGCCTTTCGATCCCTCAGTGTAGAAGCTGCCAGGTCCTGGGCTATTCTGATTGTGTTTCCACAGTATTGAAATTGTTTCTTCCTGGCTGCTTGTAGTATTTTCTCCTTGATCTGGGGATTCTGGAACCTGGCTATAATATTTCTGGGAGTTTTCTTTTTGGGATCTTTTTCAGGAGGTGATCGGTGGATTCTTTCAACCTCTATTTTGCCCTCTGGATCTAAAACATCAGGGCAGTTTTCCTTGAGAATTTCTTGAAGGGTGATTTCTAGGTTCTTTCCTTGATCATGGCTTTCAGGTAGTCCAATAATTTTTAAATTGTCTCTCCTGGATCTATTCTCCAGGTCAGTGGTTTTTCCCATGAGATATTTCACATTGCCTTCTAATCTTTCGTTTGTTTGGATCTGCTTAACAGCATCTTGATTTCTCATAAAGTCATTACTTCCATTTGCTCCAGTCTAACTCTGAAGGAATGAATCTCCTCAGTGAACTTTTGAGATTCTTTTTCCATCTGGCAAATTCGACTTTTTAAGGCATTCTTCTCCTCATTGCCCTTTTGGGCCTCCTTAGCCATTTGAGTTAGTCTGTTTTTTAAGGTGTTATTTTCTTCAGTCAGGCTGTTGACCCTCATTTCATACTTTTCCTGCATCCTTCTCATTTCTCTTTCTAATTTTTCCTCCACTTCTCTTATTTGATTTTTAAAGTCCTTCTTAAGGTCCTCTATGGCCTGCAACCCGCTCATGTTTTCCCCTGGGGCTTTTGGAGCAGGACTTCTGACTTCACAGTCCTTTTCCCGCTCTATGCCCCCAAAATAGGAGTCTAGGGTTGCATTTTTCTGTTTCCTTTGCCTTGGCATGTTGCCACTTAATTACTTGACTTTTGGGCTTGTTGACACACTATGGCTTTAAGGCCAGATAGAGGAATTTTCGTCCTGAACGTGTGGGGGGCAACTTCCGTTTCTGGCAAGCTGTAAACCCACCCACGACTTCCACCCTAGATCACAATCCAGATCCAGGGAGGTTAAAGCAAGAGCGATTACCCCTCAAGACTGATCGCTGGATCTCCCCACGATTTGTAGGCTGGGAGCCGGAAATGCCTCTGAAAACTACACAGTGGCGTGTCTCCTCAGCAGCTTCTAGCCCCCAGGAGGGAGCTGACGCATTCCCCAAATACAGGTCCCAAAGTCCATAGGACACTAACCTCTTACTTTGTCCTAGGCAAGTCTATGTTGATAATTCTGGCGTCTCCACAGTTCCTGGTGTTCTGGGGTTCCTCCAGCCGGCTGCTGGCCCTGCTGCCCTGGGGCTAAAACCTCGGCTCACGTGGACCTGGGCTCGGCTCGGCTCCTGCGCTCTGCGCGCTGCCGGCTCCCAGATCACTGTGCTGGTCCTTCCTGCAGGGTGCTGGGCTGTCCTCAGCGGGAGGTTAGCTTCTCTGTGTCGTTCTGTGGGTGCTGGGGCTCCAGAAGATTTTCAGAGTCCTTTTTTACATTGTTTGTGGAGAATCTGGGGGCAGAGAGGCTTGGATGAGCTGTTTCTACTCCGCCATCTTGGCTCCGCCCCCCTGGCAAATCTTAAAGACTTCTCATTTTCTCTTTAGCAACCTCTGGATTTCCCCATCATTTTCATCAATCCACTTAATGTTTACAAGCATTCTGACCCAGATGAGCAAATGCAGTGCTATATAGCAAATTTCTGAAAGCTGCCCGCTTCTTTTCTTCTCTACTGTTGCCAGCCATGTGTTAGCTCAGCTTTCCCTTCAAATTAGCAACAAACTATTCATGTTTGGAGCAGCGCTCTAATCAGTTGACATCAATTCTTCTGGGAGTCATTTTGCCTTGAGGACCTACTTTTGTTGAACGATAATATTTAGCTATGAAAGGATAAGTCTGTGAGCAGTCCAGCATGCTATATCACACATTGCTTTTGTTACTCTCACCTCCTATCTCTTCTCTTTATGATCACGGTCTATTAAATGTCAATGTTTGCTGCAAGGGTGCATGCCCAAAGTTTTATTGCATTTAGGTAAATGGAAGACAGTGTTGTTCATGAGAAGGTCATGAAATACACAAGTTTTCAGTAGTAAGTGACCATTACTGTTGCTATTTCCAACTCCATTCCTCCCAAGGATTCCCTGCCATATCTGGTAGTATGAATCTATTCTAGGATAAGTAGATATTAATGTCAGAATTACAAACTTGTCCTCTTTTGGCACATTGATGATAAACATCTCCAGATCTTCATAAAAATAGTCTTTGACCACATCAGGGTTCTTTATGGTGGGAGCATAGGCACTGATGATGGTGGCATGGTGTTTTCCTCCAAGTAGCGATCACATTGTCATGGATCCATCATTCATTCCTTTTGTTAGACACACAAGCTCATTGACTAGATTAGTTTTGATTACAAAACCTGGACAGTTCACAGCATTCCCCCCTCACTGTATTCACTCTAAAAAATATGTATCCAGCTCCAATTTCAGTAAGTTGGTCGTCTTTTGCCAGCCTTGTTTCACTCAGGGATGCTATTTGGTAATATTACCTGCTGAGTTCTCTCACAACAAGAGCTGTTCATCTTCTGTGTTTAATGGATTTTTTATTGTGTATAAGTGTGTGCACATTCATGTACCAATTGGTGAATGGAATAATCTTTTTCAGAAGTTTGTGTATTTTATTTGTTTTTTGACTGCAGGGTGGGATCCCTACATGCTGTGGAAATCAGACCAGGATTGGGTAAGCAGACATTTAAGGCACCTATTATATCCCCTTCCTCACACCAGAACATGAGCAGTGTGATTCTTAAAAGCTGCAGAGAACCCTAGGAGGCTGCCAAATCCCACTGTTGCTTCAAATGAGAAGATGACCCTATGGTTTGGGCTGCCTATGTGCAGGGTAATGACTACAGCTGCCAGCTTATCCACACCTGCTGCTTCATCACTTGCCTGTTGTCACAGGACTTTGAGATAGGTAAATGGTAAAATGGTATGAGTGAGGACTCTTGATTTGTGAGAAACTTGGATTTAAGTCAGGCAGAGTTGTATGTAGTTGTAGGCCTCACTCTCTCTTCCAGAGCAATCACAGTCTCCAGGGGCAGGGCAGAATCAAAATAATTGGTAATGGCTCAAGATGAAGAGGATGACCTTAGCATCTTTGATGGGTAATCAAGCTCTAAAAGCTCCACAGCACCTACTTCTGCTGCCTTCATGGCTATAGGAATGAATAGTTCTCATCCACCCATTCCAACAGTGGAAGTCATCACTTGCTTTGGGTAGATACCCCCCTAACCCATCAACAGGTTTGAGCTTTAATTACTCTCCACCTGGGTCAGCCCATAGGGCAAAATGGCCACTGTGCAGCTTCTCGGAGCCAGAGGTAAGAGGTATATGGATCAGGTGGATACCAAAGGTGAAAAGCAGCCCTGAAAAGGGCTTAGCAGCCCAGACACCAGAGTCATTAGTCTTCCCTAAACACACGCTACACCGTGTGTGTGTGTGTGTGTGTATGTCTGTATAATGTGTATGTGAATATAAAAAATGAACACATACCCAAAACACACATACATATGAACTGGAGCACATATATCCAATATACAGGTAATTGGTAAGTGTGTATGTGTTTCTGTGTGACCAGATTGCAATTTTTACAAGAACTTATTTCTCATCCACACACTATTTTAGGACCACTACCTCAAATCTGTTAGAAGAGTTACCAAGGAAACAAGAAACTCTGGTAACTCAAACAACTCTTACTTGTCCTAAGGAAAGAAGAAATGTACCATTCAGGTAGTAACCCTTAATGCCTATATGCCACTTGTTATCCTGGCTTTCTCTTTTCCCTTTGTTTTGGAGAGGAGTGGCATTGGGATTCCAGACTCTGTTTTGCTTTTACTTTTCAGTAGTACTAGTTCTCTTGAAAAAAAAAAATAATAGGAAGCAGGGTTGAGAAATTTCAGTATACTTAAAATATAAAACTTCAGTTCCTTTCCAATATGCTCTAGATAAAGTCTGATATGGAAGTTGTTTCCTGGGAATAAGTTGGCATTTTCAAGAATGGTTAATCTTTTTCAGGTCACAGAATCCTACTTAGTGTGTTATTAAGCCAATAGGGCTATACATTTTCTATAAAATATCCCAATATCTTGAGAATTTTCTGTACCTTACAAAGTTTGAGACTTGCATTTGTGAAACTGCTTTTTCACTAAATAAAATCTGACTCATCTGTGGCTATGTAATTAACTTGGGCATTCTCTGATCAGTAGGAATGCATTTTTTTTACTACCTCAAGAAGGGTACTACTATGAATATTTTGCCAAACATAGGACTTTAATTTCTGTCTTTGACCTCTTTGAATATATGCAAATTAGAGGTTTCTCTATGTTAAAATGAACATGTCATTTATTTCCATTTTTTAATTTCCTAATTAATTTATTATTAATTTTCAACATTCACTTCTATAAGTTTTAAATTTTATCCCCCTTCCTTCCCTCTCTCTTCCCAAGATGAATTGCAATCTGATATGGGCTCTACACATACATTCCTATTAAACATATTTTCACATTAGTTATGTTGTATAGAAGAATTATAACAAGTGGGAGAAACCAAGAAAAATTAAAAAAAATAAAAGAGAAAATACTCTGTTTCACTCTGTATTCCAAATCCATAGTTCTTTCTCTAGATGCAGATGGCATTTTCCATCATGAGTCCTTAGGAATTGTTTTAGGTCCTTGCATTGCTGAGAAGGTTAAGTGTGTCAAAGCCAGTCTTCATACATTGTGGCTGTTACTGTATACAATGTTCTCTTAGTTCTGTTTGCTTCACTTAGCATCATATAAGTCTTTCCAGGTTTTTATGAAGTCTGCCTGTTCATCATTTCTTATAACCAATCATATTCTATTGCAATCAGATACCACAACTTGTTCTGCCATTCCCCAATTGATGGGCATCCCCTTAGTTTCCAGTTCTTGTCCACCACAAAAAACAAAACAAAACAAAAACCAAAACTGCTATGAATACTTTTGTAACTGGCCCTGGAGTCAGGAGAACCTGAGTTCAAAACTGGCCTCAGACACTTAACACAAAAACTAGCCATGTGACCTCGGGTAAGTTACTTAACCCCAATTGCTCTCCAAAAAAACAAATAAAACTCATGCCTGATTAGTAAAAAAAAACTTTCTAAATATATATATATATATATATATATATATATATATATATATTTGTATATGTTGTTCTTTTTCCCATTTTTATGATTTCTTTGGGATACAGCTCAAGAAGTGGTATTGCTGGGTTAAAGGGTACGCACAGTTTTACAGCTTTTTGGACATAGTTCCAAATTGCTCTCCAGAATGACTGGATTAGTTCATAGCTCCAACAACAATGAATTAGTGTTCTAAGTCACTTTTGTACATATGATTCCAAACTGTTTTCAAATGGTTGTATCAATTCAATCCCAGTAACAGAATATTAGTTCATCCATCTTCCTAAAACATCTCTAAAACTGACCATTATCATTTTCTGTCATTTTCACTTACCCTCTGCATATGAAGTGAAGCTCAATGTTCATTTGAGGTATGATATTATTATAACTACATTATTATGATTTTTATCATTATTTTATATTGTGGCTAACAGTTTATGATTTTTTTCTTTTTGAAAATTCTAGATTAAAATCCTCTCATCACCTATCTATGGGAGAACAAATTCTATCCTTATAATTTTGTGTTAATTTTCTATATATCCTTACATTTCAGAGCTTTATCAAAGATATCTGATGTAAATATACATTTTCCCTCCTTGTCGTAAGGACCTTGACTCTGTCCATACAAAGATAATTTATTTTATGAAAATTGTCATTTTTATCTTTTATCACCACCTCTGTCAATTTTTTTCCATTAAGTACTCTTTCTTTAGCTACAGTTTAAAAGGCGTCTTGTAATTCCTGTATGTAATGTGATTTCATTTTTAAAGTAACTTTAGAATGATGTTATTTGGTATGCCTGTTCGTTTGTACAATCCATTTAATATGCTTTCTAGGCAGTCTCATTGAATAGAATAATTCTAGATAGAATAGAATTATAGAATAATAAGATGCTAAAGTTTGAGGGAACCTTAGGATCATCTAATCCAATTCTATCATTTTAGGGAGGAAGAAACAGAGACTTAAAAAAATGACTTTAAAAAGTCACTTAATAAGTGGTAGAGACTCAAACATAATGCTACTAATTATAGCTCATATAATTCAGATTTTGATATTGAATGAAAAATCTAATTACAATGTATTCTTTTTCAAAGAAACAATCAAAAGCTCTTTCATTGTCCCACTAAATAAATTATAAGAATACTCTGTTTATGCTGCATTTTCTACTACATGGAACATATTTCAATATGACAGAGAATCATAGATTTTAAGGGAGTAAAAGTGACATTTGAGATCATCAAATCCTACCCTCTCATTTTATATTTGAAAAAAAAAAAAAACAAATAAAACTCATTCCTGATTAGTAAAGAAACTTTCTAAAGGTCAAGGAACAATCTAAAGGTGAAGAAATTATTAGATTCTTCGTATTCAGAATGTTAAGTAAAAACACTTTCTCAATCAATCAGAAATCTTATATTAAGTGCTTAGTATATGCCAGACATTAGGTTAAATGTTGGAGTTGTATAACAAGGTAGAAAACAGTTGCAAACTTTAAGGAGCTCAAATTCTATTGGTAGAGACAATAAGCAATTAATTAGGTACACACAAGTATAGTTAGGAAACTCTCAGAAGGGAAGGCACTAGCAGATGGGAGACATGGAAAAGACACCAGTAGATGGTGAGATTTGAGCTGAGACTTGAAAGAAGGCAGGGAAATTACGACAGACAGAGACAGAGAGAGAAAGAGAGAGAGGCACAAAGAGACAGAGAGAGAGAGAGAGAGAGAGAGAGAGAGAGAGAGAGAGAGAGAGAGAAACAGAGAGACAGAGACAGGCAGAGAGACAGAGACAGAGATAGAGAGAAACAGAAAGACAGAGAGAGATAGAGACAAACAGAGAGACAGAGAGGGAGAGAGGGAGAGGAAGAGAAAGAGAGAGAGAAAGAGAGAAATTGTCAAGTAGTCAATTATGCTTGAATCAGATAATTCATAGAGGGACACAAAGTGTAAGATCGAACAGGTAGGAAGAGGTGTGGTTATGAGGAGCTTCATGTGACATATGATTTTATAATTGATACTTTTGTAATTTATAGGGAAACTCTAGAGTTTATTTTGGGAGGGATGATACATTACCAAACCTAAGACTTGACATAATGCTTTAGAAAGACCAAGTACAAAACTATTGCACTAATTTGAGCAGGAAGTGATAAGTGGATAGATAAGGTGGTAGGTATGTGATTGGTGAGAACACAATGAGATATTGTAGAGATAGAAACAAAAATAGTTTAAAAGAGAGAAAAATGGTTTGGTAATTGGGAGTGAGGAGTAAATTATGACACAATGCTTGCATGTTTAGGTGATGGGAAAGATAACAGTGTCATTAAGAGCAACAGAGAAGTTAAGAAAATGGGAAGACTTGGGAGGAAAGGTACTGAGTTCTATTTTGACTGTATTGATATGAATATGGAACATCTAGTTCAAAGTGTCCAAAATGTCATTGGTGTCACAGTCCAGGATTTCAGGGGATAGGTTAGGGACAGAGAAACTTGAGTCACCTAAATATCCCAGTAGATAAGGTTGGTTCTGGAATCAGAAAGAATAGAATTCAAAATTGGTTAAACTCACGTATTAGCTTACTAGCTATGTGACATAGGGCAAAGTACTTCTGTCTAATTCAGTTTCTTCAATTGCAAAATGAAGATAATTGTGATGCCTATCTTCCAGAGTACTGTAAGGACCAAATGAGATAGTGTTTGTAATGTACTTAGCATAGCGTGTTGCACATAGTAAGTACTTGCATGCTTCTTTCCTACATTTCTCTTTAGATTTAGGAATTATCTGCATAAAAAAGATCATTAAACACATGAGAACTAATGCAATCACCAAGTAAAATAGCCTGGAAAGGGAAAAGAGAATCTGGACACTGTATGTCACGGGTGAAAAGGAAATCAATTAATATTGTGTACTTTGATTTATTTTATCTTGATAAAAGGATTAAATTCTCTTCTTTAGGAAAAGCTAGCCATAAAAGCTGAGCTATAGTAGCATAGTCCTTTATATGGATGGATAAAGTCTTATCCATCTTATCCATCCATCAGGTAACCTATACCTATAGATTTAGGGAATATATAGATTAATAAAATTTTATCATTTATTCAGAGATTTTTTTTGGCTTTTTGGAGGACAATTGGGGTTAAGT
Organism: Gymnobelideus leadbeateri; assembly: GCA_011680675.1. Lineage (NCBI taxonomy): Eukaryota > Metazoa > Chordata > Mammalia > Diprotodontia > Petauridae > Gymnobelideus > Gymnobelideus leadbeateri. The sequence goes on from WOXC01006177.1 coordinate 653,440, forward strand.
AACTTGTCCAAGGTCACACAGCTAGGTTTTATTAAGAGATAATTTAAAATGATAAAATAATGATAAAATTGTACAGTTTTTACAGGATATGATTCCCTTTCTAGAAAAAAAGGGTGTTGACCAAAAGTCAAGTTCTCCTTTCTGGCAGCTAGAGAAAGGTTAGAAGAGGTTGAGTTCTTCTCTCCAAATTTAGTGGATGTTTCCCTTTTTTCCTGAATTAGAGTCTAAGCTGAGTAAAGGAAACTTCTAGGGAAGATAGGGGATGCCTGTTAACTAAAGATCACAAGTGCATCTTTCTGACAAAAAGAGGCACCAACTATAAATCAAGGACTTCTGACTTAGGATTAAGAAAGCCAGAGAGAAGCTAACTAGTTGCATGCCATGTACAGTAGGTGGACCAACTTGTCCATGCTGAAAACAAGCTTCTATCATTTGTATTCCCATTTTTATTTATCTTTTCTGTTATAAAAATCAGCTCTATAAATCACTTGAGGTATCTGACCTCTGAGGACTCAGGTGACCTGATTGGACATACGCACGCTAGCTTCACAAATTAAATCATAGATAGCTCAGTATATTTGTCCTCAGTTTCCTTTAAAATAACTTTCCTTTCAAATAACTAATTTTAACACAGTAGAGTGTTGTGGGGCATATAACGAGTGGGCATGACACAGATGTAGAACTAACAAAGGAGACTGAGTGATCTAACAAGTAGAAGATGTACAAAGGAAAAACAGAATCACAAAATCCTAGAGAGGAGGAATTATGCAGGGGGGGGGGGGTGATAATTAGTCTCAAAGGCAGCAGTGATTTTAAAAAGGATAAGCATTGAGTAAAGTCCAATAGATTTGACCTATTAGATTGCTCCCTATGCTTTCCTTTTTGGTGCTTATGACTTCAAAAGTCTTTAACCATAATTAAAATACCTAAATGCGTGTCATTTGCATTGCAGACATGGAGGTCTAAGGGAGAAAAGAGCTAAATTGTTGAATTCTGCCATCAAGTAGCAATTACCAACTTCTGAAGTGACTGTAATACAATAAATTACAAATTTCCTAAGAATTTAAGGAGTATGTGGAAACCGTCCAGCTTAGCTCAGTAATTTAGGGGACTTTGATCAGCCCAGTGTACCTCCAATGCAAATCCATTTTTTTTCATTAAAATATATGGTTTTTTTTGAAAATTTCAGAGACCAGTTAGAGGCCTCATGGTAAAGTGGATAGAGAACTGGCCTCAGAAAAATCTTCATTCAGCTTCTATCTCCTATTCCAGCAGCTATATGATTGTAAGTAAAGCACATAACATTTTTACTGGTATAGGAAACTCGAATTAAACTGCAGAACAATTAATGAATTAAATAACTAGAACATTTTTTTTTAATTTATAGTTCCCTACAACCATTGAATCAGAATGTTGGTGGGTGAGGGAGTAGGAAGAATATGTGCAAAGAGATAGTACATAGTATCTGTAATGAAATGCTTTCCATAGCATAAATATTTGCAAAATGCCTTATATATGTTAACTCATTTGATCCTCACAAAAATCTAGGAGGTAGCTTTTATATCTAGGCCCATTTTACAGATGAAGAAAAAGAAAAAGAGAAATATTATATGACATACCTAGGGTCCAACAGCTAATAAGTGTCTGAGACAGCATTTGAACTGAGGTCTTCTTGACTACTTTATCCACTGTACCACCTACCTGCCTAGGTGAGAGAAAAAGAGAAATAAAATATTTGGGTAGGATGTTAAGCTGTTTCAGGCAAGAGATTATAGAGTTTGTTGTCTATTATCTGTGGAAATGTTTTACCAGTTTTGGATTATTATATATCATAATGTGCTTACAAATTGATACTTACATGGACCCATGATTTCCTTCATGTGGGTATATTCCTTAAATTATCAGTGGAGAAATGACTAATATGGAAATATGCTTAATATGATTGTACATATTTAACCCATATTAAATGTCTTACTGTCGTGGGGAGGGGTAAGGAAGGTAGAAAATATGGAACTCAAAATCATATAAAAATGAATGCTGAAAACTATTTTTACACGAAACTGGAAAAAAATTTTAAAAAATCAATTAAGTAGAAAAATGAATATATTTTTAGAGGTAAAAACATGTCAGTGGATATCAATAAGAGCTTGTTAGGTGTTTATCTTTTGTCCCTGGCTTTTGTTACCTCACCAATTCATCTTTATTTTTTTTTCAGTTAGATATGTCTTAGATAACATCTTTATTCAAGTTCTCCATTATTCATTATTTGAAACAACTTGTGTCCTGCTCATACTCAACCTTCATCTCTCCATTTCCCTTTGAGAGACTCAGCATGTCTGATCTTTGGAGATTATAGTATTCCATTTCTCTGAGTTTATAATATAATTTTAATAAAACATATCAAAATGCATGTAAGCTTTAATTCTTTTTTAAATCTTTTTAGGAATTTATTTTTCCCTGGTTACATGTACAAACAATTTTGTGCATTCCTTTTCAAGACTTTGAGTTCTCCCATCCTTTCTCCAACACTGCCCTCATTGAGAAGGCAAACAATTTCATAGAGATTATACATATGTTGTCATGCAAAACATTTCTGTATTAGTCATGTTATGAAAGAAAACATAAACCAAAGAAAAACCTTCCATAAAACAGTTAAAATTATATAAAAATATCCTTCTATCTGTATTCAGACACCATCAGTTCTTTCTCTGGATATGGATGGCATTTTTCATAAATCCCTCAGCACTGTCTTGGATCATGGTACTGCTGAGAATAGCTAAGACATTCAGAGCTGATCATTTTAAATTATTGCTATTACTATGTAATCAGTATAGTTCACTTTGAATCATCTGATGTAAGTCTTTCCAGGTTTTTTCTGATAGCATCATGCTCATAATTTGTCATAGAAAAATAGTATTCCATCATAATCACATGCTACAATTTGTTTGACCATTCCCTATTTGATGGGTATCCCCTCAATTTACTATTCTTTACCTCCACAAAAGAACTGCTCTAAATATTTTTGTACATAGAGATACTTTTGTTTTTTTCATCTCTTTTGGGAAACAGACATAGTAGTTGTACTGTTAGGTCAAAGGGTATACATGGTTTTATATCCCTTTGGAAGGTTTGAATCAGTTTACAGCTTCACCAAGAGTGCATTAGTGTCTCAGCTACACTATACCATTTGTCATTTTCCTTTGCTGTCCTATTACCGAATCTAATAGGCATGAGGTAGTACTTCAGGATTGTTTTAATTTGTAATTCCCCAATCAATAGTGAGTGAGAGCATTTTTCTTTTTTCTCTTTTTCCAAATGCTTTATTAACTTCTGGTTTACATTATTCATTTTCATCAGATTTTGGATTACAATTTATTTCCCATTTTTCCCCTACCCACCACCCCAGAATAACAGTCATACAGGATATCCCCTCATCCAATCTGCTCTCTCCGATCCCTTCTCCCATACCCCCTTTGACTTTTCCAGTAGGGCGAGGTGAATCCCCGAGCCCCATTGCCTGCACATCTTATCTCCCAATTATATGCAAAATAGTATTAATCATAGTATTTATATATATATATATATATATATGTATATATTTTTTTTAAATGGTTTTAAAAGGAAGATAAGGCACTCAATATATGCTGTACATGTGTAGCTATGCAAAACATTACCATAGAAGAAATACTGTAAAAGACTGACTATATTTCCCTCCCACCAATCGCACCTTCCACCTGGTCCACTCCCCACCTTGATCCTGTCCCTTTTCAAAAGCGGGTGCTTCCAACATCCCTCCCCTCTACCACCTTCCCCCATCCCCCTACCGCCCACACTCCTGTAGGGTGGGACACCCTATTTAGTATGCATGTCACCCTCCCTGGTCCAAATTCAAAGAGAATAAGGTTTTGCCTTTTTGCCTTCCTGTTCTTCCCCTCCCCTACAACCACCTTCCCCTGCCTCCTCTACATGAGACAGTTCACCACATTGTCTCTCTCCATTCTCCCTCACCACGTTACTCACTCACTTCTTAACCTCACCTTTTAAGTATCATCCCTTCCTATTAAATTCAACCTGTGCCCTCTATCTCTGTATACCTGAAAACATATATACACACATTCACATATGTATTTATATGCCCATATACCCCTCTTCAACTATTTTCATACTGAGAAAAGTTTCATCAGTTACAGTTACTGTATTTCCCTGCAGGAATGTAAATAGTTCAACTTTGATAAGTTCATAGTGATTTCTTTTCCCTGATTACCTTCTCAAGCATCTCTTGCTTCTGGTGTCTGGATGTCAAATTTTCTATTCAACTCTGGTTTTTCCTCAAGAATGCTTGAAAGTCCTCTATTCCACTGAATGAACAAATTTTCAACTGAAACATGATACTCAGTTTTGCTAGGTAGGTGATTCTTGGTTTTAATCCCAGGACCTTTGCCCTTTGGAATATCAAATTCCATGCCCTTTGATCCCTCAGTGTAGAAACTGCCAGATACTGTGTTAACCTGATTGTGTTTCCACAATATTGAAATTGTTTCTTCCTGGCTGCTTGTAATAGTCTCTCCTTGATCTGGGAATTCTGGAACCTGGCTAGGAGTTTTTTTTATTGGGATCTTTTTCAGGAGGTGATTTGTGGATTCTTTCAATCTCTATTTTGCCCTCTGGTTCTAAAACCTAAGGGCAATTTTCCTTGAGAATTTCTTGAAGGATGATTTCTAGATTCTTTCTTTGATCATGGTTTTCAGGTAGTCCAATAATTTTTAAATTATCTCTCCTGGAACTCTCAGTGGTTTTTCCCATGAGATATTTCACATTGCCTTCTATTCTTTCATTTGTTTGGATCTGCTTAATAGCATCTTGATTTCTCATAAAGTCATTAGCTTCCATTTGCTCCAGTCTAATTCTGAAGGAATGAATCCCCTCAGTGAGCTTTTGAGATTCTTTTTCCATCTGGAAAATTCAGCTTTTTAAGGCATTCTTCTCGTTTCCTTTTTGAGCCTCTTTTGCCACTTGAGTTAGTCCATTTTTAAGGTGTTATTTTCCTCAGTCAGGCTGTTGACTGTCATTTCATACTTTTCTTGCATCTTTTTCATTTCTCTTCCCAATTTTCCCCCCACTTCTCGTATCTGCTTCTTAAGGTCTTCTATGGCCTGTAACCAGCTCATATTTTCATTTGGAGCTTTTGGTGCAGGATTTCTGACCTCACAGTCCTCCTCCTCTTCCATGCTTCAATACTCTTTGCCCCCCAAATAGGAGTCTAATGTTGTGTTTTTTTGTTTATTTTGTTTCCTTTGCCTAGGCATCTTGCCATTCCATGACTTGACTTTTGGGCTAGTTGCCACAGTAGGACTTTGCCACCATCCAGGGGAACTTCTGTCCCACATGGGGTTTTCTCAGTTTCCAGAGGTATTACTTGGGTGGCCTCTGTGAAGCCTCCACACACTCTGGCAAGCTGTTCACACACCCCAAGACCTCCACCCCAGACCACAATCCAGATCCAAGAAGGGTAAAGCAAGAGCGCTCCCCCCCCCACCCCCCACAGACTGGTTGCCAGATCCTGGTTCACAGGCCAAGAGCTGAAGCTGCAATGTGGCAATGTGAAGCAAGCTGCGCCTACTCCTCAGCAGCTTCTTGCCCCCAGGGGAAGAAGCTGAAGCATTCTCCAAACCAGTCCCAAAGTCCATAGGGCCCTAACTTCTCACTTTGTCCTAGGCATCTATGTGTTGATAATTCCCAAAATGCCACAGCTCCTGGTGTTCTAGGGTCCCACCAGCAGGCTGCTGGTCTGACCACCCTTAGGCTAAAAGCACAACTCAAGCAATCCTAGGCTTGGTTCCCAGAGTGCTGTGCTGGCAGCTCACAGAACACTGGGCTGTTGACTCCCAGAGTGCTGCACTGGCTGTTCCCTGTCAGGCTGCCAGGCTGTCCTCAGCAGGAGGCTACCTTCTCTGTGTCATTTTTTGGGTTCTGGAGCTCCAGAGGTTGTTCAGAGTCCCCCTTTTACATAATTTTGAAATGGTGTGTGTTGGAGCTCCGTGAAAGTGCTGTTTCTACTCCACTATCTTGACTCTGCCCCCCAAGAGCATTTTTTCATATAGCTATAGTTAGTTTGATTACTTCATCTAAACACTGATCATAAGTTTTGATCATTTATCAATTAGGAAATGACTCTTATTTTTATAAACTTGATTCAGTTCTCTATATGTTTGAGAAACAAAGCCTTTATCAGAGAAACTTGCTTCAATTTTTTCATAGTTACTATTGCTAAATATATTTCTGTCCTTATTTCCACCCCATCTGATTTATTCTATTCTCTCTCTCCTTTCAACCTGATGCTCCTCAAAAGTTTTTTGTTTTTTTTTTTTTGCTTCTCACTACCCCCTTCCCCAATTTGCCCTATCTTCTGCCACCACATCCTTTCTTCTATCTCCTTTAATTATTACTTTCCTGAAGGGTAAGGTAGATTTATAAGTACAATTGCATCCATATGTTATTGCCTCTTTGAATCAATTCAGATGAGAGTACGATTAACTCACTCTCCCATATCTCCCTCCTTTTCAATCCACTGTAAATTTTTTTCTTGCTTCTTTTATGTGAGACAATTTACTCTATATTCCCTTTCTCCTTCTCCCAGTACATTCATCTTTCATCCTTTAATTTTATTTTTATATATCATCCCTTCATATTCAATTCACACCTGTGCCTTCTGTCTATATGGACTCCTTTGAACTAAGCTAATAATTATAAGTATCATCTTCCCATGTAGGAATGTAAACAGTTTACATTTATTAAATTCCTTATGATTTCTCTTTCCTGTTTACCTTTTTATGTTTCTCTTGAGTCTTTCATTTGAAAGTCAAATTTTCTATTTGACTCTGGTCTTTTCATCAAGAATCTTTTTTTAAATATGCTATCTTACTGAATGTCCACCCCCCACCATACCCCCACCCCAGAAGGATTATACTCAGTTTTACTGGGTAGGTGATTCCTGGTTGTAATTCTAGCCTGTTTGCCTGCTGGGATATTGTATTCCAGGTCATCCAATCCTTTAAGGAAGAAGCTTCAGGGGTTTTATGCAGCTGTTTTTAGGATAGTTCTAAGGACGTTAGTTTTTTATAAGGCAGTATGTTTGAAGGAGAGGTATTTACTCCTCTCCTGCTCTGTACTCTGCTCTGTGAGTGACCACAAGCACTCTTTTCTGCCCCATAACTGTGAGGAGGCTCCCCCTACACTATGGATACAAGCTCCCCATGCTTGTGTTCCTCCTTACACTAGGACTGCCACCCAGCAGCAAGACCCAGATGCAAGTATGGACAAAACAACAGAGTCCTGCATCAGTGCCAGCAAAGAGATCCATGTGATCTTCTTCTGATCAGTTGTTCCACCTTCTTACCATACATGGGCTGACAACTCAGGAAGCAGCTACTGCTGCTGCTGCTGATTCAGTGGTTGCTCCTGGTTTCTTGGGGCCAGGGCTGTAGTAGTATGGCCAATGTTGGACTGTGCTCCACTCTCACCTAGGTGTATCAGACCTTTTCTGCTGACCTTCCAAGTGTTCTTTGGTGTCTGTTGGCTGAGAATAATGACAACCACCACTGCTGAAACTAATTTAGTCGCTCTGAGACCTACTCCTGAATTGCTGCAGCCACATCTACACTAGAGGGGCCTTTACTGGCCTGTGCTCTCCTATCACCCTAGTACAGCAGACCTTTCCTGATGATGTTCTAAGTGGTCTGTGCCAGAGAATTGCTTCAATCTGTCTTTTTGTGGGTTTTGCCACTCTAGACTTTTTTATAGTCATTATTAAAAGGTATTTGGAAGGGGATGGGGCAGAGCTCAGGGAAGTCCCAGACTTTATTCCACCCACCTTTGCTTTGCCTATAGGCACTAATTCTTGTTATTCACAATACATGCTTATAATATTTCTTCAAATTCTAGTCATTGGCTCCATGACAGTCATTATAAATAGGCACCTAGCCTATGTCTACCCATGGCAATTGAAGAATGAATAGTAGGTACTTAAGAATACTTGGGGAATGAATGAATATTCCACTTCACTGTATGTGTGTTATCAACATGTAGAAGAGAATGCAATCCCCTTAAGAACAGGGGGTATTTTTTTATCTACAGTGATGACTAAACTGTATCATCAAAAATGAGCACTTAATATATGCTTGTTAAATTAACGAATACCTCTAAGCTTTATATAGATAGATGCATCTATTTATCCTATGTGTGTATTTGGTGAGATTATACACAAATAAACATGAATACACACATATACATCCTCATCATTGTTTGTATGTGTATACATACATATATGTGTGTTTGTACACATATATGCATACATGTATACAAACATACATGCATATATCTTTATATGTGTATATATGTATATGCATATATGTATACAAACACACACATATATGTATGTGTATGTATATGTATATATATATGAGAATGTATGTACCACTAAAAAAGCTTTTCTGGTGCAAGTGCTTTATTATCCCTATATCCCTGCAGAAATGTGGACTGGAATTATTTTAAATCTGTTGTGTGATTTTGAAGTGTTTTCACAGTATTAATCCAAATCATGGATTCTTAACCATTTTTATAATGGATTTCTTCAGCAAGCAGCTCAGGCATATGAATCTCCATTTCAGAATAATATTTTTAAATTAATTAAAATAAAATTCATTGGATTAAAAAAGAAATAAAAATTACTGAAATATGTAAAATTGGGAATATGATTTAAGTATGAAATACTTCAATTTTCTGTAAATTATTATAATATCATCCAAATGTCAGATATAATAATTGTTATATACTTGGAACTTAAATACAAAAATGTAAAAAAATGTCTTTGGGTCTCATGAGAATTTGCAAAGCATAATGAAAAAACTAAAATAAAAAAATGAAGTAATCCAGGGGTCAAAAGATATTAATTTCAATCTATTATTTCCTAGTCTTATGACACTGAGAAGTCAATTAAACTCTTAGAATTTAGTTTGCTCAATTTAAAATGGTGTTAATATTGATGATATTCCTTATTCTGCCTATATCAAAAGAATTTATAAAGCATTAAATAGCAAAAAAATAAATAGAATTTATTGAATAGTGCAAGTCACATTGGAAAAGAATATTAAGGCTAATTCTAATTCCCTTTATTTTGTTTAATGTCCTCAAATGTAGGAATCATATGCTTTCCTGGGTGAAACTTCCCAACATTGAACTGAGTAAAAATCAATTGATTTTGTCTAAAAATAAAAGCAAGAATCCAGACAATTTGATGTAAAAATAAACATTTAACTATTGCCTTAATTATCTATTTGGGTAAAAAATTTTGGGTGTTATTAATTTCGATGTTAACTAACTTTAGCTGTTTCACCCAGAAATATATGATTAATATATATATATATATATATATATATATATATATATAATATATATATGTATAATTATCTACTTAATTTTGCCAATAACAACAAGATAAACTGGCTTAACATTTTTTTTCTTTTATAAAACCAAATTATTAGCATTCAACTATGAATATCAAAATAGGATACCATTTCCACAACCTAATACTTTTGCCCAATAAGAAGCTGTATTATATCAATTCCTGAACAACTGTTTCTTATGTCCTACAGGACTACTGGAGGGGAAGGGACCATAACATCAAAAATTCTTTGATAACTTAGAACTCCCATAGGACCAATAGACTGAGGAAAATGAAAGAAAAACAAAATATCGAGACATCATCTATTCCTTTTTTCCCAAAAGGGCTGACAGGACTCTATGTAAAACTCCTATGCTATATAAATGACTGTCAGAAGGAAAGCACACTGGACCCAAAAAATTCACTCACTACAAATTTTGTTTAAAACTACCAGCAATTTCTTAGAGCAACAAATATGCTGACATTTGAAATTGCTGTGCGTTAAAAAATGGAGAAGAGAAACAATCCCATGAAAAGCAGATAAAATTGGTCACCTGGCCAGAACCAAGTAAAATGCAATTTCTAAAGAAGAGAAAATTACAGTGCGATCAGGCTTATTATTAAACAAGGAGAAAAACAATGTAATATGAACATAATATCCTGGCACAGACGCGAAAATGAGGAGCATTCTTAAGCATATAAATAAGGGTATTCTCAGAAAAAGAAATCACAGTGCTTTCTTTCTTGTACATCTTAAATAGGTGTTAGTTTTATGAGTGAAACAAATGATAGATGAATGCTTTCTTATTTTTGCTAATGATTTTGGTCATTGGAATACTTATAAAAACCTTGCAAAAGATTACTAAAACATTTAATATTTAAGATTGTGCCCCGGTTCTATAACTGGCAAAAAAAAAAAAACTGATAGAAGTAATTGTTAGAAAAGAAAAATTTTAGGGCCATAGGAATGAGGTAATGGCAATCAAAGAAAGTCACAACATTTCCAGATTGCTTAGTTTACATTTAAATAAAACAGTCTTACCTTCTGTAAAGATTTATTCTAATACTCCTTATATGAGGTAATTAAAATGAAAGGGTTTTGGAAGAGTGAAGTTGCTTTCAATTGGATTTTTGGACTTTTATACAAAGTCTTTATCTTTTGGACTTTTATACAAAGTCTTTATCTCCTTTTTATCATTCACTGAGGTAAGAGATCCAAATTTTAGTTTGTCTAAAGTCACTGATAGGAAGACACTGGAGAAAATATTGTCAGAAAGAGATCACATATTTTGGAGGATGAATTTTCATTAGCAAAATCTTACTTTCAAATTTGTGAATCTCATTTTTGAATCATGCGTCTAGGAATGGAGAGTTGAATACAGTCACATATACTCATTCCATGAGGCTGACAACAGCCTCCAATATGTTTGCCTTAGGGGATATATCCAACATTTTCCTTAAGGTTTTCTGATATTATGTAGAAATCAATGGAGTCCGTATCAAATCCAGAAAAAAAACAATGTTATAATCAGGTAAATTGTTATATAGTGTGCAAATTTGGATTATTAGGACAGCAATTAATTTTAAAAGTAAGTTTTTAAAGATCAAGTGTCCACACACACACACACACACACACACACACACACACAAACATTGTTAATATATCTTGAATGCTTTCACATCTTTACTTAGGTGTTATATGGGGAGGAATCTTGGGCTGCTCTGTAGCTTTTCTTGTCTTCATTTTATTAGGATTTTCTAAGCCAAGGATTTGTCGACAATGGTACTGTATTAGCACAACATAAATGCATGATGGGAGAAACCAAATTAAATCAAAGAGAAATAAAAACTTTCTTCCAGTTCACAAGTGAACCAAAAGATGATCAGAAGCTAGTAGAATCTAGAAATTAGTTCACCAGAGAAAAAGTAGCCCACTCTGTTGGGTAGTTCTTAAAATCAATTATTTCTGTGAGACGGACTATCCCAGGGAAGCTAGCACTACTTATGGAGTCAGAAAGGGTTTCTGAACAAAAATATATGAGAAGATAAGAATTTGGTACATGTCATCCTGAACTATGATAATTATGGCAAAAGCTATATTTTGAGCTGGCAAGTTAAAATAAAATATAATACAGAACCAAGTCTCCTTTGATTGAAGGGGTTTTTTTCAAGAGGGCTGCAATCTTCATCATTTTCGAGATTCAATTGGGATATGTCAGGGATATCAGAGGTGATAGAACCAACTCCCAATTAGGTGTTATGCAAAGAGAAGAAGTTATATTCACATTGAAGTCATTAAATATGATAGATAACCAGGAACCTAAGAGACAAGTCAAGGATTGTGGAGGGAAATAGAGCTCAGTATCAGATAATATATCCCATTAAGACGATGTAGTTATATCCAGAATATAGCAGGATGTAATCATATAAAACCTACTCAACTTATCCTTGATTACTATAGGACATGAAATATGTCTTTGGCACCAAGTTCAAATCTAAGAAGAAAGATTAAGAATTATTATGAATACACAGGAAAAAAACCACACAAGATAATGAAGCTATATTATAAATTAACAGAAATCCAAAAGTTAAATGAAGACAGTAACAATTTCATAAATATAAATATAACTATAGAAAAAATTGCATATTAAAAAAAACTACAACAGCTGCCTAGAGAAATGAAGCAAGCAATAAAACAAAATGACCTTAGAATTATATGAAATCTTAGTAGGGAAAAAATGAAAAGAGGATATATCGATTAAAACAAGATGTGGAAAAATCTTATTAAAGTAGTAGACTTCATGAAGAAAATAGAACACTTAAAAATTAAAATTTTAGAAAAAAATAAATCTGAAAAAAATAAAGAAAAATTAAGGTATCTATCACATAAAATAACTAATCTCAAAGACAGGTTGAAAAGAGTTAATTTAGACATCATCAAACTCCTGGGAAACCATTGGAAAAACAACCTTCCTCCACTCCCTCCCCCCAAAAGCCATTTTAATAGCAATTTAAAAAAACAAAATTAAATTCACCAACTTTTTTAGAGCCAGAGTTGAAACAGTTGAAATATGAAGGATCCATCAATTAAAGAAGACCCCAAATTGTAAATCCCCAGGTAAACCAAAACCAAAATCTGGAGCTTCCAAGGCAAAGAAAAAAAAATCACATGTAGCTAGAAAGAAAAAGCTTACGTCCTGGGAAACAACAGTCAGGATTGCACAAGACCAGATTGCAGCTATTATGACTCAGAGAAAATCACAATATGAGCAAATCATTTAATTTTCTCTCTTTTGGAAAAGGTTGCTTCTGAAGTCCCTTCTAGCTTTACTGCTAGAATGCTACTAGGTTTCCAAAAGATTTTAAAAAATGATTTATGGCCAAAAATAATTTATCCTGAAAATTGGAGTATAAATCTATAAGGGGAAAAAGATAAGTTTTAATAGAATGATGAATTTGGAAGTATTAATGATGAAAAGAGCAAAACTTACTAGAAACTTAGAAATACAAACACAAAAATAAGCAAAACATTGAGTGATTAGAATTGGCCAAATGATGAAAAATTTCTTACACTGGAATGGGGGAGATGAGACAACCGTCTCTTGAAGATCCTACTACTTTCAAAGGACACAGAGTTTAAATATCATGCATAAGGTTTGGATAGGATTTGAGGGTTGTTGTTTTTTTTTTTTTCTATTTGTCAGCTTTAAGGTTAGAAGAAGGTAAGAGAAAATGAAATACTATATTTAAGAAATGAGGAAGAACTTACTATTGTTCACAAGTGGGATTTTTGTTTTGTTTTGTTTTTTTTTTGGTTTTTGTTTTTGTTGTTTTTTTGTTTTTTTTTTTTTGCTTTTGCGAGGGGGGAAGTCAGAGCAATTGGGCTTAAGTGACTTGGCCAAGTCTAAGTGTCCGAGGTCAAATTTGAACTCAGGTCCTCCTGACTCCAGGGCCAGTGCTCTATTAACTGCACCACCTAGCCTCCCTTATAAGTAGATTTATGAAAAAAGAATATGCAAACATGGAAGGAGAGAGGTGAAGAGAGAGCAAGAATCTCATCCATATCAGTCTCTGAGATTTTCTCTGCCTCTGTTTCTATCTCTCAATCTCTCAAACACACATGTAAAGAAATACATCAAGCTCAAAGTAAAATAAAGGAAAGAGGACGAAGAGTGAGAAGTTGAAAAGAGAATATGGTGGTAGGAAGGTAAAAGTCATAAGCAAAATGAACGCCAGCTTCATAGACAGAACATGAAGAGGGAATAGAGGTAGAAAAATGTATGAATGTTTGAGTCACAAGTTTCCACTGTGGGATTAGATAAAATTCTGGGTAGTGTCTGGAGAATACATTCTGTACTTGCTTAAGAGGAAATCAATTATGAATTATTAAGTAACCAGGTATAAACCTCAAAGGCAGGCCAAATTATGACCAGGGAGAATGTGATATCTAAAGGGCTAGGTGAAATGGATATATTGGTTTTATGGAACATATATTTGGTCTAGAAAATGTATAGGAGATGAGGGCACAAAACATTTTGAATGCAAACAAGCAGATTATCTAACTCAATCTGTGCCACTAAAACTTTTATCTTTTACTGGTGATTGTACCTAAGAACGGCCAGAGCAGATTCTTCTATGACTTCTTCTGACTGTATTAGACAGACATCAGTGGCATTAGTGAAGTGAAAAACAACAAGTCCAAAACAGTTTTAATTGTTGTTCATAGGCATGAGGAGTGGGAAAGAAAATAGAGGAAAACATTGTTTTTCTACTTGAAAATGAATAAAAATCTGTAACTGTTCTATTAATGTGGTGACAAGACATACCTCTATTACTCTAGTTTTTTTTTTAATTCCCACATAATTTCGTTTGTTTGGACAATTGCCTTGGGGAATTATGGTGGTTCTTATAGAAATAATGGTAGTTTCTTTGGTGTTATTAATGAAAAAAAACAATGTTAAGCAGATTTATGTTCTAAACGAGATCACATAGAAATGATTTAATTAGTTAGAAAACACAATTATTTTCAAAAGTCTTAGAAAAAGCTACAAATATATAAACCATTGAAAATAAATCTTATCTAGTCCTTAATATTGGTCACCAAAAGGACAGGAGTGAGAATTTGTTGGCTTTTGATTAAATTATCATATGTAGCTGAAAATAATAAATTGCATTTCTTCCAATATATATAATAATTTAGATATTTTGTTAACTTTTAATGCCCGCTTCCACTGATCTAAATCAGTGAAATTTTAGGCTAGCAGTGCCTAGGTCAAAGAAGATTTAAAATATTTTGGCTTATTTTAATACAAAGCAAGACACCTAGATATGCAGTTGCAAAAATGTATACTGTGAACAGAACAAAGCAAAAAACAAACCAAAAAATGAAACACATCTCACCAATAGAAATTGAGAGAAAAATTCAGATGCACTTTTTCATATGTAAAATCCATATTCAAGTAGCTGGGCTTTTTCTTTTTTTTAACAGAGTCCCTTTTAAATACTGCTTGATTAATTATCAGAAAGGATTAAAAAAAAGATAGTTGAAGAATGTCTTAATTCAGAAAGTGTGTAAGAATTAACCCTTGGGGTACCATTAGCATTCATAATAACTTGGGTTTTTGCATGCAGACAGATTTTAAATGTATTATTTACCCAGCAGCCTGTAACATCTCCTTCTGTGCACTTTCAGTCTTTTTCGTGAGCATTCATAGAGCCCATTTTTCAAAATACATATTATTTTCCCCAATAAATCAAGCAGGCTCAATGGGAGCATAATGCATCCTTTCATGTAGAAACAGAACAGTGAAACAATATTTAAAAATCAGAGAGTGTAACTGATAAACTCTCATCACAGCTGTAGATTTATAATTATCTAGTTATGGTTGTTTTCTGAACCATGTTGTCTCTTATCACAAAATACAGGGATTGTTTCAAATTCACACCTTTCATTATACAGGTCCTTTTTGCCACCACATTTCATTTCGTTTGTCTGGGACAAATCACTATTAACTTCAGCAGCAAATCAGGTGGTACAACTACATGGAGATATAGAAGGAGACAAAAATGGGGTCAGTATGGACCACAAAGTTGTGCTGTATGAATCTGAAAAATGTTGTAAGTGGGAGGTATATTTAGTACCTTCCAACAGAGGAAACACAAATGGATGCAGCTGGTACAGTCAACAAAGTGAATCCATCTGAAACTTAGTCATTTATTCCAGTGTGACAGAGTTTACAAATGTTATGTCCAGACTGGTGCTGCCTTTTAAACACTCTTGGCTTTAGTTTTCTTATTTATGAAAAGACAATTTTAGATTGCATGATGCCTGTATTCTATTCCAGCTCTGTATTTTTGGTGTGATTTTGTTAATTCCCTCTAAATGTCATGAAATTTCGGTCTTACCTTATAAAGAATAAGTATCATATTCTTGATTTTCCAAATGTAAGTAAGGCACAGAATAGTAAGGTATTTAGCTTCAATTTCTCCTACATGGTTTGATCATCCCCCTCATTCCCCATAAATTTAGATTAGCAAGTAAGTCACCTTTACAATGTTCATGTGGTTGCAAAAATATTTTCTTCGGAATGCCATAGGAACTAGATTCATTTTATGGAAACTTCTGCTTAAAACCAGTTTTGCTCTGACACACTAAGAGAATGCAATTAAATTTGGTTTGGGGGGACTATACTCAGTAGCCTTGGCTTCCTATCCTCTACTCAGGGGACAAAGGGAAGGAGCTTCCATTAAGTGCCAACTAGGTGACAGGTGCTATGTCTAAGCCCCTTTACAAATATCCTATTTATTTTCATGACAATGATGCAGTATAGGTGCTATAATTATCCCCATTTTACAGCTGAGGAAACAGTGAGAGATAATAGAACGATAATAAAAATAATAAGAGCAATATGTATGTAGTGCCTACTATGTACCATCCACTGTGCAAAGCAAATTACAGTTTTTATCTCCTTTTATTCTTATAATAACCATGGGAAAAATTGGTTGATTTTATAAAATTCCCATTATATAGATGAGGAAATTGAAACAGTGATTAGGTGACTTGCCCAGGGTCACACAGCTAGTAAGTGTCTAAGGAGGATTTGAACCTAGATCTTCCTGATTTCAGACCCAGTCACAGGGCTTTCTCTAAAATGGATTCCGTTTCTCACATTTTAAGTTACTTAATAAGGACTTTAACTTTATATAAGAATGATTTATAAATAATTAGATCGCTTTAATGATATTGGAATTCCCTCTGATATCCCAATTCTCAATAACTTTATGTGTGTCTCAACGTCTCTTTCTCTTACTCTTTTTTTCTCTCTCTCCCACAGACACTTGTTCTTTCTCTCTCTTAATCTGTCTGCCTACTTGCCTATAAACTACTAAGTCGGAGTTTATAAAAAGAAAGGGCTAGGTGTGGGGCTGAGGTGTTAGGATTTGAGTGCAATGTCTGAAAGAACGTAATGAAGATCTGTTAAATAAAATACCTATAGCTGGTGTGTCATTGAAATCTAGAGTTTAAGAAATTATTGAGACTCAAAAAATATAATTAGGGAGGTAAGAGGTATACA
Source organism: Gymnobelideus leadbeateri (assembly GCA_011680675.1). NCBI lineage: Eukaryota > Metazoa > Chordata > Mammalia > Diprotodontia > Petauridae > Gymnobelideus > Gymnobelideus leadbeateri. The sequence goes on from WOXC01006177.1 coordinate 670,453, forward strand.
GTTAATGTCCATGGAATGTTCTGAGGAAAGTAATGCCCACCCTGAGACAGGTTGTGTTTGTGGGAGTGGGGGAGGGAATTGAGGGGATTGGAACAAGTGCCAGTGGAAATAAAATGAAACACACTGACTCTATCTTGGGACTCAATTCTAGAGCTAGGTCAGTTACCTTTCTAATCAAATATGGGTCTAGCCTAATTTTTGTCTTGTGAGAATATGATATCCAATTGTAGGAATTGAGATGAAACTTTATTCCATTATTTGAACCTTGCCCTACATGGCTAGGAAGTGGGACACCCTCTACCTGATGCTTAGAAGCTATTAACTAAGGCCGGCCTACACATCCTTTGACCTGTAGACTGCTACCTGCAGAACAACGCACAGCCTGAGGGCCACTTCCAGCACTGCAAAAGGATTCCCTTTACATACAATGAATGTTTCCCCTTACATTTTCCCCTGGGCCACAAGAAATCCTTTGGCATGCAGGGAACTCCAGAAGGCTATAAGCAGCCACAGGCTTGTGCACAGGTTGTGTAGGGGGCCATAAGCAGTCACAGGTTGTGCAGTCCTGAAATAAGGACCTAAATTATGCTGATCAGAGACCGATTAAGATCCAAAGAATGAAGAAAAAAGTCTTTTCATAATTATGCATCTCCAGCAACCCATTTGTCTCATTTGAAAATTAGCCCTCTACTGGTTGATGTTATTATTTCTATGTTCCTTGGATCAAATCTAGACATTTGGAAGGAGTGGGACACCTTTTCTCTCATTTTAGGGAATGCACCTGTCAGCTCTCCCCCTTCTAATTTGAAAAGCTTCTAATCTTTGTTCCAATTAAAAATCAGATTGCTTAATTAGGTATCCTAGTTAATTGCTTTCTTTTAATTAATTTCTCTTATTCGATTAGGCATTTTTTTCAAATGCTTTATTAACTTCTGGTTTACATCATTCATTTCTGCCAGATTTTAAGTTACAATTTTTCCCCATTTTCCCCTACCCACCACCCCAGAATAGCAGTCCCACAGGATATCCCCTCATCCAATCTGCTCTCTCCCATATCTTCTCCCATACCCCCTTCAACTTTTCCATTAGGGCAAGGTGAATCTCTGTGCCATAATGCCTGAATATCTTATCTCCCAATTACATGCAAAACAGTATTAATAATATTATTTATATATATTTTAAATATTTAATTTTAAAACTTTGAATTCCAGATCCATTCCCTTCCTCACTTGTCACCCACTCCCACTGGGAAGATAAGCAATTCAGTATATGTTGTAAATATATAGCTATGCAAAACATTACCATAGTAGATACATTGTAAAAGACTGGCTATATATCCCTCCCACCCATCTCACCCCTCACCTGGTCCATTCCCTACTTTGATCCTGTCCCTTTACAAAAGTGGGTGCCTCCAACCTCCCCTACCCCAGCATTCCCTCCCCTCCATCATCCCCTCTCTCATCCCCCTTCCCCCTACTCTCCTGCAGGGTGAGATATTCCATTTAGTATGTATGTCATTCTCTCCCTGAGCCAAATTCAATGAGAATATGGTTTTGGCTTTTTGCCTTCCTCTTCTTCTCCTCCCCTGCAACCACTTCCCCTTGCTTCTTCTACTTGAGATAGTTTACCCCCCCATCTCTCCCCATCTCCTCTTGCCACATTCCTCTCTTACCTCTTAACTTCACCCCTTAAGTATCATCTCTTCCCACCAAATTCAACCTGTGCCCTCTATCTATGTATACCTGTAAACATATACACACATTCACAGATGTATTCATATGCATATAAAACTTTTTAAAATATTTTCATATTGAGAAAGGTTTCATCAGTTGCATTTATTGTTTTTCCATGTATGAATGTAAATAGTGCAACTTTGATAAGTTCCTTTTGATTTCTTTTCCCTGTTTACCTTCTCAAGCATCTCTTGCTTCTTGTGTCTGAATGTCAGATTTTCTATTCAACTCTGGTTTTTTTTCCTCAAGAATGCTTGAAAGTCCTCTATTCCACTGAATTACCATATTTTCCCCTGAAACAAGATACTCAATTTTGCTGGGTAGGTGATTCTTGGTTTTAATCCCAGGTCCTTTTCCCCATGGAATATAATATTCCATGCCCTTTGATCCCTTAGTGTAGAAGCTGCCAGGTCCTGTGCTGTTCTGATAGTGTTTCCACAGTATTGAAATTGTTTCTTCCTGGCTACTTGTAGTATTTTCTCTTTGATCGGGGAATTCTGGAACATGGCTATAATATTCCTAGGAGTTTTCTTTTGGGGATCTTTATCAGGAAGTGATTCTTTCAACTTCTATTTTGCCCTCTGGGTGTAAAACATCAGGGCGATTTTCTTGAGAATTTCTTGAAGGATGGTTTCTAGGTTCTTTCTTTGATCATGGCTTTCAGGTAGTCCAATAATTTTTAAATTATCTCTCCTAGATCTATTTTCCATGTCATTGGTTTTTCCCATGAGATATTTCACATTGCCTTCTATTCTTTCAATTGCTTAGATCTGTTTAACAGCATCTTGATGTCTCATAATGTCACTAGCTTCCAGTTGCTCTAAACTAATTTTGAAGGAGTTATTCTCTTCAGTGAGCTTTTGAGATTCTTTTTCCATCTGGCAAATTCGACTTTTTAAGGCATTTTTCTCTTCATTGCCTTTTTGACCCTCTTTTGCCATTTGAGTTAATCTATTTTTAAGATGTTATTTCCTCAGTCAGGCTCGTGACTCTCATTTTATACTTTTCCTGCATCCTTCTCATTTCTCTTCCCAACTTTCCCCCCACTTCTCTTATTTTGTTTTTAAAATCCTTCTTAAGGTCATCTATGGCCTATAGCCTGCCCATATTTTCATTTGGGGCTTTTGATGCAGGAGTTCTGACCTCACAGTCCTCCTCCTGTTCCATGATTAGATCTTCTTTGCACCCAAAATAGGATCCTAATCTTGACTTTTTCTGTTTATTTTGTTTCCTTTGCCTAGGCATGTTGCCACTTAATTACTTGACTTTTGGGCTTGTTGCCACATTAGGACTCTGCCACTAGACAGGGGAGCTTCTGTCCCAAACGTTGGGGTTTTCTCAACTTCTGGAGGTATTAGTTGGGTGCCTTCCCTGAAGCCTCCACATACTCTGGCAAGCTGGTCACACACCCCAAGACCTCCACCCCAGACTGCAATCCATATCCAAGCAGTTTAAAGCAAGAGTGATTACCCCCCAGACTAATTTGCTGGATCCCCCTACAGTCCACAGGCCAGGAGATGAAACTGCAACTGAGGCTGCAAAATGGTGTCTGTGCCATGGCTCCTCAACAGCTTATAGCCCCCAGGGGAAGAAGCTGATGCCCTCCCAAATACTGGTCCCAAAGTCCATAGGGCAATAGCCTTTCACTCTGTCCTAGGCATCTATGTATTGGTAATTCTGGAAACCCCACAGCTGCTGCAGCCTGCTGCTGGTCTAACTGCCCTGGAGCTAAAACCTCACACTCAAGTGGTCCTGGGCTCAGCTCCCAGAGTGCTGTGCTGCCAGGCTGTCCTCAATGGGCAGTTAGCTTCTCTGTGTCCTTCTGTGGGTTCTGGAGCTCCAGAGGTTGTTCAGAGTCCCCTTTTACATAATATTGAAGTGGTATGGGCTGGAGCACTATGGAAGTGCTGTTTCTATTCTGCCATCTTGGCTCTGCCCAGTCCCGCTGCTTCCAGATTAAGTGTTTTTAATGTATAACAATCTGTCAACCCTATATTCAGAGTCCAGGACTAAATTGAGAAGGTCTAGTCCTGATGTATTAGACAATCAGCATGTATTCTTTAATAAATCAATATGTTTGGAAGCTGTAACCATTGGTTCATCAGTTATCTTTTACATGCCACATTAGGGCAGACCAGTAGTTATTTGACAAATGGAGTTAATAGTATAGGCAGACCCAGTTTTCCTGCCATTGTGAATTTCTATAGTTCTACATCATCAACTTCACATGAAACATTTGAACTGAACATACCATATCCATTTCTATTCAATGTCAAAACAGAAATCATTATTTTCCTGTTTAAATAGCTATTCTTCTTACCTGAAACACGCCCCTTCCCCCCACTTGGCTCTAAGGCAGAAGGGTCAAACATGGAGATCAGGCTCCTGAGTTCCGTCCAAACCAGGTTAAAATGTAATTGGAAATATTTAACAAAGTAAACAAAAACAAAACACACCAGATATAATGTTAATATATTATTTCTACATCAATATGCAGCTTCAGGGATCCTTATGTATGATAATAATGACCCCTGTTTCTGTTCGAGTTCAAATTCCCTGCTCTAAGGCCCCTTTCTTCTATTCACAAAGATGGTCAAACCTCGTGTCATTTTCCTTACTCCAGATATCTATTCTGTTAATCAAACATTTTCCAGGCCTAATAGAACTAAATCTATCAATGGATTCAAAGAGTCGTTAGATTGGGGCGGCTAGGTGGTGCAATAAATAGAGCACCAGCCTAGAGTCAGGAGGACCTGAGTACAAATCCAGACTCACACACCTGACACACATACTAACGATGTGACTTTGTGCAAGTCACTTAACCCTAATTGCCCTCCAAAAAGCAAAAAAAAAAAAAAAGTAGTTCAGTTATCCACATATAAAAATACTCTAACATTTCAATCAATCTGTCATCTTAATGGTGTATGTCTTTCAATGACTCAGATTAAATATATCCATGTTTTACTAGGGTGGGACTGATTCAGTCCCTTTCACTGTAGTTTAGGTGTAAAACTGGAATGGGATGATACACATAGGTTAATCAATAGATTAAAAATGGGGATTCACTTTATTATAGCAGGGGAAAGATATTAAAAAAGAATATGTAGAAAGGGTATTTTTATTTTAAAAAACTGAAAATTAAAAGCTATAACCTTTTCAAAGTATTTTTTCTACTTCTATATCTATAGTGCTTTATCCAAGTGCAGTTCCCCTTCTTCCGAGTTGACCATTGTGATGTACCAGTCAAACACTGGAGTGGGGATTTTTTTCTTAGGCACGTAGGAAGCGTTGTCACTTCTGTCTCTCTGGACCCTCCCTCTTAGCATATTGTTCCTGCTTTTAGAACCTTCATTAAGGAGGTTTTCAGAACATTCATCTCATCATTTCTTACCAGGATGCACTCTTCTTGAGTTATGCAGCACGTTCTTGTCCAAGCAAGTTCTTTTTCTCTGCCTTTTCACCTTCTTTCTGTTTCTTTTCTTCCCCACTAAAAGATAAACTCCTTAAGGATAGAGACTGACTTTGCTTGGATTTGTATTTTTAATGTTTAGCTATTTCTGGCATATAGTAAACACTTGATAAATGCTTATTTACTGATGGTCCTTTCAAAGTCTTTAATTCCTCCAGTCAATTACAGATGGTTTCAAAGTAATTTAAAGGAAAAAAAAAAACAGGTCAGTACACATGGCAGAGGACTCTGATATATATTGATCATGCTTTTTCTTTCAACTCTTGTCCATGGCCTTTCATAAATTAGCATAAAATGTTTGCTCAATGTGCTGAGGGCCATCCTTATATTATCTGAGCTTATATTTTAAATGATAATGATAACACAATTACTTTATACTGTAGAGGTATCAAAGGAAGAGTTATTCTCACAAGTCTTTAATAATGTCATTAGTTTTCCATTTGGCAACTACTTATGTAGAACAATAATGAATTGGACTTTTGAAGGAGATGCCAGTGGCATGATGAAACCAGATTTATATAGGTACTACACTTCTTTTGGCTTTTATCTCCATTCAGAATCATAGGAAAGTTTCTGGCAATCATGAGACAGACATAAAATCCCAATTGCAAGCAACTAAAATAATGAATTTAGAAGGGCATTAACCATTATAAGAAAAAAGAAAATCAATGAATATCATATATTCTATAATAAAAAATGTTGGTGCTACAGCCTCTAAATGCCCCCAAATAAATATTCTTAAATGTCACCTATAGACCTTGGTTGAAGACTCATTTTTTAAGAAATGCCTCTTTGTGTAGATGCTATGAAGTATACTATATCGTCTTCAGTTGACATTGATGTGGGTACCAAGGAGCCCTAGACTTAATATTTAGAGTTACTTTCCCAGGCCCCTTGATGGGGTTTGAGGCTTATTCTAAGTCCATCTTGTAACTTGTGGGTGCCTTAGTGCCCCTTCCCCTTATTTCAAAATACCATGAAAATTGTACCAAAAGAATTGCTTTTGTCCCCCTTTTCCTGTGTTCCCCATCCTGTGTCATTCACTTCCTCCTCCTGTATCGTTCATCTTCCTTATCCTGTATCATGATAGTTTTTCTTTATCTTATATAATCTATCTTCCTCACCCTGTCCCCAAATCTCCACAATCCCCATAGAAACCCATCATCCTACAAGCTATACAACTTTCTGTGTATATAAGTCTAGTCCTTTTCCTATACCAATAACTTTGTATAGCTCCTTGCTGAATCTCAGGCCTGCATGTTTTTGTGTTAATAAAGCTCCCTTTGGCTAAAGAGAAGGTCTGATTGAATTCTTTCAAAAATCTGAACCACCTCTCACAACTCTGACCTTAACATTTTGGTGTCTAAATCCGGAAGTTCAAGTATTAATTGAACAATGATTATCTTCTATCTCCTATCCACTGGGATAACAGGTAAGCACCCTTTTCTTTGTTCTCTTCCCCAGATCTTTCTGCTCCTACTGTCTTGCTAGCAGTATGACTCTTGGCATGTCCAGACACTGCCAGTGGCATCTGAAACTCCACTGACTTCTGGGTGGTCAGTTGGACTGTGGACCCTCACATAAGGGAACACTTCACTGGATAGGTCACATTTGTTTTCTCCTCTCTGTTCTGGCATGCTGGGACAAGTGGCAAGAGGTTGCTAGGAGGCTGCTAGGAGGGAAATTTGGGAAGGAGATCTTAAGGAAAAGTGCCTAGTGTTCCATTGTAACACAGCCTGAACTCAATGTAATATAGAAAAGTGACTTGTGAAGGGGATTTCTAAACAAAACAAGCTTAGTAAAAAATTTGATCTACAAAACTTAAAGGAAAGATACCTTAGTCTGCTTGAGAGAACTTTTTATACTTTGTTGTCCCCCCTGCACCCTGGTTTACTCTGTTTTGTTCCTTCCCCTCCCCTGTGGGACATTAGAAAGGTGGGTAGGTGGGCCTCTGCACCTGGTTTTCTTTGGGGGTTCCTGTACCCCAGTTTCTAGGTCTCTGCCCTGTGTCATTAACTTAATTTTTTTTGCATTTTCTAGTCTTTTCCTCTAAAATGCTGAGAGGGCCTTAAAAATTAAAATGTTACCACTAGTGATTATGAATCCAGATTTGATTTGCTCAACTCTGTGTGAAGTCTTTTATGTAGTGGAACTCCTGTGTAGTGGAATTCTACTGGGTAAGTGCTTAAACTTTGTCTTTGTGACAAGGCTAGTTTAATTGGGCATATTCTTACCTTAGGGGGTAAAAAAACTGGACTTTCTCCCCAAAGTAAGGCATTTTATGGCACTTTGGGGATTTCTGATACTTTAAATATTTTGCAAAATCTTTTTCTGTGATTCTAAAGACCTACGAAATTTTCATTTGCAAGCTAATTTGTTCCAATAATTTGATGTTGATAACAATTATTTTCAAATGTACTGTGAATTTTCGAACTTTCACTTCTAGGTTTGTTGTGACCTTAGATCAGCCTTGAATAAATGTTTTCAGAGAAACAGTCATTGGTTTGTGGGTATCCTAAGAAAGGGCACTAGTCTTGTGACCATAGGACTGAAAGGTTCAGTGTCTCACTCAAATTTTTAAGGGATAAGTGTAGAAGTGAAAAGTTAGAACAGCTAACAAAAGGGCTGAGCAGATTCTAAGGTTTTGCAAGGTTTTTCAAATGATTATTAAGAAGTTTTGAAACACCTCCTGACAACCCCAATCACTCCCTTTCCCACTCCCTCCCCTTGAGTCAAGAGGGCATCTCTGTATACTGCAAATAGCCATGGAGTTTTTCTATTAACTCCTCTCATCCCAGATCAGATTAGGAAAAGAGTTTCACCTTTTCCCCACCACCTGCAAACTCATCTTTCCCCACCTGGAAAAAGGAAGGGGGGAGGGGGGAGAGGGCATCAGTTACTCTGAGGGCCCTGCTGGTAATTGCCCTGAGCCCTTGCCATTGAAAGCCTGGAAATACCTTCCATGAGGTAAGAAAGGAGCAGTCATCTGCACTGGGTAAGACAGTCTTTTGGTTATTTTGTATAAAAATTATAAGATTGTTGGTTATATTTTAATGCTAAAACCTAAAGCTAGTAATTGCTTACTCTGCGTGTGTGTGTGTGTGTGTGTGTGTGTGTGTGTGTGTGTGTGTGATATGGAAAGGAAGATTATGCCCATTCATAGCAGTCCTAAGGGCTACTCAAAAGCACAGACTATAGCAACTCTATCATATGGAGTGGAAAAGGCATCCCCCTTCTCAGGGGTCCCTCTCCATTTACACAATTACAGAAATAACAAATATGCTCCTTTGTACACAATTACAGACACATCATATGTGTGAAGACTAACTTTGATAAACTGGGCTCCTCTCAGCAATGCAATAAAACAGCCCCAAAAGACTCATGATGGAAAGGAATATCCACATCCAGAGAAAGAACTAAAGAGTCCGAATGCAGATTGAAGCAAACTGCTTGCTCTCTCTTTCTTTTTGTTTTGTTTTGTTTTGTTTCTTCCTTCTTGTTGTTCACTCCATTGGTTTTACTCCTTCTTTACAACTTGACTAATGTTTAATGTGAAAGTATTTATAGATCCTATATTTGATTATATGCCTCCAAGGGGAGAAGAGGAAGGAGTGGGAGGGAATTTGAAACTCAAGGGATTGTGGAACCGAATGTTGTAAACCAAAAGTTATTAAATAAATTTTAAAAAAGAGAGGAAAAAAGAATGTTTCCCACCTGACTATTCCTGAGTCTGGCTATGAGGTGGAATTGGTAATGTGTGGTTGGAAAACTGTGATGTTTTATCTATTCATGCCCTTGCCTTTCCTTTTTATGGCAAATTTCTTTAATCAAAGCAAGTGGTAGTGAAAGATATGTGACCACAATGCACATTATGAGAAATTTTCCTTGTTTCAATTCTGAATATTTAGTTATTCTATACCCCAGTTTGGTAAAACTACATAGCCATGTGAAAGATTAAATCCCTGTAATAGAACATTCTTTCTGAATGATGTGGGAATAATTAAACAAAGGGAAAAGAATTGTGTGAAACAAAGATACAAACATAATGTTGAATCATTTCCCATAGACTAAGGCTGGGATACATTTGAACTACTATAGTAATGTGTATGTTTAGGATCTGGGCTATTCAGTCTCAGTTTATATTCCTTTTCATATCTTGAGCAACTTAGTAAATGAGTATTTGGTATAGGCATCTGGGTGTCACTAGATAATTGGGTATTGGTACAACTGATCGAGGGACCTAGCTGTTAATCTATTAATTACTGAAACTAGATCAGAAACCTGTACTGTTTGAGGAAAAGAATTTCAGTGCAAATTCCTTAAAGGCAGGTAACTTATGGGATACTTTTTCATTAATTGTAAAACCAACTGAATTCAAAGTTTGTTACTATTGTGGAAATAATACCTGTTTATGCTGGGTATTCTGGGACAAAAACATGTTTTATTATAAGCAACTTATTGATATGCCCTGTTTTGGAATTAATTACATATGGATTCTCCCAAGTCTTTTATTATAATTAGAGTAAAAGGCAGTCTCTTATAAGTAAATTCATCTGTATAAGTATTAACTTAAAGGTAGAAAGCTTCTATCTGTAAGATATTGTCACTTATATTTACACATATAAAGTTGGATCCTCAACAGCATCTGATCCTCCTATAGGAAATAGTATGGAAATTTTTGAGAAAATAACAATATCAGATAATTCTCTATGTCAAAAGTAAATAATAGCATTATGGGACTCTTGGTTTCTTTCTTTGTTTTACTCTATTTTCTATTTGGGCCCTCCATATAAACTTTTCTGTCAGATTTATGTCTCCTATACTATCAGCTGTCCATCTGAGATGGTCATGCAGCAAGGATACCTTTTCCACATCCTTCTCATCCCCTGAAAGCTGTTTCAACCTCATTTAACTTCCCTCCCCATCCCCACTCAGGCGGGGACAGCTCCTTTGTCCCTCTCCAAAAGCATTTGGGTGCATAGTGAGGCAAACAGGAGTCCTGAGGCAGGTGAAGCAAGCAGGAGGCAGGATGTGAGATAAGATGCTAGGCATGATGAGCCAGAAAAGTGATCAAAGGAGACTGCATTGAAGTCCCTCACTGTGGGGGACTGTGTGCTTTCTAGTATGCTATGGTCTTGGCCCTACCTTGAACCATTTCTGTTTGTAGCCCACTAATTCCTGACTCCCACCCTGTGCCTATGGTTAGGTCTACTTCTTCTGGACTTGAAGTCCAATGCCTTAATTCAAATGAGGAAGTCTGTGGGGCAGGGCAGAGTACATGATTTCTGTGTATGTCAACATCATTCCCAGGATACTAGGTTACTCACCACAGCTCTCCCCCCATTCCCTGAAGACCTTGCATAGAATTTATCCTTTGAGCACTCATAGGGTATTGCAGGCAGCCTCTTGGATGCAAGGCACCCACTCCAGCCTGATGTCTCTCCCCCTACATCCTCTTGGGATAGTGGTTCCTCTCTTCATTCTTTCCCCCATTTTGACCCCATTATTAATCCATGCTTGTTTAACCTCCTGACTTGATTTGTGTCTTCTCTCCTTCAGAAATTCCACTTTCAGCTTTTAGGATACTAACCCCTACCTTTGGTGTCCCACCTCTCTCTGTCCTGGACTCAGCTGGCACTGCATCCCTCACCTCATGCTGACCACCCCTCCTCAATCTATTCTAGGCCCCTGAAGCAGACTCTTAACCACTGTGCATCAGGAAGCAGGTACTGAAGACAATGACCTCCCCGCCTTGTTCCCCGAAATAAATTTCCTTCATCGTGGTTGATTGGGGAAATGATGTGTATACAAAGATGCCCTAAGGTTAATATTAAAGGTAATTTTCCCAGGCCCCCTGATGGGCTTTGGGGCTTATTCTTAGACTATCCTGTAACTTAAGGGTATGTAATAGTAATGAAATTTGAAGTTCCTTTTGTATTGCTAAGCTGACAGGGACTTAGCACATAGTTTCAAATTAAGCCTCTGTTAAAGAAACAGAAGGTATGATCTCCTGTTGCTAACATAACAGGAAGGGGCTAAATAGGGAGGAGCCATACTGTAGGCAAGGACAGATTCTGGCTGGGAAAGTCAGAATTTTGGGGGGATAAGCTTCATGGAGGCAGAGCAGCTGCTGGGGAGAATTGAACATCGAGAACTGAGTTAGAATATTTTGGAGCAAGCCACAGTGGAGGCAGAAGCCAGAGCTGCCAGAGGAGGCATGACAGTGGTGTTGTTACGTTGTTTGTGGCTTTATTAAGTCTTGACTTCCCAGGAGCAGAGACTATGAAGGATTTAAGGTGGACTGTAAGCTGTGAGCTTCAGCATGGAACAGGAAGTGCACTAAGCTAGACAAGGACCTGGGAGCTGTCTGCCTTTGAACCAAGGTGACAGTTTGGTGAATCCAGGCAGGATCTGGGACCATGGAAGGGGATCCAGGCAATCTGAAAACTTGCCCCAAGTCAAGATGAAAAGACCTCTCCATGAGTACTGAGTAGTGACTGATCCTGATGTGAGGTTTTGCTTTGGGATTCTCTTTGGGAAGAGTTATATAATTTGGCCAGATGAGACTCTGGGCAGTTTTTGAGCCACCCCCAGCTTAGAAAACCCTGACGTTGGTGCTTCCCTCTCTGTTGACTAACTAGGTATGGATGTAAGGGTCAGAGAGTTGGAAGCCCTGTCTTCTGAACTGTGTTATTTTCTGTTTAGTAAATGACTGACAGAATTGTAATTTATTTGAGACTGGACATTGCGATTGAATTAAGGACTCTATGATTGATGAAATGAATGTACTACCCAGGGGCAGAATACTTTGACTTTTGCATCTGGTGTCCCTTAAGGAGGCAAGCCTCCCTAAGGATGATTTAATGATTGAGTAAGGAGGCAAGCCTCTTTAAGGATGATTGAATTATTGATTGACTAAATGATTGTTCTTTGTTGAAAACTATGTAAGCACTGTGGTGAAAACTATGTGGCCATTTCCTGTGATAAGTTGTTGTGAATGCTATATTTTGATTTTTGGTGATAAGTTGTAATATTGTGAATGCTCTACTTTGATTTTCTGTGAATGTTTTGCTCTGATTTGTTACTGAATAAATAGTGTTCACTATAGCATGTAATCAGAATATTGAAAACTGTCCACAGCATCCCTCTTAGTGCTTGGCTTTAAAGGTGACTTAGTGCCCCTTCCCCTTTTCTTGAAATACCATGCAACTTGTATCAAAAGATTTGTTTTTGTGCCCCTTATCCTGTGTTCCCCATCCTGTGTCATCCCTCTTCCTCATCCTGTCCCTAAATCTCCAGTGTCAATAGAAACCCAATAATTACATCATAATCCTACAGGCTGTGTAACTTTCTGTGTATATAAGTCTGGTCCTTTTCCTATATCATTGTTTTTTTTTTTAAACTCCTTGCTGAATCTCAGCCCTGCATGCTTTTGTGTTAATAAAGCTCCCTTTGGCTGAAGAGAAGGTCTAATTGGATTCTTTCAAAAATTTGAACCAGCTTTCACAACTCTGACCTTGACAACATGAACTGCCCACCAACCTCTTGCCCACTTACCATCAATATGGTTTGCTCACTTCTGTTATGGTTGGTCCTTCCATTCTATAATGGTGTCTTTCGCAGCTCATTTTCTTTTTAAATGATTCAGTGCACCCACAACTCCCCTACAGGACACTTGAAATTAGTATGGGAAGTTTTGTTCTATGCTTCCATATTGGGCCAGTGATAATGCCTGGCCAAACTCAGAGATCTAATAATAAGATATCAAATCAAAGATTTCCTTTTCTTATGCCTTATGTCTACATATATCATGATTGTTGTATCATTGATTCTACTCTCATAATTACACATTCATTACTTTTTTGGTGCTCAATTTCTACCAGAGTTATTGAAAAACCAGTATAATATATGGTGAACTAAAACTCTTTCTATCCTTGGTATTCAGCAGAGAACCTCTGAACAACAAGATTGCTTGTCTTTCCTTCAACAGATGACTCCCTTCTTGTCCAGGGACTTGCAAGATAGTACCATTCTCCTACTGTATGGCACATTCATCCTTAGGCTGTGTATGAATACAAGTGAAACCTGGAATAGGAAGGTAGACTAGATTAATAGAGATAGGGAGCACTGTGACATAGTGGAAAAAAATACTGCATCTAGAGTGGGATATCACAGGCTCAAACCTCTACCTCAGATATGCTAACTATATGGGTGACCTTGGAAAAGTCATTTAATGTTTTGGGTCTTAGATTCATTATCTGTAAAAAGAAGCAGTCATATTAAATGCCCCCTGAGTCCCTTTTCCAATCTTGATCTATAATTCTATGATCCTAATTATGATGATAAGGACAATAAATAGATTTAATATTCCTGAGAGAATTGTAGAGAGGCAGTAATAGGAAATTTTGGAGAAGTAGAGAGGTCTTTATTAACAGGTTCCTCTCTAAAGTTTCTCTTAACACTGCTTGATGCAAATATATGCAATTACATGGCTGTAATTTTGTCTGAAAGAGCTCTTATCAGCCTATTAATAAAGTAATTGCTTTGTGATATTAATTATATGATGCAACCTGAATTTCTGTATTTTTCCCCTGGAGTGAGTTTTCCTTTCATTTTCTCAGTGGGTAGTTTGTTTAAAGCAAGAAAAGGGAATTGTGTTTTTATATCTGCTTCTATATCTATTTAATAGATATTGCATAAAGCAATTCTTCATATTCAAACAACACTTAGCTCTTGTATTTGAATCCTGAGTGTCTAGGATAGTGCCCAGCACATGGTAAAAAAAAAACTTAATAATTGCCTGTGGGCTTAGTGATTGCTTGATCATAGCACTTCAAGTTACTGTACAAGTAACTATTATTTTCCCTTCTCTATGACATAATCAAGATAAAAGACAAATTCAGAAAGAATAAAGAACTTATCCTAAGATACTAAAAAGGGAAGTGCCCAAGAAATCAGAAGATAGTTGGCATCTCTCTAATCTTATTAAAGTCATTTAATTTAAATAATGCTATCCTCATTTGTTTGCTGTAAAGAGTGGTCACTTGTCTTTTAAGTAGAAAGAACCCCCTTTACATTTCATGAGCTTAACATAAAAATTGATTTTAATGAAATAACAACAACAACAACAATGTCCAGAATGAATATGACAGCTTTCTCCCAATACCTCAAAGTGTTTAGAATCATTACCTGATTAATCTCCATATAACCTTTTCTACTAGGGCTCAGGTATTTTTTTCTCATCTCATATATAATAAATGTTGGTAAAGCACCTATGATTATAGAGTATAACATATATATATCACTATAGTGCTATTATTAGTATTGTGCATTTCAATTATTGCCTGGTGAAAAAGACAAAGTGTAGATAATTACATTTAATTGTCAGTTAATACAAAGTAACCTTTGTATACAAGGTCATGGTATTCTTTATAGTCTTAATTTAACAATTCAAAGACTTCCCAGTTAGTAACATGATACTGTGAAGCACATAAAATTTGTAAAACAAAATCATGATAATTCCATCAGGATGTCACCAGGATGAAAACAGCCCTAATTAACCTTTTGAAATACCAAAAGAAAAATAACAGAATTCATCTAATACTTTGAATTTTTTTATAATAAGAGTGAGAATAATATTATACTAAGATCTCAATTTTTATACTAACTGCATTTATGAAAGCCAAAATGTCAAGTAGTATATCTGAAGATTTCTAAACTAACCCAAAATTATGGAAGGAAGATCATAACTATGCCAACATGCATATCACATTTGAAAGTGTTAACCTAGATAGTCTTAAGAGGTCAATTATCATTTCAGAAGATCAAGTATTCAAGGGAAGCTTTAGGGGGAAAAGGGTAATTTCTACTTTATTTTCTTGAAAATACAATTAGGTCACTGATCAATAAACAAAACTGTGTCATCTGTAAAAATTTATTTTGTCAATGAACAGAAGCCAGACCTGAACTGAAGGGAGAGAGCGGGCTAGATGATCTTTGAGAATTTGCAATATTTACTTAACAACACCAAGCTTCTCAAAATAAAGGTCTGTCTTTAATATCAGTATTATTTCAATGATGCAGCATGATTAGATGTGACAGAATACAGCAATCTCTAAAGAATTCATGTTAAGGACACTTCTATAGACAATAATGACATGTGTAGTAGGAATTAGCATATGCTGACATTATAAATAAGGAACAGAACAAAGTGACTTAAAAGATATCATCAAAAGTATGAGAGGGAAAAAAGTGGAAAAGGTTTCTAGTGAGAGTAATGAACAACTAATGGACAATTCATTTGATCACTTTGTATTCACATAATATCAAATCTAGGGGAAGGCCCCTCTCATAGTGAAGTGGCATCTCTGTGTTTAATTTATGGGAGTTCATCTGTGAGAGTTCAACAGGATTGTCTTTGGTTGCAATGATAAGCTGCCATCTCCATCCTTGTAGGAAATGCCCACATTGATGAGATAACTGAGCCCTTGATATAGTCAAGTACCCTTCCCATAGTTAGAGTGAGCTTCCACATGATTAAAAGTAGTAATTTCTAGTTTTGGCTGCAGGCTCCAAACATTATCTGCTTCACCAGATTTCCAAAAGTAATTATCCCATTCATTTTTTTTTAAATAAAATTAAGATAATTATAAAAATTTTGTTTCATTTCACTTTAACCCTTCCTTGTATCTGTAACAGCTTAGAGATACTCTTGTATCTTAGAGCATAGCACAAAGTTGAGACTTAATAAATGCTTCCTCAACTAATGAATTCCAATAATGTGACCTTAGGTAAATTATTTAGGCTCTCTGGACTCCAGTTTCATCATCTATTAAAAATGAGACAGTTGGACTAGATAGACTCTGAGGCATCTTCCAGCTATAAAGCTATGATTTGAATTAAACAGCATGAAAGAAGAATTTTTTTAAAGGAAAGAAAGAAACTTTTATTTTTTGTTTTTGCTCTTTGGAGGGGTTAAGTTGGGGTTAAGTGACTTGCCCAAATTCACATGGCTAGGTTTTGTGTTAAGTGTCTGAGGGCAGATTTGAGTTCAAGTCCTCCTGACTCCAGGGCTGGTGCTCTATTCACTGTGCCACCTAGTGGTCCCTATTATACCTTCTTAAACCTAAATAAGGTCTGACATTTCTTTGAGTTAACCAACTATTATTTTTGAAACATCTTGCATTATGAAAATATTAAGGAAGAAGATTCAAGTGTTTCATTCTTGGCTTTACTTTTCTCTCTAGTCACACAAATGTCTAAAGAAATAGATTCCCTCATTGACTTTAAGCTACCAGTATGTGTGAAAAGCTGCTGCCTCAAAGAAGTTAAATATTGTGTTCCCCAATCAAAAGGCTTAGTCACTTTAATAACTTTCATCAAACCTTCTCCCTTCCAGCTTATCAATACTTAGCTGTTGGCAAAAGTGAAATGAAGTTTATATCCAAACATTAGCATAGCAATCAGTTCCAATTCACCAGATAGCATACAAACTTCTTCCTTAAACCAAATAACTTCTGAATGAGTTTGAAGTTAAAAAGCCCTCAGTCCTCACCTGAAGTTAAGCTTTGAAAGAGCATTTAAATGACATTTAGTACAGATGTTGAAGAATTCAAAGTAGTTTCACCAAAAGACTGATTTATCATCTAGTTATGGTTGATTGAATAGTATTTAGAGGTGGTGTTTTTTTTTTTAGCAAGATATACAATAATCATTTCTCCAATACATTAGTGTTGAAGATCTATCTATCTATCTATCTGTCTGTCTGTCTGTCTGTCTATCTATTTATCTATCTTTATTCATTTATTTAGCTTATGGAGTGACATAGGATGTTACTTGCACATTTGAAAGAGAAAATAGCTTTGTTCTTGAATTCTAAGAAATTTTGCCCAGTAAAGTGCCACTGTAGAATTTTTTTTGGACAAAATTTGTAGGATTGATGTCTGTGTGTATTTATGTATATATGTGTATGTATGTGAGTGTATATTTTATGTATATATATATATATATATACATATATATGTATGTGAGTTGAGATTTGAATTCAGATTCCCCTAGTTCAGTCATAGCTCTTTTTCCAAGATCATCTGGTTTAGCTCTATTGCATTATACCTGACAAAACAGAGGTTAAGTGGGGAATAACTTAACCAGGTCACACAAGCAGTTACTGGAAGACCAGGGAATAACCCATTACTGCTGACTTCAAATAGAACACCTTATTCACATGCTTCCCTACCACAATAGGGGTTTTATTATGAATGAAAAATACTCCATTTCTGATATTTTAATTTTGGTACTATGAAACTGAATTTTAGGTGCTCTGGAGTATAGCGGGATGAAAAAAAGCAAGATTGCAAAATACCAATTTCTCTATGGGAGAAGAACAATTTAGAATTTCCATTGAACTGTGAGGAAAAAAAAATTTCATCTCTCTGCCCTTAGAGGATCCATTTCCTCTATACTTTGTTAAATAGGAAGGGGCAGCTAGGTGGCATAGTGAATAGAATACTGACCCTGCAGTCAGAAGGACCTGAGTTCAAATCTGACCTCAGACACTTAATACAAAACTAGCCATGTGACGTTGGGCCCAATTGCCCTGCCCTCCCTCCTGCAAAAAAATAAATAAATAAAAATAAAATGGGAACATTTTCTTACAGGTTTGTTGAAAGAATCAAATGAAGTAATGTATATCAAACACATTTTGGAAATGTTACATAAGGTTAGGCATGGTAGTGTGTGCCTATAATCCCTTCTACTTGGGAAGTCTGAAACTGGTATAACACTTGAGTGAGAGAAGAAGAGAAAAGAGCAGAGGAGAAAAGAGAAGAGAAGAGAAGAGGAGAGGAGAGGAGAGGAGAGGAGAGGAGAGGAGAGGAGAGGAGAGGAGAGGAGAGGAGAGAAGAGAAGAGAAGAGAAGAGAAGAGAAGAGAAGAGAAGAGAAGAGAAGAGAAGAGAAGAGAAGAGAAGAGAAAGAAAACAGAGAAAAGAGAAAAGGGGGAAAAGGAACACTATGCAAGAATAAATGGCATTTGAATATACCCTTACCTATATATGTTATTATTCTCTTCTTTGATATAATATAATAGAAACACAAAAGCTTCATATTCATATTATGTTACTTTTTATAAATTAATGGTTTGACATTATTAATAGTTATCATCTAAAACTTTCCATCATTTTATATCCTTCATCCCTGGAGCAAAAATAGTAGAGGAAAATTAGTAGAATGACTCGTACACTTACTACCTACATGGTCACTTAACCATTCTGGGCCTTGGTTTCTTCATCTGAGAAACGGAGCAGTGGCATCAAACTCAAATAGAAATGGAAAGCACTAAAGTGTAGATAAGGATCCCTGTGGACAACATATTGACTTACAAAACAATATATTAACATTGTGTATTGTATTTTGATTTATTTTGTTAAAAATGTTATCTCCGATTACTTTAAATCTGGTTTGGGTGCTACTCAGGACTGTTGTAGGCTGAATAGTACTGGTTGTATGGTTGACATCTCTGAGCTTGATAACCTCAAAGTGCCCTGTGTTCACTAAATCTATGATCCTATGTTCCTAGGATCATGGCAGAGTTACTGGAGGAACATAGAGGATGTTTATCTTAATAAATACCCAAGAATAATTTATGGGGTTGTTAAAATATCAGTAACTAGAAAACAGAGTCCAGCAATTGCCAACAGATTCCCAGGGTTCAATGTCCCAAAGTGGCTCAATATGGTTTTGATCCTATAAAAGACATTTGTTTTCTTTATTCTTGTCCATTCAATCAAGGTAGGCAAATTCTATTGGATATAAATATTCTTAAATCTCCTCCACAAGTCTAGCTGACCAATTCAGCAGCCCAATTAGTAATATGGCAAATCTTATTGATGTTTTACTGTCTTCTTTTCATAGATCCCCTGCCAAGGATAATAAATGTATTATCTGTTAATGAATATTCAGTTTAAGTTGATCTTTGTCTAAAGTAGAAACTTTAGACACATTCACATACACACATAGATGGATTTATACAAATACATACTCAAAAGCTTCCATATTCACATACACAATTCACATATATATTTAGATACAAATACATATCCATATACAATTACATCTCTATGTGTGACATGGGCATGCCCAGACATGCCTATGGAAGTGGAGAAGAAATTAAAAGAACATTGTTTATGCCTCCTTAAAGACTACAGAGAGCTGTTTTGAATTAGGGATGAAGTAATTAAAAAAAAAAGACATACCTGTCTATGTGCCAGGTATGGCAAATTTCAAATAGGAGAAATATGTAACCTAGGCATGGTAGGCATTTCCAATTCACCTGACATGGAGGCATCTTTGAGGGGCTTTTGGAGTAAATCTATATTGTCTGACATTGAGATCTCTTCATTCCCTAGTATGAGGTTGGGAGTTGCCTCATTTATCTGAATCTTTAAACCTTTTTTACCTCAGTTTCCTCATCTACAAAAATGAGCTGGAGTAGAAAAACTACTCCCGTATCTTTGCCAACAAAATCCCAAATGGAGTCAGGAAGATTCAGATATGACTGAAAACGACTAAACAACAAAATCAGACTGCAAGATCCTAAAGGAATCTGATACTTTTTTTGTGGAATGTGTTTTAGTTTTTGTTTCATTTTTTTTTCTGCTGAGTGTTCTGTCTCAAATCAATTCCATTGATAGAATTTTGCAAAATTTTCATTTTTGATTGTTTAACAAATACTGTATTAATGAGTTCTGTATATATTACTATACTGATATGTTCTTTATTATTGATTCCTATATAAGCACTGGTATTAAGTTTGCAGAAAGATATTTGAAATCATTGGATTTCTACTATGCAGTAGAAATTATTATACTGTTCTTTTTTTTTTTAATTTAGCAGACCTAGACTGCTTGCATTTTGTGAAAACACAATGTCCTACATCTTCGGATTTGAATGCTTATGTCTTAAATCCACAAGTAACTCATTTTCTTGGCTACTTCTCTAGTTGATCCTACTTGTCTTCCTGTCTTGATGGATGAGTCTGAAATTCTCTTTGATTTACCCTGACATTAACAGGGATCCATGGGGGAATATCAGGTGCCCTTCAGAATAAGGAAGAACATGGAGGACATTGCCAGGACCTTAGTGAGGATCTCCTATACTAGAGGGACTCCTAGATAATTTTATTGTGCTCTGTTAAGAAAGGGGCACTATTTTTTATAGTTTTGTCTAGTTTTGTTTTGCCTTGTATAGATGGGAAACCTTTTTTGCTGAAAGCATTTGGATGACTTTATGCACTGAATCAATAGGAAAAATTCCTACCTAGGACAGTGTTCTCCTTTGAAAAAGGGGAAAGCCCATGTTGATTTCATGTCCCAAATCTCTTTAGGGTAATCTCCATGTAGCTTAGAAAGCTCAAGGTGGACCAGGTTTCTGTCCATGATGGAAATTAATTCTCCTTGATTTTATCTTTCTTTTACTTATTAGGTGGAAAAGGTCCTAAAAGGCTAAGGCCAAGAAAGCACAGATATTTGGCACACTTTGCAAAAATGTTTCTTATTCTATTGCTTTCTGTGGGGATATTTTGAAATGTCTTACGTTCTGAAAATCAGGAAAAAATGATTTGTAGATTCATGTAATTTTTCTCTGTACGTGTAGGACCGTAAAGTATGTTTTAGACATGGTACTCAGGAAACAAGTGAAAGGACATTGCTTATACCTCTTCACTCACAATGAAGAACTGTTCTGAATTGGGGATAAAACTTTGCTTTACAAAAATACACCCCTGACTATTTGTCAGGGATTGCAAATTTAAAACAACAGAAATATATGAAAGAGGGATGTCTGGGTATTCCCAGTTCACCTTACATAGGGGTCTTTGAAACATTTCTAAATTGTCTAACATAAACCTAGGTTGGGGGAGGGGTGTTTGTTCTTGTTTTCTATTGATTGTATTCAGTTTCAGATGCCATAGGAATTCCCCAAATATCCTGGAGTTCGAGCCATGGTGACGACTTTTGAGGCAGGATTGCATGATGGTGAAGGCAAGCTGGCATGGAAACCCTCAAAAGGCAGATTGCTAGAGACTCTAGCTCAAAATGGGGTGTGTATTTTAGACTAGAGCTTCGATCAGTAGAAACTGAATTAAACTATAAATCTCTTCCCCAGAGACTAAAATAGTGTAAGGAGGTAGAGGAGAATTATGTCTGCATATATTAGGGGAGTAAGTTTGTATATTCATGATTATACCTTTTAAAATAAAGATTGTTTTATAAAAGCTAAGCTTACAGTTAGTGGATGAATAGAACTGAGTTGCAAGGGACCTACGTCTACATTTGGGAGAATACCATAAGTGGAGGCTAGATCTAATGACATAGAACCTAGATACCCCAGACCCCTTTAACTGTAACAGAAAATTCTGAGGGAGCAGTGAAATCATGAAATGTAAACTACCTGGCCTTTAGTCAGTGGGGGACAGGGTCATCAGTCTGATATACACATACCTACATAAAGATACATATAGATACAGACATGGTTGTATATGTCTTTATGTGCATGCATACTAATGCCTACCTTTGTACATATATATACATAAATATGTATTCATATATATGTATTTTGCATATGTTTGTGAGTGTATTTATATGTGCATATTTGTATATAGAGAGATGTGCTATTAAATATTTAACAAATGGTTCTCAGAAAACATACATATATGAAATACTTTTAAATTGGTTCTGCATTATTAACATTTTCTTAAATCTAGATAATCAATGAAAACCCCTAATTTGTAGAATTTGTTAATTTCCAAAGTATAAATACACTGGAAATTTAATAATCATACCTAGAGAGCTGGCTCAATATGGTTATAAAACATCCTTCTTACACCCACATATACATGTATGTATATCTGCATATTCATATGTATATGCATGTACACATTTTTGTGTGTCCATCCATATATAGATAGCTATTTCAATATAAAACCCTTCATCTTATTTGTTTGTTACTATTGAAAGTGGGAGACAGACCTGGTACAAAAGCTGTAAAGTGTCCCTTGCTATAGATGAGGGCAGGAACCTAAAGGGAGAATTAGCATTTCTTCAGAATCAAATCATTAGTTCTTACTTTACAAATAAGATAGGATGTGGGATAATTGGTCAACTCTCTGCTGCTTGTGCTAATTTTGGACTAACAACTAACACCAAGTAAACACAGGCACTTCATCAACTGCCACCATACCACCCATTCATGGAACCATCAGGTACAGCAAATGGAGAATGCTGTGGATAAGTTCATTTACCTTGGTAGTGTACTTTACAGGGAAGTGCACATTGATAATGAGGTTGGCACATGCATTGCCAAAGCTATGTTTGTTTAGGAGACTTCCAAAGATAGTATGGTAGAGAAGAGATATTAGACTAGCTACCAAACAGAAGAGCCATGGTACTGACATTTTGTTCTATGCCTGTGAAAGCTGGACACTCTACAAGCACTATGCCAGGGAGTTGAATTCATTCCATTTGAATTCTCTTAGGAAGATTCCAAAGACCATCTGGCAAGATAAGATACCCAACACTGAGGTCCTTTCTTGAGCTAAACTGCCAAATTTTCAAACTCTGCTTCATAGATTGTAACTCCTATGGGCTGACCACATTGTTCAAATGCAAAACATGCACTTGCCAAAAAGAATAAATTTTATGAAAAACTCACAGAGGGCAAGTGTTCACATGCTGCTCAGAGTAAGCAATATGAGGACACTTTCAAGGTCTCTCTTAAGAACTTTGGAATTGACTATATGACATGGGAGATACTGGCACAGGACTGCTCAATATGGTGTGCCCACATCAGAGAAGATGCTGTGCTCTTTGAGCAAAGTAAAAATGAAATAGCAAAAAGGAAACATAATACGTGCAAATTTAGAGAATCCACCACAAATGCTCATATAGACTATGTGTGCCTGATCTGTGGCAAAACATTCCAAGCTGATATTGTTCTGATCAGCCACAGTCAGAAACAGTGAAACTTGACTCTAGCATAGTGATATCATTTTGGTCCTCTTGGAGAATGAAGGACAACAACCAAACAAACAAACGACATCTTATAAACTTATCAACTCATGACTTAACTGAAACCACTCTTTCCAAAATTCCCAATGATCTCTTCATTGTCCTATCTGATATTCTTTTCTTAGTGCTAAACCTATTCCACCTATTGGCAGAATTTGACACTACCGGCCACTATCTCCTCCTCTATACACTCTTCTCTAGGTTTTTTATGATATTACTCTTTCCTGTTTCCATTGTTATTGATTTGGCAACTCTCCTTTCATGAATTTCGTATACATCATAGCCCCTGTCTATGTGTTTCCTAGGTTTCTGTCCTGAGCTTTCTTCTACTTTCCCTTTCTCTCCCATGGATTTAACTATTATTCTTTACTCAGATGACTTAAAAATCTATAGATACAGCTCCAATACATCTCCTGATCTTCAGCTTGGGATCACTAATTGCCTATTAGATATTTCAAATGAGATGTCCTGGAAACATCTTTCACTCAACATGTCTAAAACTAAACTCATTATTCAGCCTCCTCACCAAACCCTAACATCTTCAAATTTTTCTGTTTTTGTTTAACTCACCACCATATTTTCATTGAATCATATTCATAATCTTGGCATTATACTGGACTTTCTCATTCTCCACCTTCCCACATATCCAATCAATTTCCAGATATTCACATTTCTAACCTTACATTATTTCTCACATTTGATTCCTTCTCTCTCTTTCTATTCTCACCTTCAAATCCTCTTGAGTAGATTATTACAAAAGCCTCAATTTAACTTTCTAGCCTCACTGGCTATAACTCTCCTATCCCACTCTGCAATTTGGTCAAACTTGTCTCTCTATTTTCACACACAACATATTTCCTATCTCTGAGCCTTTGACTCTGCCTTCATGACTGAAATGCATTCCTTTCCTATTTCAGCCTGATAGAGCCCCTGTCAATAAAGTCTTTTCTAATTCTTTAAGTTTTTGATGGCCTCCATTCAAAACTACTTTGAATTCAGTATATTCTATATACTTGTAATTACTAATTTTATATTGATGATGTATGTATTTAGATATTATATTTTCTATTTTTCCATTATAATTTACATTCATTCAAATAGAGATTCATTCTTTCCATTTGAATCCTAAGTGCTTAACACACTGCCTAGCACATAGTATGTGCTTCATAAATATTTGCTGATTGGTGAGTTCCTCTCCCACACCTTCACAGTGCATGCAAATAGTGCGGTGCTAGAATTTAGGTGAGCTCTTGATCTGCTATGCCACATACCTTTCCATGTTAACATGGAGAATATGGGGTAGAAAAAGCAGGAAATTAAGTGAAATGAGCACTACAATTTAGAAGAAAAGAAAAGAATCTTTTAAATATTCCATGGTCATGATCCCAAACACCACAGTACATAAAACTGTCTTGGAGTTTTTAATATTCTTCACTGACATGATTTTTCTTTTCTTCTCTTTCTTCCTGCCAAACTGAGCAGAGATAGTGTGAAAATTACATCCTCACGAAAGATTTCAAATTATATACCATAGCCCAGGGTTTGGCACAAGGCATGAGTGGCTCATCACCTTCAGCAGGGCTTCTTTCTATTCAGTACCTTGACAGTAATTTCTATTGGAAGTAATATTTTTAAATGTTCTATAGCAAGGACTGAACATCCTAATATATCGAATTTCTCTTAAAAGCAGGAGCCATCTCCCTGCATTCTAGCCATGGGAACTTAAATGTGGCTGACTTTAAACAAAGGAACAAATCTTTATGGGGTGACCCATTCTACAACATGCTGCTTTGAATACTTAAACCGCGATGGAGAATGCATGAATGTGAAGTGGCAATAATGACAAAAATCCAGACACTTATTATTTACAAATAAAATTTTACCTTATTAGAAAACATAGAAACATATAGATGCACTCACATGTGTGTATATGTATGTGTGTATACAATATTCAGACTTAAACTTGTCATTTCTTTTGAGCAAATTTATGTGGAGGATTTGTTTTTTGTAATGAAGAAAAATAGAGTATTTCAGTTATGGAATATATTTGCTCCTGATTTTCACAGGCTAAATTGGTTGAACATTAGGAGAGTCTTTCTATTTTGATTCTATTTTTTTCACTCCAAGTTACTGGATCTTCATCTTAGAAATTTACACAAATTAGCTCTGTCTACTTTATTCTCATTGCACTTGTCAAATGATGTAAGGTAATATTGGTTTAAGAAAAAAATTAAGGCTTTTAAAAGTTAAAGTCCATGACATTCAAAGCAAGTAAGAATAGTTGGCATCTTTGTACGGTCTTCCCTCCCCTTTACTCTTCAAATAAAGAGACTTGTTTCTCAAGCACACATTGGCTTCTTTAGAGATCATTTATATCCATTAATCATACAAAATAAATGGACTTTCTAGGTGGGTTTGAATTTCATGTTTTTCTACTTCATATGAAAATAGAGCTCAAGATCAGAAAACATTTTCAAATGTAAATGCCTCTGATGAAGATGTGACTTTAACACTTGAAAATGAAATGAGGAAGAAGATTCCTTTCTTTATCTTTCTTAATATTTATGATTCTTTCCATATGTATACACACATTCACACACATAAGAATAGAGTAGATCTTAGAAGGTATCATCTCTGGAGAAGGATGTACAGTCATGCCCAGTTTCAATAATATCTTTTTTTCTTTTTTATAATTTATTTATTCACAATTGCATTTTTAAAAAGTTTAAATTTGTTTTTTAAACTTTGAATTCCAAAAATTATCTCCCTTTGGCCCTCCCTAACCCCCTCATTGAGAATACAAGCAGTTTAATATTGGTTATATATGTATGGTCAGGTAAAACATATTTTTCCTTATCAGTCATGTTAGTAAACATAAACCAAAACAACAACAACAAAACAACCCACAAGAAAAATAAAATTTTAAAAAGTCTCCCTCCATCTTTATTCAGATACCACCAATTCTTTCTGTGGGGATAGATAGCATTTTTTCATCATTAGTACTTTCAAGTTTTCATGGATCATTGTATTGCTGAGAATAGCTGTGATTCACAGCTGATCATTTACTACATCGGGGTTTTACTTTCTATCAGTGTACAGAAGTCTTTCCAGGTTTTTCTGAGATCATGTTGATCAACATTTCTTATAGCAAAATAGTATTCTATAACAATCGCAGAGCACAATATGTTTAGCCATTCCCCAAATAATGCACATCCCCCCAATTTCCAAATCCTTGCCACCAGAAAAAAGCCCCTATCAATATTTCTATGTCTATAGATCCTTTTCCCTTTGTTATTTATCTCTTTTTGGATATGGACTTAGTAATGGCTCTGCTAGATAAAGGGAATACACAGTTTTATAGCCCTTTGGGCCAGTTCCAAATTGTACTAAAGAATGGTTGAATCAGTTCTCAGCCCAACCAACATTGCATTTTTCCCCACATTCCCTCCAACATTTGTCATTGCTGTATTCTGTCCTATTAGCCAATCCAATCGCTATAAGATAGTACCTCAGAACTGTTTCAATTTGGAATCCTCTAACCAATAGTTATTCAAAGCAATTCCTCATATGACTAGCTATGATTGCTTCATGTTAAAACTGTTCATATCTCTTAATCATTTATTAGTTAGGGAATGGATCCATTTTATTAAACTGAATAACAAATGAGATCTTTACAAGAGAAACTTATTTTTCTAAGTTAGGATTGTCAAATTATCCCCTGCATCCTACCCACCCTGTTTATTCCATTATCTCTTTCCTTTCACTCTGTCCTTCACCAAAAATGTTTTGATTCTTGCTACTCCCTCCCCCAATATGCTTTACCTTTTGTCAAACCACCCTCCTCTTATCCCTTTCCCCTCCACTTTCCTGTAGTGTGATAGTTTTCTACACCCAAATGAGAGCATATGTAATCCCCTCTTTGAACCAGTTCTGATGAGAGTAAAGTTCACTCACTCCTCCCACCTTCCTCCACCTTTCATTCAATTTTTAAAACTTTCTTGCCTCTTTTACGAGATAATTTATCCTATTCTACCTCCCCCTTTCCCTTTCTCCCAATGTATTACTCTGACTGCTTAAATTTAATTTTTATATACCAGCCCTTCATATTCAACTCATAATTGTGCCCTCTCTCTTTATATAAGATTAATTGTCCTAATAATGAGGAAATGAGTTACAAGTATCATATTCCCATGTAGGAATGTAGACAGTTTAGTCTTATTAAATCTCTTATGGTTTCCCTTTCCTGTTTATCTTTTTATGTTTCTTTTCATTTCTATATTTCAAAGACAAATTTCCTATTCAGCTCTGGTCTTTTCATCAAGAATGCTTGAAAATCCTGTATTTCATTGAATAACTATTTTCCCCTTGAAGGATTATACAAAGTTTTCATGACTAGGTGATTCTTTGTTTTAATGCTAAGTCGCTTATCCTCTGGAATATCATATTCCAAGCCATCCAGTCTTTTTATGTAGAAGCTGCTAAATCTTGTGTTATACTGACCGTGGCCCCATAGTACTTGAATTGTTTCTTTCTGGCTGCATGCAATATTCTCTCACAGACCTGGGAGCTCTGTAATTTGTCTATAATATTCCTGGGAGTTTTCAGTTAAGGATATCTTTTGGGAGGTGATCTGTGGATTCATTCAATTTCTATTTTACCCTCTGGTTCTAGAATATAAGACCAGTTTTCCTAGATAATTTCTTGAAAGATGATGTCAGGTTGGCGGAGCCAAGATGGCAGAGTAGAAACAGCACGTCCAAGGCTCTCTCCCCCCAGATTACCTCCAAACTATGTAAAAGGGGACTCTGAACAATTTCTGGAGCCCCAGCACCCACAGAACGACACAGAGAAGCTAACCTCCCACTGAGGACAGCCCAGCAGCCCTGCAGGAAGGACCAGCACAGCACTCTGGGAGCCGGCAGCACAGGGAACAGCGTGTGGAGAGCTGAGCCCAGGTCCACATGAGCCACGGTTTTAGCCCCAGGGCGGCTGGGCCAGCAGCCAGCTTGGAGGGACCCCAGAACACCAGCAGCTGTGGTGATTCGAGAATGGTCAACACAGACATGCCTAAGAAAAAGTGAGAGGTTAGTGCCCTATGGACTTTGGGACAAGTATTTGGGGAACGTGTCAGCTTCCTTCCCTGGGGGCTAGAAGGCACTGAGGAGACACGTCATTTTGCAGTTTTCAGTGGCGGCTGCAGCACCTGGCCTGCGAACTGTAGGAGATTCAGCTATCACTCTCAGGGGCGTAATTGCTCTTGCTTTAACCTCCCTGTATCTGGATTGTGGTCTTGGGGGGGGAGGTAGTGGGGCGGGTTTCCAGCTTGCCAAAAATGGAAGTTGTCCCCCCACATGTTCAGGACAAAGCTCCCCTGTCTGGTGGCAGAGTTCTACTGCAGCAACAAGCCAAAAAGTCAAGTAATTAAGTGGCAACATGCCAAGGCAAAGGAAACAAAATAAAAAGAAAAATGAAACATTAGGCTCCTATTTTGGGGGCAAAGAGGATCGAAGCATGGAACAGTCAGAGGACTATGAGGTCAGAAATCCTGCTCCAAAAGCCCCAAAAGGAAAATATGAGCAGGTTATAGGCCATAGAGGAACTTAAGAAGGACTTTAAAAAATCAAATAAGAGAAGTGGAGGAAAAATGGGGAAGAGAAACAGCCTGACTAAGGAAAACAACACCTTAAAAAATAGACTAACTAAAATGGCAAAGGAGGCCGAAAAGGACAATGAGGAGAAGAATGCCTTAAAAAGCCAAATTTGCCAGATGGAAAATGAATCTCAAAAGCTCACTGAGGAGATTCATTCCTTCAGAGTTGGACTGGAGCAAATGGAAGCTAATGACTTTATGAGAAATCAAGATGCTGTTAAGCAGATCCAAACAAATGAAAGAATAGAAGGCAATGTGAAATATCTCATGGGAAAAACCGCTGACCTGGAAAATAGATCCAGGAGAGACAATTTAAAAATTATTGGACTACCTGAAAGCCATGATCAAAGAAAGAACCTAGAAATCACACTTCAAGAAATTCTCAAGGAAAATTGCCCTGAGGGCAAAATAGAGGTTGAATGAATCCACCAATCACCTCCTGAAAAAGATCCCACAAAGAAAACTCCCAGGAGTATTATAGCCAGGATCCACAATCCCCAGATCAAGGAGAAAATACTACAAGCATCCAGGAAGAAATAATTTCAATATTGTGGAAACACAATCAGAATAGCACAGGACCTGGCAGCGTCTACACTGAGGGATTGAAGGACATGGAATATGATATTCTAGAGGGCAAAAGAGCTGGGAATGAACCCAAGGGTCACCTACCCAGCAAAACTGAGTATTTTGTTTCAGGGGAAAATATGGTCATTCAGTGGAATAGAGGACTTTCAAGCATTCTTGAGGAAAAAAACAGAGTTGAATAGAAAATTTGACATCCAGACACAAGAAGCAAGAGATACCTGAGAAGGTAATCAGGGAAAAGAAATGAAAAGGAACTTATCAAAATTAACCTATTCACATTCCTACATGGAAAAACAATAACTGTGACTGATGAAACTTTTCTCAGTATGAAAATAATGGAAGAAGGGTATATGGTCACATGAATACATATGTGAATGTGTCTATAAATGTTTACAGTTATACATGGAGAGAGGGCATAGGTTGAATTTGTTAGGAACGGATGATACCTAAGGGGTGAAATTATGAGGTGAGAGAGGAAAGTAGCAACAGGAGATGGGGAGAGACAGGATAGGGTAAACTATCTTATGTAGAAGAAGCAAGGGGAAGTGGCTGCAGAGGAGGGAAAGAATAGGAAGGCAAAAAGGCAAAACCACATTCTCATTGAATTTGGTTCAGGGAGAGAATGATATAAATACTAAATGGGATATCTCAACCTGCAGCAGAATAGGGGGAAGGGTGATGAGAGGAGGGATGATGGATGGGAGGGCATTCTTGGGGGGAGGGGAAGTTGAAAGTACCCACTATAGAATAGGGACAAGATCAAGTAGGGAATGTACCAGGTGGGGGGTGGGATAGGTGGGAGGGTCTTATAAGCAGCCTTGTACAATATATCTACTATGGTAATATTTTGCATAGCTATACATGAACAACACATATGGAATTACTTATCTTCCCAGAGGGAATGGGTGACAAGGGAGGAAGGGAATGGATCTGAAATTCGAGGTCTTAAAATTAAATGTTTCAAATATATATAAATACTAGTATTAATACTCTTTTGCATGTAATTGGGAGATAAGATGTACAGGCATCGGGGCACAGAGATTCACCTTGCTCTAATGGAAAAGTCGAAGGGGGTAAGAGATTAGATATGGGAGAGAGCAGGATGGAGGAAGCAATATCTTGGGGGACTGCTATTCTGGGAGGGTGGGTAGGGGAAAAATGGGGGAAAAATATTGTAACTCAAAATCTGGCAGAAATGAATGATGTAAAACAGGAGTTAATAAAGCATTTGCTTAAATAAAAAAAAGAAAGATGATGTCAGGTGTTTTTTTGAACATGACTTTCATATAGTACAATACTATTTAAATTCTCTCTTGTGGATTGATTTTCCAGGTCACTTGTATTTAGAGTGAGATATTTCACATCGTCTTCTACTTTTTTTCATTCTTTTGGTTTGCTTTTGTTTCTGTATTTCTCATAAACTCGTGAGCTTTCACTTGCTCAATTCTAATTTTTGTGAAATCATTTTCTCTGGTGAGCTTTTATAGTTTCTTTTACATTGCACTATTATGACTTCTTAAGAACCTTTTTTTCTTTAGTGAGTTTTTAAAATCTTTTTACATTTGGTCTATTCTGATTTCCAAAGCTTTCTTCTCATTGACTTTTTGGGCCTCTTTTTAACATTTGGCTTAGTCGGTTTTTAAGGTATTATTTTCTTCAGTATTCTTATTTTGGTCCATTGCCTTTACTAATTTGTTGACTCTTTTTCATAATTTTCTTGTATCTCTCTCATTTCTCTCCCAAATTTTGCTTCTATCTCTCTTACTTGATTTTAAAAATACTTTCTGAGCTCTTTTATGGCCTGAAACAAATTCATATTTTCTTGGAGGCTTTCTCTGTAGGAACTTTGACTTTGTTGCTTTCATCCGAGTGTATGTTTTGATATTCCTTGTCTCTGTGGTAGCTTTCTTTGGTCAGAATTGTTTTCTGATGTTTGCTCATTTTCCCAGTCTGTTTCTTGACTTTTAACTCTTTATAAAAGTGGGGTTTTCCTTCCAGAGTAGAGAGAACACTGTCCCAAGCATCAGGGGTTTTCTGCAGTAGTTTTCAGAAATACTCCTAATGACCTATAAGTTTTCAGGTCTTCCAAGGTGATATTATCTAAGGGGAAGTGCATTTACTACTCTGCTGGAATATTTGCTGGTCTGTGAGTGACCATAAACACTCTTCCCTGTGCTGGAACTTTGTAGAAAGTGTCTATTCCACAGTGGGTGCAATCTCTGGTGTGGCCATGCTCCTCCTGATCCTGGGATTTCAACCCAGATCTGAATACAAGCATTGCAATGGAATCCTGCTCCCAGGATTATTAAATCCCTTATAGTTTCCCTTTCGTGTTTACCTTTTTATGCTTTTTTTTTATTTTTGGAGGGCAATTGGGGTTAAGTGACTTGCCCAAAGTCAAATGGCTAGTAAGTGTTTCAAGTGTGTGTGGCTGGATTTGAACTCAGATCCTCCTGACCCCAGGGCCAGTGCTCTATTTACTGTGCCACCTAGCTGCCCCCTTTTTATGCTTCTTTTGATTTCTATATTTGAAAGTCAAATTTACTCTTCAGCTTGGGTCTTTTCATCGAGAATCCTCGAAAATCCTCTATTTCATTGAACAGTAATTTTCTCCCTGAAGAATTATAATTAGTTTCCATTACTTGGTGATAAGAGACCCCTGTAATCTGCTTTTGATCAGTTGTTCAACTCTCTTACCATCTGTGAACTGAGAACTCTGGAAGTTCTCAGTTCTCAGTTACTGTCCCTTTATGATCAAGTGGCTCCAAGGGCTTACTCCTGGTTTGCTGGAGTCATGGTTGTGCTTTCACAGTCTGCACTGCACTGTGTTGCACTCTTGCACAGGTATGACAAACCTTTGCTGACCACCTTTGAAATAGTCTTTGGCTGGAAAATTATTTCATGCCATCCTCTTCTGGGTTATGCTGCTTCAGTTATTGTTTTATTACATTGCTAGAAGGTATTTGGTCAAAACTTAGGAGAGATGCTGCCTTTCCTCCACTGTCTTGGCTCTGCCTTCAATAATATTTTAATATGAATTAAGTAAGGGTCCTCATATTAGTCATATGTTTCTTCAAGGCAAGTACCTACATTCCATCCTGAGGAGATTGCATTCAGGAATCTATGGACAATTTTTAAGCATCTACTATTTGTTAGGCATTGGGGATACAAGGAAAAAGTACAACAGTTTCTGTCCTTAAGAAGTTTACATATGATTCAGGAAAACAAGTATATACTTGCATACATACATACAGATAAAATAAATACAATGTGATAGGAGGGAGTCATACTCAACTTTGGAGAAAGCTGTGAAGAAAGACCATATATAGAAAGTGGCACTTGAAACAATCTTTGAAGTAACTAAGGATTCTAAGAGTTGGATTTGAGAAACTAATGCATTATAGGCATATTGGAAAACTTGTACAAATACAAAAATATAATCTCCTGTATAAGAAACAAGATAAGCTGAAGCCGTGTTATAAAGGATCATAGATGGTCAACAGGGAAGTTTGTTTGTTTGTTTTAATTCTATAGGCAATAGGAAGTCATTAAAGTTTACTTAGCAGTGTAGTGATAGCTAGTGGTGGACCTTTGCTTTAGGTATTTCACTTTATCAACTTTGTGGAGAATATACTAAAGAAAAGATAGATTACAAGAAGATAAATTTACAAAAGGGCATTGTAAGAGTCTAGGCAAGAAATGATGAGGGCATGAACCAAGTTATTTTTGTTGAGTATGTCAAATTTTCTGGAGAAGTATGCAACAATAGAAGCCTAGTCATTTTCTTATGTGTCTTAATTTCTACACAGTCTAATTGAATGCAGCTGGTCAATATGGATCCATAAGAGTGTGTATTCATTCATGTGATAAAGTGTTTTTTACTTCTCTAAGCCTCAGTTTACTCATCTGTCAAATGAGGGGTATGAACTTGAAGATTTTAGAGCTCCCTTCCAACACTAGGGCAGTGTTTTTACATCCTACCAAGGCTACAAAAAAATCTCAAAACACATGATCAAATAGTCCTTAACAAATAATCCAGAGGACCAGAGCCAAGATGGGGAAGTATAAACAAGACTTCGTCATGGCTTTGGCTTCCAAGTCCTCCAATACATGTAAAAATGACTAAGCAAATTTTAGAGCTACAGCACCCAAAAAGTGACAGAAAGAAACATATCTCCCACTGAAGGCAGACTGGCAGGCCATAAACATGGGTCTATTGCACTGGGCTAGGAGCTGTGTCCAGCACTCAGTCACAAATTTTTGCTTCAGGGCAACCCCAACCATTAGAGGCCAGAGCAGACTGCAAGCAGGAGAGTGAAGAACCAGCAGCTGTGGTGGTTTCCAGACTTCTCAACCCATAAAAGGACAAAGTCAAAAGTCAGTGTGAAATTCTGTTGGAACAGAAGTGGACAGAAGAGCACTGTTCCAACCCTGCACCTGGGGCAAGAAGCAGCAGAAGTGCAATGGCTGTGCCATGTGGCTGCCTCAAAAGTTCCTGACTCGCAGATTGTAAGAAGACCAAGCAACCATTGGGAGGTTAATTGCTCTTGCTTTGACCTGCTTGAATCTGGTCTGCAGTCTTGGGTGGAGGTCCTGGGGTATGTGGCCAGGTACCAGAGCCAGTGAGGGCTACAGAGAGGGCACCTTCCTAATTGCTCTGGCAGCTGTGAAAACTGCAGTGATTTGGGACAAAGCTCCCTCCATTTTGAAAGCAGAGTTCTATCTTGGCAAAGAGTTTAAAAGTCAAGTATTTGACTGGCAATATGAGTAAGCAGAGGAAACACAATCCTACCATAGATTTCTTTTTTGGGGACAAAAAGCATCAAAGCATGGAAAGGTAGGAAGACAATGTCAGAACTCTTTCATCAAAAGCCACCCCCCCCCCTCAAAAAATATGAATCAGTTACAGGCTATGGAGGAGCTCAAGAAGTATTTTTAAAACCAAGTATGAGAAGTGGAGGAAAAATTGGGAAGGGAAATGAGAATGATGCAAGAAAAGCAAGTCAACAGCCTGACTGAAGAAAATAACATTATAAAAAATAGAATAACTCAAATGTCAAAAGAGGTGCAAAAGCCAATGAGGAACAAAGTGCCTTAAAAAGCCGTTTGCCAGATTGAAAAAGAATTTCAAAAACTCACTGAAGAGAATAATTCCTTCAAAATTAGACTGGAGCAAATGGAAGTTTATGACTTTATGAGAAATCAAGATGCTGTTAAGCAGATCCAAACAAATGAAAGAATAGAAGGCAATATGAAATATTTCATTGGAAAAACCACTGATCTGGAAAATAGATTGAGGAGACACAATTTAAAAATTATTGGACTACCTGAAAGCCATGATAAAAAAAAAGAGCCTAGACACCATCTTTCAAGAAATTATCAAGCAAAATTGCCCTGATATTCTAGAATCAGAGGATAAAATAGAAATTGAAAGAAGTCACTTATCACCTCTTGAAAAAGATCCCAAAAAGTAAACTCCTAGGAATATTTTAGCCAAATTCCAGAGTTCCCAGCTCAAGGAGCAAATACTGCAAGCAGTCAGGAAGAAACAATTTGAGTGTTTTGGAAACACAATCAGGATAATACAAGACTTAGGAGCTTCTATATTAAGGGACTGAAGGGCATGGAACATGATATTCTGGAGGTCAAAGGAGCTGAGATTAAAGCCAACAATCACTTACCCAGCAAAACTGAGTATAATATATCATGGGAAAATATAGTCATTCAATGAAATAGAGTATTTTCAAGAATTCTTGATGAAAAAATAAAACAAAACTGAACAGAAAATTTGACTTTCAAATACAAGAAGCAAGAGAAGCATGAGAAGGTAAACAGGGGAAAAAGTTGAACTACATTCCTACATGGAAAAATAATAATTGTAACTCAGAAGACTTTTCTCAGTATGAGGCAAGTTGAAGGGAATATCTATCTATCTATCTATCTATCTATCTATCTATCTATCTATCTATCCATATATGTGTGTGTATACAGACATATATATGTATAGGAGGGTGTAGGTGTGTATAAATATATATGAGGGTATGCATATGTATGTACATGTATGCATAGACTGAGGGCACAAGACTAATTGAATATGAAGGGATGATATCTAAAAATCAAAATTAAGAGGGGAAAGAGGAATTCATTGGGAGAAGGAGAAAGGGAGAGATAGATTAGGGTAAATTATGTCATATAAAAGAGGCAAGAGAAAACTGTTACAATGGAGGGGAAGAGTGGGAAAGTAAAAGGGAATGGGACAACCTTACTCTCATTGAATTTGGCTTAAGGAGGGAATAACGTACACACTCAATTGGGTATCTTACCCTATAGGAAAATAGGCACAAAGGGGATAAGAGGGAGGATGATAGAAGGGATGGCAGATTGGTTGAGAGGGTAGTTAGAAGCAAACACTTTTGGAAAGGGGGGGGATGGAGAATATAAGAGGGAACAGATTGGGAATAGTGGTAGTCAGTAGACTAGATATTTTGGGTTGGGAGGTAGGGGAAAGACAGGGAGAAAAAAGGTGTAACTTAAAATCTTGTGGAAATGAATGTTGAAAACTAAAAATAAATACCTAAATTGAAAAAAAAAACAATATAGTGAGATACCATGCTATAATAAAAAAGGTATCATATATTGTTTTTGCATTATTTGTTCACATTTGTAGAGAGAATGGAAGGATGGAATACATTAAACTGACTGCAAAATCCGATGAATTGCAGTTATGAAGGCTACCATTGACAACTTCCACTTGCCATTAAAATTAATTCCGTTGTCCAAATTTGGAAATATTAAGCTCACTCACTGGTCAGCAATCAGAATAAATACAAAAATGATTCAACCACTAGGAAGATTTGAATAAGGGGAAAAAATGAAAAAGAAAATGAAATAGCTTAAAAGGAAAAAGTGAGGTGTATCTGAATCAGCAACATGACTTAGTGAAGAGAAAGAAAGAAAGGAAGAAAGAAAGAAAGAAAGAAAGAAAGAAAGAAAGAAAGAAAGAAAGAAAGAAAGAAAGAAAGGAGGGAGGGAGGGAAGGAAGGAAGGAAGGAAGGAAGGGAAGGAGGGAGGGAAGAAGGAAGGAAGAAAAGAGGTGAAAAAAAGGAAAAGAAAAAAATATACTTGCCAAAATTAAGAAGGTAAAGATAAATGCTGAATCAAACTTACTTCCATATTCATTAATGTAATCTGGATTACATGGCTTATTTCAATTCAATTCAACAGACAATTCATTGGCATCTCCTATATGTTCAGTACGCTGTGTCAGGTGCAAGAAGAAATTAAAAGAATAGATGAAGTTATCAGTTGGCAGCTTCTGAGATTTAGTACTAGGTGAAATCTGAAGGGTGATTCAACACTGATTTTTCTGA
Source organism: Gymnobelideus leadbeateri (assembly GCA_011680675.1). Lineage (NCBI taxonomy): Eukaryota > Metazoa > Chordata > Mammalia > Diprotodontia > Petauridae > Gymnobelideus > Gymnobelideus leadbeateri. Next base: position 707,320 of record WOXC01006177.1, read on the forward strand.
TGAGAAAACTGAAGCACAGAGAGGTTAAACATCTTTCTCAGGATCACATTGTGATAAGATTTTAACACAAGATTTCAGCTATGGTCTTCTTGACACTAACTTCAGTATTACATTACCTATACCACCACTTAGTGTAGTTATTTTTTTTTTTTTGCTTTTTGGAGGGCAATTGGGTTTAAGTAACTTGCCCAAGGTCACATGGCTAGGTTTTTGTTTGTGTGTGTGTTAAGTGTCTGAGGTCGGATCCGAACTCAGGTCCTTCTGATTCCAGGGCTGGTGCTCTACTCACTGCACCACCTAGCCGCCCCTAGTGTACTTATTTTTTTATGATTCTTGGTAATTATTTATCATAATTCTCAGAGTCTAGTAAGTATATGTTACTTTTTCTTTGTAGTAAAGGCAGAATTATCCAATAGCATTAATTGTTTGCTCATCTGACTACTACAACTTTCCAAAGATAGTTCCTTTATCAAAATACCAGAAGTACTGATTCAAACTGTACTCCACATTTACTTCTTATTTTTTTAATCCCAGGACTGGCTTGGATCCAGCTCTTATGGGTTTACTAGAACCAATTATTAATTTTAAGTGTGAACATTTACATATCAGAAATTGGCAAAGGCTACATATTAGAGCTTGATTTATTATGTTATTGCTGTGACTTAAGAAAGTGATGGAAAAAATGTTAAAAGAACAAACTGAAGTTTAAAGTGTCTTATTTATTTTTTGCAGAGAGCTAAAACTTAAAGACTTGCCAGAAGAGCACTGGGAACTCTCTATGCTCTGATTTAGTTTGGCAACTATTATGTAACTTACAGTCTTAGAAAGCTTTCTGGGCAAATTGGAGGTTGTTATTTACCCAATATTACAGAGATAGTATATGTTAGAAACAAGTTCTGAACTTATGTGACCTTGAGAAAATTGCCATCGGGTTTCAGTTTCCTGATCTATAATATAAGGTGGTTGAGCTAAATGATATTCTAACACTAAATCTATCATCCTATAATCCTATGATTCTATGGTACACATCTTGCTGCCTCTAAGGCTGGTCATCTATTCATCAGCTGCTCCTCCCCCCCACTCCACTGCCACCATACACCTCATTCCTGACTCATAACTGATGTCTTTTCCATACTTATTTTCATTTTTTTACTGCAACAATTCTGATTGGTTGCTGTACCCAGAATTATCCTTAGAAATTTCACTAATAATTATTTTCACTTTTTACTTGTTGAAAGAATCTTAAGTTATTCATCATGTTAAGATGTTCAGAATAATCATATATATATATATATATATTCTCAACTTCATCTGGATTGTCTCCATCATTCTTAAAACTCAGATTCCCCACACATTAGTCTCAACTTCCAGAAATCCCCAAATTTTAAAGAAAATAGAAAAAAAATTAATAGGCATGTAAGAAACAGATATAATATAAATAAGGAAGGGAGAGAGAGAGACAGAGACAGAGAGACAGAGAGACAGAGAGAGACAGAGAGAGACAGAGAGGGACAGAGAGAGAGAGGAGGAGGAGGAGGAGGAGGAGGAGGAGGAGGACGACAACGATGATGAAGAGGAGAAAAAGAAGATGAAAATGAAGAATTAGAATTAGAAGATGAACAAGTAGAAGAAGAAAAATTAGAAGAATTAAAATTAGAAGAAGAATTAGAATATGTAGAAGAAGAATTAGAAGAAGAAGATGAAGAAGAAGATGATGATGATGATGATGAAGAAGATGAAGAAGTAGGAGGAGGAAGAGCAGGAGCAGGAGTAGGACGGTATGGGACAGAGTAAAAGAGAGAAGACAAAATAGATAAATCATTGAGTATGACAGCAGATAGGGGAAACTTTTTTAGAGGGGTGGATTGGGGTAGGAGAAAGAAAGGAGAAGGGAATAAGTATATATTAAGTATCTACTATGTTCTAGTCACTATGCTAATTTATCAAAGTGCTTAATCAATATTATCTTATTTAGTCCCCACAACTCTGGAAGGTAGGGGCTATATTAGACTCATTTTAGTTGAGGAAGCTGAGACAGACAGAAATGAAATAATTTGCCCATCATCATAAACCTAGTAAGTGACTGAGCCTGGATTTGAACTCACATCTTCCAGACTCTAGGGCCAGAACAATATCCACTGGACCCCAATCTGCTAAGAAGACATATGATGAAGGGAAGAGGTTGAATATTAATCTTTTTTACCTCATTTAATTTAACTGTGGAGAGATCACTGTGTCTCATTGTTTTAAGTGCTGACTGAGATGATCTCACTATTTTTTTCTTACTTGGTGTTGTTCTCCATGACTAACTACCAAACCAAACAATGGCTGACTCAGAACTTGGAAAATGTTAGTACTTCTTAGGCATGTTTTCTTCTTTTATCCAATGGGATTGAACTGAACTATTGAAATGTAACAAAAATATTAACAAATGTAACAAAACATATATATATATATATGTATATATACATATATATATATATATGGACACATTTTATTTCTTAACATATGTTGGTTTGTTGGAGTTGGTAACAATGATCTTTAGATAAAAAAGGATAAAATGGATAATAGATTGGGTATGCTGAAAAGACATTCATTTGTGGAATTAATTTACAATGTTGAAAACATAATTACTGACTGATTAAAGTACATTTTTTTCTCTTATGGACATTTATTTTTAATTTATTAATTTCAATGCTCATTATAGCCTGATTACACTCTCTTTCTAGAGGAAATAAGATTTGAAGTGCCTTGCATTGTGTTCATTGTTTTCTGTGAAGTAATTGTGGATCTGACATGCACTTGAATTCCTTGTACTTTCTATCTCTTCAGTTTCTATTTTAAGTTGATTGTATTTGGAAGAAAAAAGTCTAAGGGCACTCAATTGCAAATCAGTTACTGAATGATGAGAGCTTATTTAAAGTGTCATCAGTGACATATCTGCCATAAGAGACACATAATACTTTTACAGGAGTTTCCAGTGAACTTTGTGAATCAAGGGAACAGTACAACCTTGCAGCACTGCTGCTTCCCTCTTCCTCCCTCATAGCAAAGCAATTACATAGAGAGAGTGCTTGTTTGTATATATGTGGTTGTTCTTTTTTCTCAGAGAAGATTGAAATGACATCACTAAGTTAGAGTCAAGTTACAGTGTGTCTGAATGTGACTGATAAGACCAATATGAGCTCAGGATATTTTACCACAGGTTGGTTGCAAATAGTCCATGTGAACATTTGTGCTGGATTCTCTAAGTTTGGGTACCTCATGTTTCTTTTGAGTTTTTTCATTTCTGCTTTGCTTATAGAACACAGCACCTTCTCTGTTGAGGGCACACCCTGCTGAGCAGTCCTGGGCCAGTGTCTCCCATGCCACACAATAAATTCCAAAGTTCTTAAGAGAAACCTTGAGAGTGTCCTTGTATCATTTCTTCTGACCTGTATGAGCATGTGTCCTGTGAATTCTCCATAAAATAGTCTTTATGACAAGCATATCTTTCACATTTGAAAAATGTGACTAGCCCATCAGAGGTTCACTCTCTGAGATGAAGTTTGAATTCTTGTCTGTTTAGTTCAAGAAAGGACCTCAGTGTCTGGTATTTTATCCTGCCAGGTGATCTTCAGAATCTTCCCAAGACAATTTAGATGGAAGTGATTCAGAAAAAAATGTTACTTTAGTGATAGATATCATAACCAGGGTATGGAAGGAAGGCTTTCTGGAAGAGGAGTGGTTGAAGTTGGACTTTGACAAATGAGTAAGTAGTATTCAAATAGGACAAAAATGTGTGAAAAGAAATTCCACAAGTAAGGGAATAATACAAGCAAAGATGCAGAGATGAAATTTCAAGGGCTTGAGAGTAGTGAGAAGACAATATGAGTTAGAAGAGAGATTCTTGCGGCAGCTGTGTAGTGAGAAATACAGAAGGAAATGTAAGTTAAAGATAAAAAGGGAGAATTGAAATACAGGTTTCAGGAAGGAAGATTAATTTCCTTCTCTGGAAAAATAAATACAAAATATGATCACACAAAATGCCACCACTGATATTGCTTTGTTAAATATATTTTGGCAATAAATATTTCTTAATTATTTGTATACTTTTTTAACATTTATTTATTTTAAATTTTGAGTTCTAAAGTTTCTCTTTCCTGCCCACCCCTCCATTGTACTTGAGAAAATAAGAAATTTGATATTAATTATACGTGGGAAATCATGCAAATCATATTTCTATATTAACCATGTTACAAAAGAAAACAGAAAAAAATGAAGTTATTTTTTAAAGTATGTTTCAAGCTGCACTCAGAATTCATCAGTTCTCTTTCTGGAGGTGGATAGCTTTTTTCATCCTGGGTCCTTCAGAATTGTCTTGGATCATTGTCTTCAAAAGTTTAGCTAGGATTTTTGTACTGGAATTTTTTATATGCCTTCTCACCTTATTTTTAGAAGTGTTATGTTTTGAAAAGTTTTATTTTTTAAAAGAATCTAGAATCAAATGAAAGCTCAATTTCTCATCTAGTAACTAGTGAATATTTCAAAGCTTATATGTGTATAAACACCCACATACGTGCATATATGTTAATTTTCTGTCAGAAAGTGTTAATATATTGATCATGAGTAGAAATTCATTTCATCTCTTAAGATTATGAATGTTATCTTGATTTTTTTCTCTAAACATTTTCATGTCTTTTTGTTCAGGAAAAAATAAAGACGAAATAGAAATTATGGAGTATATTAATTTAGGTACTGACTAGAAATGTACATGTATGGGGTGGGGGTATATTGAGACAACTGGAGGATTGGATCAGAGAGCTATATAGGCACTGCAAATTCTTGAAGGAATAAGTGACTGTGAGAATTTTAATTAAACATACCATTAGATAAATGACCTGGCCACAACTCACATCAGCAATATTATTTGGATTCTAAGGGGCCCACACCCCTTAGAATAATATGTAATATAGCTCTCTTTGGTCCTCAAAAATCCTTCACTGACACTTCATTAGGATGTTGTAGGACCTTGGGTTGTTGTGCATTATGACACAGAGTTCAAGTTCTCATAAAAAAAAAGCCAAGAGAGTTTAAATAATGTACTTCTCATCACACATCCCTAGAATTTGAAGAGAAGTGTCCCAGAATCCTGAAAAAACAAGAGCTCCAATCAACAGTTTTTGTTTTTCTTCTATTGTATGGCTATGGACTTCCCACAAGTTCTTCTCCAGTTCCTGGGATGCAAAATCACTACCTGTTTGCTGAAGATGCACATTTCCTAAGGGCAGTGGATAGACCTCAGTTCAGATTGAGTCTCAGTCACTTATTAGCTCTGTGACCCTCGGCAAGGCATTTAATCCCTGTTTGCCTCATCTTCCTCATATTTAAAATGAAAATAATTATATCACCAGGACTGTTGTAATGATCAAATGAGATAACTCAGCACAGGGTCTGGTTTACAGTAAATGCTATAGAAATGGTTGTTTGTTGTTGTTATAGATGTTTGTTTCCTTTCTTCTTTCCCCTAATAGTTTATCTTATTTGCATTCCAAACCCAGTTTTGACATCCCCTTCCCTTTTTACTGTTCTGCTCCACTGGGCCTTTTCATTGGGTTACTTGATTCATATTTTAAAATAGTCTCTACATCCCCTTACATTTGTCTTTTAGTCTTATACTCTTAGGAATTGGGGCACCTCCAGAAGACACTGTTTCTCTAACCAACCTTTCAAAAATGGAGAAGTCCTTCTCTTATGTCATTCCTACCACAGTTACATGGTGATAAAAATTTTCACTCATATTTGAGCCAAGACTAGGAAAAAATAACATGCCCTGCTTCTCATTCTTTCTTCCAGAAAACTCCTTTGTAACTATCACTTAAACCCTTCTTTGAGATATACTTCATTCACTTTTATCTCTAAAACTAGAATATTTTTCCTTTAATTCCTTGCCCTCTATTCATTCCATTTTTTTTTTCAGAATTCAGCAGAACTCTTGCTTAAAAATAGTTTTGTTGTTTTTTTGTTTTGTTTTGTTTTGGAGGGCAATTGGGGTTAAGTAATTTGCCCAAGGTGTTTTTGTTTGTGTGTGCTTAAGTGTCTGAGGCCGGATCGGAATTCAGGTCCTTCTGACTCCAGGGCCAGCACTCTACTCACTGCGCCACCTAGCCGCCCGTTAGTTCTTTTTGTTTGTTTGTTTGTTTGTTTGTTTTTTAATTTATATCACTTACTAGTGATATTGTCCTCAACACACATACATACACATACACACACACACACTTGCAGTTAATAAAATCAAAATCATTTGCCATTTCTAAAAAGGCTTCCATACTCCCCCTCATCTGTCAGCTATATTCCACCACTTTTCTGCAGATCTATAGGAGTCATGCTTCACCAGAAGTCCTCTAGTCATAATTAGTCACTGCATTTATCAATATTCTGAAGAGTCTCATTGATGTTTTCTTTTATATTAGTGTGGTAACAGGGTATGTTAAAATTGTATCCTGTTCTGGTGTCTCTGACCACCACTATGCATTCTAGTTAGTATAGCAAGTAATAATTTATCATCATAAAGCAATAGCAGAAAGTAAGATGATAAAATGGAATCTAGAAGTCATGTTCAGACCAGTTCCACAGATCATAGGGCCTACCAGTTTCTTGCAAACTCTATCATAAATTAACTAAAAGTCACCTCCTAAGGCTATAGGCTAAATCATGGGAAACCAGCTAGACCTTGCTGGATGGGCCATTTAACTGCTAGGGTCTTTAAGCCTCAGATATGCTGGAGATTTTCAAAATAAGAACACTAGAACACCAAATTTTGCTGATAAACTTGAGATTATGTAGAAGTTAGTGAACTCTTCCCAAGATGATGTTGATAAGAAGTAGTATGTCCCCAAACAAAACCCTATAAAAATGAGACCCAACTCATGCCTTCTGAGCACTATTCCTAAGAACTAATGGTTCATGCTGCCCAAGTCCTCCCAATTCCAACTTATGTTTAGATAAGTAATTGATAAGTAATTCTCTAAGCTTCTCCACTCCATTTTCTTACCACCCACATGATTCTATACCCCTTATTGCTCCCTGAACTCCCTCTATTTGTCTCTGTACCTTCTGTACTGTTGACTACTTTACCCCTGAGCCTTACTAAAGTGAGTTTGAAGTATTACTACTACCACCATATTGGTCTTACCTACATAGTACCCAAAAAACTGAGCATATCTGTTCCCACATAATAATTCCATATAAATGGCAATTCATGGGCAAATTGTTTTCCTGGATCTGCTTACTTCACTCTGTATTAGTTCCTATAGGGCTTTTTGTGTTTGTCTGAATTTTACATATTCACCAGCTTCAATGACTTCATATACCACATGTTGTTTAGTCTTCCCACAATTTATAGACACTGGTTTTTCTTACAAAAAGTATTACTACAGATATCTTTGTACATATAAAATTTTCCTTTTGACTTTTCTTTCAGTGGGTAAAGTGATATTACTGAATCACAGGGCACAAACTCTTTTAACTTTTTAGTAATAATGTTCAGTCTAATTTACAACTCCACCAGGAGTACATTGATGCACTTGTGTTACCACAGAACTTCCAAAATTTGCCATTTTTTTTTCTTTTGTCATCATTGATAATCTAATGGATATGAGGGGAAAATTCAGATGTTTTAATTCATACTTGTTTATTTAGCATTTTAGAACATTCTCTCATAATTTCATTGGTAGTTGGAAGTTTTTTTTTTCAAAATGTTTTGTATTCTAGGGCGGCTAGATTGCTCAGTGAGTAGAGCGTTGGCCATGAAGTCAGAAGGAACTGAGTTTGGATCAGGCCTCAGACACTTAACGCACACACAAACAAAAACACCTAGCTGTGTGACCTTGGGCAAGTTACTTAACCCTAATTGTCCCCAAAAAAATGTTTTGTATTCTCAGAACATTTTCTATTGTTGAATTGTTATTGACATCATATATTTGTCTCAATTTTGAACAAATTTTTGAAAAGTATTTCCTATCTTGCATATCAGATATTAATCAGAGATATGTACTGTAAAGATTTTCCCTCAATTAAAAACTTATTTGTTCATTTTCTTCATTTTCTTCTTGACTCTTTATGTATTACTTTCAGGATTTTGCTACCATGCCTCAGCTATTTTTTTTAAACCCTGGAGTTCCCTTAGCACTTGGGGCCTCATTACCCTCCAAAAATTATTTTTCTTTGTGTATTTTCACCATGGAAGTTCTCTTGATGAGTTCCTCTCAAGGTCTCTATCTTGGGGAAAGGCCATAGTTTAACAAAATTTGTTCCCTTCCTGGTTCTGTTTCAGTCTTTTCAGAAATTGATACCTTGTTCTCACATAAAGACATACTAAGCACTTAATAAATGCTTATTCTCTTGTTGCCTTCTAATTGTAGAAAAAATGTTTTTCCCAATTTATATAATCACAATTATCTGCTCTGTCTTTTATTATTTCTTCCTTTAGTTTACTTAAAAATTGTCCCTATAACATGTGTTTCTTTCCATTTTCCTCTTTTTTTTTTCATCTTACTGATGAAAAGTAGCAGTTAGTTCATATAGGCATTTACAAATTATTTTAACTACACAGTATGAGGTGTTTGTCTAAATCTAATTTCTGCCAAATTTTATACAATTATCCTGGCTGTCTTATTCTTCAAAATAATATCTTCACACTCAAGAATTTCAATATACATGCTAATGTAACTTCATTTCCAAGTATTTCAATCTTCTCAGTTCCCATAACCTATATCTAAAGTTGTAGCACAGTATAGACCTTAACGTAGAATGGACTTTGAGGCAGGTAGAAATGGATGTAAGTCTAATTGTTGACAAGTACTAGCTATGGGACTATAGTACTTTATTAGATCATATAGGTTGTTCAATGCCCAAAATGGCAAGAATTCTTGTTATATGTCTAAGCAAAGTGACACATGTAATGGATAAATAACTGATACTATATGACAAGGTGAGGGAAATATATATGTATGTACACATGTATATGTATGTGTATATGTAGGTGTGCATGTGTGTATAATTTTGGTCTCAACAAGTTCAATTTTTAAAAAATTCCTCTTTTACATTATATTTTCCTGAGTGCTTATGAAAAAAATAACTTTTCTTCTACCTTCTTTCTCATCCCCAACATGCTGTAAGCCTGACTTTTGGACATTTGTGTAGTCGCTATAATGACATGAAAAGCTCCTCTTTAATTAAATTCTCACTATGTGTTATGATTTGTCTTAAGTAAGGACCTTAGTTGGATAATAACAAAAAGTAAATTCCTTTTGAGTTGTATTAATCCATTCACTTATTTGGGGGTTGGGAAGGATGACAAGGAGAGCAAAGTATAGAACTTCTAGAACTGGAGCTGTAGTTTTGTAAAAATATATTTAGTAAACATAATTCTAAAACCCACTCTAAAATATATTAATTAAATAGCCAGCATGCAAAAATATTAGGGAATAAAAGACAAAATAATTCTCTGCTTTCAAGGAACTACATTCTACTGGTAAGATATAGCATGCAAATTGATTAGTGAGTATGCATATATACATGTCATTATACACACATATGCCAATACATGTCCATGTGTGCACGTTTATCCATAGTGTATGTGTATATAAATATATTTTGGGTACATAAATATATCAGAGTGTGCATTGTGTGTATGGATATAAATTCAGGAGGAGGCAGAGAATTAATATAACAAGTAAAGGATTTAGGTAAGAGGTAAATGATGCATGAGCTGAGCCTTGAGGAACTTTTCAATTCTAAGAATCAGAGGTTTAATGTATTTCTGGTGGGTAAGGTTGGAAGGGTTATTCAGCTATCATTTTTGCTTCCTTCCTTTCTTGAAATGTTTTCAAATAATATTAATATGGCTTCACTGCCCTTTATACATTTACTTGCAGTGTTTTTTTTTTTAAATGAGACCCGGTATAATACTGAAATATAGGTATTTTAAGGATGAAACAGTGTAGGGATGAAAATACTGTAAAGAACACTTGGTTTAGCACAAGAAGACATGGATCTGAATGACAGCATAATTTGGTTTTCTGCTGTTTGACCTTGTGTAATTTCTCTGAGATCCATTTTGTTCCTCTATAAACTAACAGTCTTGGTTTAGTTGGTTTCTAAGTTTCTTTTCAACTCTAAATCCTTCTTTCATTCCTCATTTTATAGAAAAGGAAACAGAGACTCAGAGAGGATAAATACCAAGTTTTGCCCTAAATAATATATAGAATCAGATTTTTAACCCCCATTTTAACTCCAAGAATAGTATTCTTTTTAACAAGTCACTTCGCCTCCTGATTGTAAATATCTCATGAAGGTGCTACTCTTTCTAACTGGAATATATCTTAATAATGTTCAACTAGAATATTCATCCAATGTCAAGAAAATGAAATGCTATTCTTTGCTGATCTACCTACAAGTAGAAGGATGGATAAATAATCTAGTCTATCTTTAGGAATAACAAACACATTACTCACTTTCCCTGAACCCCACCCCCCTCCTCCAGGGGAGTTAACAGTATAGTCTATTGTGCTAATGCTTGTATAGAAACCGAATAAATATATAATTTCCTCAGTGCATTCAGAATCATGTCTGCAGAACTTTAATTGGTGTAAATCTCACATATTTTTGTTTGTTTTTGGTAGGGTTAGGAAATTGGCATCCAAATTTGAGAGAATGGTCATGTATGTTTCTATCTCTCAAGCAAATAAGGCATTTCCACTTTTTGATCAATTTTATCCAAGGCAATGACCATAGTTCTACTTGTAGGCATTAAAGCACTCTGTAGCATAATTAGCTCCTAGAAATGTCTTCTCTCCTCCCATTGCAGCTGTCTTATTTAAAAAATGCAACTGGGAAAGAAAAAAATGTACATTTATTTCTGATGAGAAAAGAATGAATTTGGCATTGTGTGATGCCACAGAATAGCTTCAAATGAGGTGTGTATCTCATTCAGATTAATCTCCCCTTTCTAATGCATGGACCAATCTGAGTGCCTCCTTGGTCTCAATAATTTTAATTAAGCAATTTTACCTTCTGCAGTGGTCATTACCAGGAGATAATTGACTGAATCAGTAATGAAGCATTCTGTGGATACTAAACAAACAGCAAGGTTAATTATCTAGCAGTCATGTCTGTTATGGAAATATAATACTGGCCTTACAAGTTTTTTGATCCCTTATAATGCTGCTTAGTAAAATCATAATAACCAAGATCCAAGTGCATGATGTCTGATGCATTTGCTGTACACTAGAGAATGCTCCAACAGATAATCAAGAATCTCTTAAATGCAATAATGATAGATATGTTTTTTTAATAAAATCTTTTCTATCTACAGCATGCTTCCTTTTCCTTGTTTAATTGTTAATTTTGGAAATGGTTTCCGAGTTCAATGATTATCTGCCAAGTATATTTGACAGTTAAGATGGATTTTGAGTTTAGCACCTGTCCAGAAGGTTTATATGATCCAATATATAACCTCCTTACTGATATGAAATTTTATTTTTACTCAGCTATTGTTTTTCTCTATTCTCTACCTTGCCAATAAATCTATTTGTACTAGGTTATCTGATGAATCAGATTGTTTTTAACAGGCACACTGTTGAATTATGCATTTACTTCTATTCACATTGCTTTATTTCTTTAAAATAATAGCAATTGTAATGTCTTTTTTCCTATTTGGGCAAAATGTTGTAATTTAAAATTCAAAATATATCTATAGGCCTGCTTTGTTGATTAAGAATGAAACATTAAAAATAAGCATTGAAATAAGATGATTTGATCTTTGTAAGCAAATATCGGACATTGTTCTGTTATTTTTATTTTTTTTCTAAGACAAATAATGAGCATAATATTATTAAACATTATGGTATTTCTCAGAATCATGGGGTTGTTCTGTCTTTGCTTCAGTTTATTTTATTTTTAAAATAATAGTACAATAGTAAGGGAAATAGGTTTTGAGGTAAAAGATCTGTTTTCAAATTCTGGGTTTCCTTATTAAACTATTTTATTATCTCTGGACCACAGTTTTCTCATCTGTAAAATCAGTTAAGGGGGCAAGAGAGAAATGTGTTCTACTATATGGTGAAAGAACCTTCTGTTTCTAAATGTAGAATCCATGATTTTATATATTCACGCATCCATTTCCTAAATTTAACTGAAATTTGGATGCAAAAAGGGCTAAGTAGATAATATTTGCAATATGAAACACCTACATACTATTTTCTTTGACTTAATTAAGGTATAAGCTGGATGGGCAGTCTTTATATAGTTGTGTTTAATGTCCAAGGACTCAGAGTCTATCATTTAATGAGTTAGGTTATTTGCAACATCAAGGAACCATTTTGAGTTTGAAAACACCTACAGAGGAAGAGGACAGATTCATACCTTAACAGCTAAACAGTTTGCCTCTGAATAAATTGTCTATTTTGAATTACTTCATGACCTTTTAATATTTTGTGCTTTCATTTGAAAATCTATTAGAAAATTTGACATAATTAATATTATCATAGATGTAGTGCAGGAAGGGATTTTAGAGTCCATTTTATCCAATGCCCTTATTTTACTGACAAGAAAATTAAGACCCCCCCCCCCCAAGATAAGTTGACTTGTCACACAGATAAGTCACATGAGAAGTGGGATTTGAATCCATGTCCTACAACTCCAAATCCATGGCACTTTCCAACATACAAAATTAAATTTACGTACTGTACTCAAGCCTTAAAATATTTGAATTCAGCCATGAATGTGTGATTTAAATTAGACTGAAAATTGCCAACCTTGTATTCTTTAATTGAGTTATTATTAGTAAAATCAGTTTTTACTTCATATTGATTGACCTATTGGAATCTTCATTGCCCCATGAATGGTGTTCCTTTCTTGGTGATATAAGAAGATGTGTCTGTGTGTGTCTGTGTGTGTCTGTGTGTGTGTGTGTGTGTGTGCGCGCGTGCTTTTGACCAAAAAAAATTAAAAACGAACAAACAAAAGAAAAAATATATATATATATATACTCCCTTAAATCTATCTTGAGTAAAGAGTAAATTGTCATCATCAGGGCTCAAAATTTCATTCTCCATATTGATTGCCTAAAATTATAAAAGAAAGCAAATTTTCATTATCAGAATCCTATTCTTCTACATTGTTTACACATACCTATATGATAAATTTAATAGCCATAAACAAAAACTAAGAAACTTAAAAAGGAATAAAATCATATATAATCTCTTAGTAATTAAATAGTAGAACCAAACAAATGAATGAAAAAACAATTATATTTATGATATCTAGATATATTAATATCTATATCTATCTTTCTATGTAGATAGATGGACACAAAAATTTCTGTATATATATATATATATATATACACACATATACATATTTTTGTTCACTCTTTACACATATGTTCAACCTCTCTATGACCCCATTTTGAATTTTCTTGGCAAAAATATTGTAATAGATTGCTGTTTCTGCCTCCAGGTCATGTTAAAGATGAGGAAGTGGGGCAAAAAATGGTTCTAGTGAATTGCCCAGGGCACAGAGCTAATAAATGTCGAATTCTAGATTTCAACTTACAAAGATTACTTTTCCTGATTTCAAGCCCTGGGTTGGGTCCCCTGTGGGACTCAGCTGTCTAAATCCATACATATGAACATATAAGCATGTTTACATAAATATAAATACATGCATTTTGTATGTGTGCATATGTATACACACATACAAAATTTATGTATATATGCATATATATTAGCTATGCCTTTTTAAAAATTTCTAAGTATATTTGAAGTTTGGATATTTTTGCTTTATAAAACATACATATGAATACATCTATGTGCATTTCTGTAAATATAAATACACATACGTTGTCAATGGTATACTGTTCTGTAATAGCAGATTTTGTTTTGTAAAATATCATTTCTAGGGGAGCAGAGCCAAGATGGCAGAGTAGAAACAGCACGTCAAGGCACTCTGCCCCCAGATCATCTCCAAACTATGTAAGAGGGGACTCTCAACAACTTCTGGAGCCCCAGCACCCACAGAACAACACAGAGAAACTAACCTCCCACTGAGGACAGCCCAACAGCCCCACAGGAAGGACCAGCTCAGCATTCTGGGAGCTGGCGGCACTGCAGCGCACAGCTCACAGAGAGCTAAGCCCAGGTCCATGTGAGCCGGGATTTTAGCCACAGGGTGGCCAGGCCAGCAGCCGGCTGTAGGGACCCCAGAACATCAGCAGCTGTGGTGATTTCAGAATTATCAACACAGACAGGCCTAGGACAAAGTGAGAGGTTAGTGCCCTATGGACTTTGGGACCAGTATTTGGAGAATGTGTAGGCTTCCAGCCCTAGAGGCTAGAAGTCTAAGTAGACAGGCCATTTTGTAGTTTCCAGTGGCAGCTCCAGCTCCTGGCCTGCGAACTGTAGGGAGATCCAGCGAGCAGACTTGGTGGGTAATCACTCTTGCTTTAACCTCCCTGGATCTGGATTGTGGTCTGGGGTGGAGGTCATGGGTTGGGTATCCAGCTTGCCAATAAGCTGTGAAGACCCCAACGTTTGGGACGGAAGCTCCCCTGTCTGGTGGCAGAGTCCGACTGTGGCAACTAGCCCAAAATTAAGTGGCAACATGCCAAGGCAAAGGAAACAAAATAAACAGAAAAACGCAACATTAGAATCCTATTTTGGGGGCAAAGAGGATCAAGGCATGGAAGAGGAAGAGTACTGTGAGGTCAGAAATCCTGCACCAAAAGCCCCAACAGAAAATATGAGCGGGTTGCAGGCCATACAGGACCTTAAGAAGGACTTTAAAAATCAAATAAGAGAAGTGGAGGAAAAATTGGGAAGAGAAATGACAAGGATGCAGAAAAAGTATGAAATGAGGGTCAACAGCCTGACTGAGGAAAACAACACCTTAAAAAATAGACTAACTCAAATGGCAAAGGAGGCCCAAAAGAGCAATGAGGAGAAGAATGCCTTAAAAAGCTGAATTTGCCAGATGGAAAAAGAATCTCAAAAGCTCACTGTGGAGATTCATTCCTTCAGAGTTAGACTGGAGCAAATGGAAGCTAATGACTTTATGAGAAATCAAGATGCTGTTAAGCAGATCCAAACAAATGAAAGAATGGAAGGCAATGTGAAATATCTCATGGGAAAAACCACTGACCTGGAAAATAGATCCAGGAGAGATAATTCAAAAATTATTAGACTACCTGAAAACCATTATCAAAGAAAGAACCTAGAAATCACCCTTCAAGAAATTCTTAAGGAGAATTGCCCTGATATTCTATACCCAGAGGGCAAAATAGAAGTTGAAAGAATCCACTGATCACCTCCTGAAAAAGATCCCCAAAAGAAAACTCCTGGGAATATTATAGCCAGGTTCCAGAACCCCCAGATCAAGAAGAAAATACTACAAGCAGATAGGAAGAAACAATTTCAATATTGTGGAAACACAATCAGAATAGCACAGGACCTGGCAGCTTCTACACTGAGGGATCAAAGGGCATGGAATATGATATTCCAGAGAGCAAAAAGAGCTGAGAATGAACCCAATAGAGGACTTTCAAGCATTCTTGAGGGAAAAAAACAGAGTTGAATAGAAAATTTGACATCCAGACACAAGAAGCAAGAGATGCCTGAGAAGGTAATCAGGGAAAAGAAATCAAAAGGAACTTATCAAAGTTGAACTATTTACATTCCTACATGGAAAAACAATAACTGTGACTGATGAAACCTTTCTCAGTATGAAAATAATGGAAGAAGGGTGTATGGTCATATGAATACATATGTGAATGTGTGTATATATGTTTACAGCTATACATGGATAGAGGGCATAGGTTGAATTTGTTGGGAAGGGATGATACTTAAGGGGTAAAATTATGAGGTGAGAGAGGAAAGTGGCAAGAGGAGATGGGGATAAACAGGGTAGGATAAACTATCTCATGTAGAAGAAGCAAAGGGAAGTGGCTGCAGGGGAGGGGAAGAATAGGAAGGCAAAAAGGCAAAACCACATTCTCATTGAATTTGTTTTAGGGAGAGAATGACATACATACTAAATGGGATATCTCAACCTGCAGCAGAATAGGGGGAAGGGGGATGGGAAGAGGGATGATGAATGGGAGGGCATTTTGGGGGGAAGAGGAGGTTGGAAGTATCCACTATAGAAGAGGGACAGGATCAAGTAGGGAACTGACCAGGTGCGGGGTGGGA
Organism: Gymnobelideus leadbeateri; assembly: GCA_011680675.1. Classification (NCBI taxonomy): domain Eukaryota; kingdom Metazoa; phylum Chordata; class Mammalia; order Diprotodontia; family Petauridae; genus Gymnobelideus; species Gymnobelideus leadbeateri. The sequence goes on from WOXC01006177.1 coordinate 723,546, forward strand.
TGAGTGGGAGGTAATTATAAGCAGCCTTGTACAATATATCTACTATGGTAATATTTTGCATAGCTATACATGTACAACACATACGGAATTACTTATCTTCCCAGAGGGAATGGGTGACAAGGGAGGAACGGAATGGATCTGTAATTCGAGGCCTTAAAATTAAATGTTTCAAATAAAAAATATATATATATCCTTTCTAAATACCTTGTTTCCTTATTTCTATATTTATTGTTTCAAAGGTACCATAATAACCTATATGTGTGTATCTGTGTACACATGTCTATGTGTCTGTGTGTATGATCATGATTTAATTACTGGATATAATTTCCAGATTGCTTTGTTTTTGTTATTAAAAAAAAATATCAAGGGGGAGGAATCAAGGTGATGGAGTAAAAGCAGTAAGTTACTTGAGCTCCCACTCCAAGCACTTCCAATACCTGTAAAATATGACTCTAACCTACTTTAAGAACTACAGAACCCATGAAAAGAAAGAGAGAAACAAATCTCCTGCTGAAGGAACCCTGTCAGACTGAAAGGAAGGGTCTATCACATCAGGCTGGGAGCAGAGGACAGTCCTGCATTAGCCTCTTTGACCCAGACCAACAGGCCAGACCAACTGGAATAGACTTCAAGAGAGTGAATAAATGACAGCTGTGGTGGTTTCCAGACTTCAAAACCTATAAACACTAAAGAGAAAGGAAAACATATGTGAGGAACCCTGTTAATGCTGGGTGAGATCAGAGTGGGTTTGGGCTTCTGCCTCCAGGAGGGAGAGGTGACAACTCTCACTGTTGCTGCTGCTGCTCTTAGCTCCAGGTCTACAAATCGCAGGGGCACCAAGTGACTGTCCAGAGGGCATTTGAGGGAATTTCTCTGCTGAAACTGAGGCAGGATTCTCTTGATTTGCTATTCTTGCATCTGGGTTGGAGTCTTGGGTGGTGGTCCTACTGTGAGGAGCACTGTTGCAGCAGAGCTTGTTGAGGCTATTGAGAGAATGTCCTCCTCACAGTATTGAGGCAGAAGCCTGGAAAAAACTCTGACAGCTGTACAAAACCCAAGAAATTTGGGACACAGCACACTGCACTCTGGAAGCAGAGTTCTACCATGGCAAAGAGATCAAAAGTCAAGTTATTGGCTGGCAAGAAGAAGAATGAGACTAAGAGAATATTTTTGAGGACAAAAGCATCAAAACATAAGACCAAAAGAAATTAACAAAGTCAAAACTCCTGCATCAAAAGCCTCTAAGAAAAATATGTACTGGTCACAGGCCATGGAGGAGGTTGAGAAGGATTTTGAAAATCAAGTAAGAGAAGTAGAGGAAAAATTGGGAATATAAATGAGAACATTGAAGAAAATCATGAAAAAAAAATTTTCAATAGCCTTACTGAAGAAAATAACTCCTTAAAAAGTAGACTAACTCAAATGGCAAAAGAAGTCCAAAAAGTCAATGAGGAGAAATATGCCTTAAATTAAAAGCAGAATTGGTCAGATGGAAAAACTCACTGAAGAGAATAATTTCTTCAAAATTAGATTGGAGTAAATAGAAGCTAATAACATCATGAGAAATCAAGATACTATAAAACAGATTCAAAAGACTAAAAATAATAGAAGGTGATGTTGAAATATCTCATTGGAAAAACCACTGACCTGGAAAAATATATCCAGGAGAGATAATTTAAAAATCTTTAGACTCCCTGAAAGCCACAATAAAAAAATATTTTTAAAAGAGTTTAGACATCATCTTTCAAGAGATTCTCAAGGAAAATTGCCTTGATATTCTAGAAAAAGAGGGCAAAATAGAAATTGAAAGAATTCCCTGGTCACTTCTTTAAAAAGATCCCAAAAAGAAAATTCCTAGGATTATTATTGCCAAATTCCAGGGTTCCCAAGTTAAGGAGAAAATATTAGAAGCAGTCAGAAAGAAAAAAAAATTGTGTATTGTGTAAGCATAATCACGATAACACAAAATCTAGCAGCTTCTACATTAAGAGATCACAGGGCTTGGAATATGATATTTTGGACATAAAAGGAGCTAGGATTAAAACCAAGAATCACCTACCCCCCAAAAAATACTGAGTATAATACTTAAGGGGAAAATATGGATAACCAGTGAAATAGAGGACTTTCAAGCATTCTTGATGAAAAAAACAGAGCATCTTAGCACAGTAGCAGCTACCCAAAGTGACTTAACAGCTCTCACCTCTTTTCCATTGTACAAGTTGTCCCTGATGTTTGGAATACATTCCCCACCTCTCCTTTCTAGGCTGGCTAGGCTGCTTTAGAGCTCAGTTTGTGTGCCTATTTTAAGATCTTGATTCACCCATTTGTTAATGTTTTTCTCCTTCTTCTAATTACTTTGTCTTACAATTTTATTGTGAGGGTGCATTGCCCCCTAGAAAATAAACTTCTGGGGGCAGCTAGGTGGCACAGTGAATAGAGCACCAGCCCTGGAGTTGAAGGACCGGAGTTCAAATCCGGCCTCAGATGCTTAATATAAAAACTAGCCTGTGACCATGGGCAAGTCACTTAACCCCAATTGCCCTCCAAGAAGCAAAAAAAGAAAAAAAGAAAAATTAAAAAAAAAAAAGAAAACAAACTTCTGGAGTGGGCAAACTGTTGTACTTTTGTCTACTTCCCCACTATCCAGCACAATGTCTTAAACATTGATTAATAACTTTTTCTTCCATTAAATTTTATTGCAGAGAATAAAGGCAGAGAAATTCAGTGGAGAACTTGAAAAAATCATCTAAATCAAGTCAACATGATGAAGGTCAGGTTGTGATGTGACAGGATGTCTCAAGGAGTTTTAAAGACCCAGGCCAACTTTAAGCCAATTAGAGAGATTAATGTGATTCTGAGCTTTCAGGCTCTGGGGAGTGGCTAAGTTCTTTAGAGGAGCTAACAATCTCAGTAAGGCAAGACAGAATTTTATAGTGTATATGATGCTGATTACACAATCAAAATTTACATAGAATATAGGAATATGATTAATATTAAAAATGCAGGAGGGGTTTAAGTGATTAGGTAATAGAAGAAGGGATCCCTTTCATGGTTTGGTGGTCAAACATCCTATTAATGCTGTTTTCCAATTGGCTAGCTATTGTAATTTTCTTTAGTCAAGATGGATAGTTAGGTATTGTGGTCTTGTCTTGGGTTAATGGATGATGTTATTGTAGTTGATTATAAAAACACATCTGTCCAAATATGTGATTTGGATATGGCTATAATGGCTAGTTGGGGCAGTGGCTATATTGAGACTGGAGGCCTGTGATGTGTGGTTAAAGCCAGATTGTTTGGTCAAATCAAGATGTGTCTGCTGTTCAGTGGGGCCCATAAGGAAGATAGACTATTGAGGCTGAGGACAATTTTATTATTTTTCCATCAAACATATATTTTGACATTTGGTAAATTCAATATGAAGATAATAATATGTTGCAAAACATATGGGAGAGGGTTCTCAGAAATGAAAGTCAATGAAAGAAATGTTTTAAACTGCTTAGATTTACCATGGCTTGCCTAAATATGAAAGACCATTAGATATGGAATCAGGAGAGCTAGGTTTCTGTCTCTTCTCTAATGGTTATTAATTGTGTGACCTCAGGCAAGTCCCCTAGCCTCCCTAGTCTGAGTTTCATCACTTGTAAAATTTAGGAGGTTGGACTAGATGGTTTCTGAGGTCTTTATGATCCCTTGTCGTTAATGCTTTTTTCCAAAAAGTAGTAAGAAAGTGTCAGGTATGATTTTCAGTGAAAATAACATACACACGTAAGTAATTGACCTTATTTTAGAACATAGAAATGAATGGTTATTGGTGTGAGAATAATATCAAAATCTGGTGTTTGTCTATGGTCAGACCATTTCATCATTTTAAAAATATTACATTTAAAGAAAATGCTAAAGAATAATAAAAAAAACACTAATAACTTGTAACAACTTCAAATTGATCTAATAAAACAAGCCACTTGGGTATTAAATAAAAAGATAATGGGGGGAAAAGCCAAAAATCTTTATTACCACAATTCCTATATAAACTTAAACAACATGGAGATATTGCTGTAATAGCAGCAGGGGAGGAAGGAGGAAATTGAAAGACAAAACAAAATGAAACAAAATCAAACTAACAGAATCCACCCTAAGCAGCAAACACAATTTCTTTGTCATAACAAAAAGAGATACCTGCAAAAGGCAGAATTTACTTATACAATAAATTGATGTGTAAAACACTTCAGAGGAATATTATGAAAGATTCCAAACAGTTATCACCTATTAAAATATTTAAAAGTAGAAGAAAAAGGAAGGCAGCAGAAATCTTGACTTGAAACCCAACTAAGACAGACTATTCCAAAAGAACTGATACATGAAACTAGCTGTTAAACAATACATAGAAGTTGACACAAATTTTATAGCAATCTATTTTCATTAGTCCCACCTTCTCCCCACAAGCACTTTGGAATACACTTCTGGAATTATCCTGGGCACGACAAGGTAACCTTATACCTTACCTAGTGCAAAATTTAGCCTCCCTCTCCCTTCCTGAACACCAGCACCAAACTGTGCTACCGAGGAAATTACTCTCTCCCTTTCTAGTTCTCTTGTATATATCATCCTCTACTAAAATACATATTATCATCCCCTACTATCTATCTAAAACACGTGTGTGAGCAAGAGCTTTTATAGTATAGGGGAAATAGTGAGGGGGTCAGGTAACATTTGACCTCAGTCTCATTTGAATTGGTTCAAAGCTGTAGATAGATAGATAGATAGATAGATAGATAGATAGATAGATAGATAGATAGATAGATGGATACACACAAGTGCGTATATAGAAAGTAATTGTATCCAAAAAGAAAGTAGATGCCATATCTATCAATTTAACATGTACATGGTAAAAGGGACACACAAAGTTTCCAAATCTGAGGTGCTGATTCTAGTTAATTGCTTTCATAGTACCTTTCTGGATTACTTGAATATCTTTTTCTTTCTCTGTTTTATTCAATGGAGCATCAAGAACCCCTTCTATGTGTGTTGTATTTGTCAGCAGCAAAAAAGATACTTTTTTAAATGATGCTAGCAATTCAAGGTGACAGAAACAATAGCAGACTCCTACTCAGAAGAAAAGACTTTTTATTATGTTGCTTGTCATAGTTTCAGTGATGTTTAAATACTGTTCACTCCATGATGTTTCTGCCATGTGCTAATCATTATATTTTTGACTCTGCTATGGAGAATTTTTGGTTCTTTAATCAAGTTAATTCCTCCAATTATAAACATTTCAGACTTACCAAACTGTTCACATTTTTCACAAATGAATTTCTAAGTTGTTGCCTCATTTACATATGGCTTTAATGTTTTTTATATAACTTGTGTCTCATTCATTTCCTTGAGAAATCATGATTTGCCCGTAGCAGGAGGCCCTTACTTTTGTGATGCAATCTGTTTCTGGAAAATTTGTACAGTGAATTGTTGTGAAATGGATTGAGCACATGAAATTTGATATATACATTACAACATGCTCAACAGCATTGGGAGAATCCATATAAGATGTTAAAGCATAAAGAAGTAAAGGACATTATCAGTATTAATTAAATGGAAACAAATAAAGTGACTCAGGGTCTTCCTATAAAATAAATGTATGTACAGTTAGTTGATTGACCATGATTGTAGCCAAAGAATATTGAAAATGAATAAATGCTATCGTTACTTACCTGGTTTCCTACTCTATCATACTTCTAGTCTCCATAGTGAGGGTTATCAGGAAAATAAGTCATTATGGGGCCCAGGGGCAAAAGGATATATTAATTAAAAATGATTAATATTTTACTTAACACTTTTGCCTGCTAGAGGACACAGGTGATGGTAAATGGGAAGGGCTTAGTATATATTTGTTCAAACAAACTAAATATTGATAGTAACTTGGGGTATTGTGAAAGTGAGTGGGATATCATATGACACAACAATACCACATTGTTAGGTCTGTTTCCTAATGTTTCCTAATTAATGGGGAAAAAGAACAGAATGTTATGTTCTAAAAGATTTATAGCACCTTTCATTATGGTGGCAAAGAATTGAAAATTGTGAGGATGCCTGTTATTTGGGGAATGGCTAAACAAATTATGGTGTATGCACATGACAGAATATTACTCTGCTATAGGAAAACATTTGCTCAATGATTTTAGAAAAACATGAAGAGAACTACATGAAATAATAAAGAAAGGAGCAGAACCAAGAAAACATTGTACAGTAACTAAAGCAGTATTTTAAGAACAAACTTTGAGATACCAAGTCATTCTGACTATTGAAAATACTCAAATTAACCACAAAGATCCTATGAAGGAACATGCTGTTTGCATCCGCAGAAATAACTGATTACATACCTACAGAATGATAGAAATATGTATGTATATAGATATAGATGGATAGATATGCACACACACATGCATACCTACATACATAGTTGTGTGTGTGTGTGTGTGTGTGTGTGTGTGTGTGTGTGTGTGTGTTTGAGTCTAATTTTGGCCATCTTTAGGTTTGGGGAAGGGGGATGGAAGAAAAAAGAAAGTTATATAACTTTGTTGAATAATGGAAAGTAATAACAAGTCATCCCTAATGGATTTACAATTTGACTTGCCATCCTCTTTTTTTATTCTACTTTATTATATAAATTCCAGTTTTATTTGTTCAGTTCGGAATAAAATAAATATTTTTTAAAAGAAGTGATGGAGACAGTTCATGGAAAAGGCCAGTTTCTGCATCTGCAGTTGTGATGGTGTTTGATTCTAAGCCTTTATACCCTTCTGTTATTGTGGTGCTGGTAATATTTGAAGTGATTTTTATTATTCTAATTATTTGGTTTAAATTTCTCTTTTATGACTCACTCAATTTCTTTGTATAAAATAAGTTTTTAAAGATATTCTATTTCCTCTTCTGTTAATCTGGGCAGTTCATATTTCTATTAATATTCATCCATTTTACTTAGATTAGCTTACTGGGATATAATTGGGTGAAATAACTCAGCATTATTGTTTTTAATTTCATTTGTATTTGGTGTCACCTATACTCAATTTTGAGGCTATTTTTAGTTAAATTCACAGATTATCTGATTTATTATTTTTTCATAAAATGAGATTGAGATTGTAGGGACTCATTTTCTTTTTTTTCTTTTGATTTTATTCATCTCTCTTTTGGTTTTCAAGTTTCACATTTTGGTGTTTAACTGTGGGGGGGTTAAGTTCTTTTTTTTTAGTTTATTTTTTAATCATCTGTCCAATTAATTAATATGTTCTCTCTCTTTTATTAACATATATTTTTAGAGATATAAATTACTCCCATATGCCATTTTGACTACAACCCACAAATTTTTCTGTTATCTTGTTATTATCATTCACTTTAATGTAAATATTGATTATTTCTTTGATTTGTTCTTTGACCTACTCATTGTTTACAAATAGATTATTTTGTTTCCAATTGATTTTAATCTATGTTTTCATGACCCCTTTTGGAATGGAATTTGTGTTGCATTATGATCAGAAAAGGTTGCAATTAATATTTCTGTTTTTACTCATTTGGTTGTTTTTAATGCCCTAATTCATGCTTAATTTTTCCTGAAGGTGCCATGCACAGCTAAAAAGAAGTCATGATTTTTTTTTCTTTTTGGAGGGGGATTTGGGGTTAAGTGATTTGCCCAAAATCACATGACTAATCTTGGTATTAAGTGTCTGAGGCCAGATTTGAACTCAGGTCCTCCTGACCCCAGGGCCAGTACTCCATTCACTGTGCCACCTACCCACCTCTATCACACTTTTTTTTTCGATCCCCAGTCAATTTTCTCCCCAGGTCTATTATTTCTAACATTTAAAAATTCTATTCATATCATTATCTTTTTTCTTGTTTATTGTATGATTAAATTAATTTAGCTTTAAGAAGGAAACGTTGAAGTCCTTTACCAGCATAATATTTCCATCCATTTACTCCTGTAACTCATTTGGCAGCTAGGTGTGCTCTTCCAGAGTTTTAAATCTGGTCTCAGCCATTTCCTAGCTGTATGATATAAGACAAATCACTTAATTCTATTTGTCACAGTTTCCTCATCTGTAAAACAAACTGAAGAAGGAAATAGAAAACCACTTCAGTATTTTTGCTAAGAAAACCACAAATTGAATCATAAAGTCAGGACTGATAATTACTGAACAAGAATTAAACATTTAACTTCTCATTGAAGAATTTGAATTTGATGCCGTTCAGTGTATGTGTATATATGTGTGTGGTAAATGTAATCCCCCTGGGGCAGCTAGGTGGTACAGTGAGTAGAGCACCAGCCCTGGAGTCAGAAGGACCTGAGTTCTGATCTGGCCTCAGACACTTAACACACAAACAAAAACCTAGCCGTGTGACCTTTGGCAAGTTACTTATCCCCAATTGCCCTCCAAAAAGCAAAAAAAAAAAAAAAAATGTAATCCCCCTGCTTATCTTTGTTGACAAGGCCAATTCTTGTTTACATTTGGTCTGAGAGCATGATGGCTACACCTTCCTAAGTTACTTCACTAAAGCATATTAGATTCTACTCCAACAGTTTGTTTTAACTCTCCATGTGTTTCTCTGTGTTAAGTATGTTTCTTATAAACAGTGCAGTGTTGCATTATGGATTCTAATCCATTATGCTTTCTCCTTCCATTCTGTGGATGAGTTCATCCCATTTCACATTAACTGTTTTGATTATTAACTGTGAATTTCACACAATCCTATTTCTGTTTTGTCTTCTTTATTTCTTTTCAATGTATCCCTCCTCAAAGGTCTGTGTTGCTCCTGCCCACTTTCTCATTTAATCTCCATTATGATCACCACCATTTCTTCTTTTTGTGTTCCTCTACTACTTTCTTTTTGGATACAATTAATTTCTATATACGTACTTGTGTGTATCTATCTATCTCTCTATCTATCATATACCTATCTATCTATCTATCTACCTATCTATCTATCTATCTATCTATCTATCTATCTATCTACAGCTTTGAACCAATTCAAATGAGACTGAGGTCAAATGTTACCTGACCCCCTCACTATTTCCCTCTATACTATAAAAGCTCTTGCTCACACACGTGTTTTATATGCAACAATTCTTTCTCTCCCTCACCCAGTTTCCTAGTATATCCCACATTCTCATCCATCCACTTTTTTTAGATTATTTCAAAATAATCAGTACACATACTTGCCTTAATCTATGTAGAGGCCTTCTCAATGCCCAAATCACAGTAAAGTTCTCAGGAGTTATATATATATATATATATATATATATATATGTGTGTGTGTGTGTGTGTGTGTGTGTGTGTGTGTGTGTGTGTGTGTGTGTGTGTGTGTAAATATATGCATATGTGTGTGTGTGTGTGTGTGTGTGTGTATAATCTTCCCCTAAAAGAATAGGAACAGTTTAAACTTTTGAGTGCCTTATGCTTTATCTTTCATGTTTAGGTTTTTATGTTTCTCTTGAGAACTATATCTGAGATTAAATTTTTCTTTTCAGGTTTAGTCTCAAGACCTCTCTTACCTTACCATGGGAGGTGCTAAACCTTATATGATCCTGACTGCGACTCCACAATATTTGAATGGTTTCATTCTGTATCCTTTAGGCATTTCCTCTTTGATTTATGAGCTCTGGAATTCGGTTATTGTGAGTATGGACTCTGTCATGACTACACAAACTTATTAGATATTTTAGAGCTTTCCTTCTTTATAGGGGAGCAGGAAACCGGAGTAACACAACAACCAGCTGATCAGGATTTCTGGATCCCAGGCTTCCATGACAACAGTAATCCTTTGTGAGTTGACTCCACCTGTGCTTGGAGATGCCTGCAGCCACCAGAAACCACAGAACTGACCTTGGCCAGTTTGAAACATCCTTGAGCAGCATTTGTAAACTTGAGACTGTGCTCAGTACTTTATAAACATCCTGTTCCCTGGCTTGTTGTGCCTACAGATGTCTTCTACCTTAATCCTCACTCTCTGTCTGAAAACCTCTAGAAACTATCAAGATCTCAACCTTTTCCACACCCACTTTTGAGCAGCTGAGAATTCTCGCTCTGCTCCATTTGTGTAGGTTCTTCTGAAAGAATAAACACTTTTGCAATCTGAGTGTGATCACACTCTAACTCATCGAATTGTCTGTTCTGGGCCTGGGGCAGGGGTATTTTCCTTTAAAACTATAGTATTCCTGGGAATACTCTCTTTTTTTAACCTATTTCAGAACATGATTATTAGATTCTCTCCATTCCTATTCTACCCTCTGATTCTAAGATGTCAAGGAATTTTTGCTTCACAATTTCTTGAAATATGATGCTTAGTCACTTTCATTGATCATGACTTCCAAATAGTCCAAAAATTCTTCAGTGATCATTCTTTTATTTTTTCAGATCAATTGTTTTTCTTATTATATATGTCATACTTTTTTCTTTTTATTCTTTTGACATTTTATGGTTTCTAGATATCTTTGTTATCATTATATTTCACTTGTCCACATTTATTTTTTTTTATTTTATTCAATAAGCATTTTTGCCTCTTTTTTCTTTGGGGCATTTCTGCTTTTAAAGACTTTTTTTTTCATCAGCCCAAATTTTATATCTATTTTTCCATTTGATCAATTCTTTTTAAGGTGCTGTTTTCTTCAGTAATTTTATGCCTTTTTAAATAAGCTGTTACATTTTCTTTTCATTGCCTTCATGGCTCCCATTTGTTTTTCTCAATTTTTTCCTCTACCATTCTTATTTGATTGTTAAAATAAATTTTAGTTCTTCAAGAAACTATTGTTTAACTACTGTGTAATGCAAAATTTTCTTTGAGGCTTAGTTCATAGCTGTTTTGACATATTTGTCTTTTGGGGTGGGAGGTTGTATCTTGATCACCTCTCTATCCACAGTATATTGATTGTTGGGTTCTGTTGCTGTTATCATTGTAGCTGTTGTTGTTTGTACATTTTTTTCCAGCTGATTTCCTGATTTTGAATTTAATTTTAAAGTAGAGCTCAGAGTCCCTGAGTGTGTGGAGGAGTGATGGGGATATAAACCAAGCATTAAGATTTTTAGGCTTGGTTTTTTGAGCTCTAGTTCCATGTTTTTGTCAGTCTTCTGTGCTTCTGGCATAGTATGATACAGGGGTATGTGTGGTAACTGCTTACTTGGGACTGGAAGAGATAATGTTCCTCAAAACCCTCCTCCCTTCTGAATGAAAATGGTACTGTTCCTCAGTCCCTTTTATCCCTTGGGATTGCAATCAATACTGCTTTTCAGAGCCCCTTGACCTGTGAGACTGTAAACATTCCTATTCACCCTAGAACTATGACCCTATAAATGGATTTAGACATTGAAATCACCAAACAGAGTCCTGTCCTGTGACCAGTGCTGCACAAGTGTCTCCTGAGGTATTCAGTTATTAGAGTGTTGTTACAGTCTATTGTTGTGATCTCTAGTTCAAGAGTTTCTGAATATACTTTTATCATGTCTAAGGTTTTCAGCAGGGTATGCCACCCCATGGACTCCAGGACAACCTCATCCCAGTGTCATAAAACATTTCTTCTGGCCCCCTAACTTAATTTTGACTGAAAAACGTCTCGCTCCATCCTTATATTGACTTTTCCACTCAGAATTCAATTTGAAGTTTTAAATTAACATTTTATGGAGGGGAATTTTAAGAGAGATCAGCAGCTTCCTCTTGTCCAATATTTTGGTTCTGCCCTTGAAAGTACTGAGACAAACATTTTTCAATGTAGTCAAGGTATGAATTTATTTTTGTTGGCTATATAGATTTGTTCTATGGTTACTCTTCTTTTAATTAAATGAAGAGAATAGTGGAAAGAAGAGAAAAAGGAATGATTACTTATGAAAAAATATGTAAAATTTGGGAAAATTGGTAAAAGAAAGAATGCATTCCAAATCTTGTTAAAATATACATTATTTTATACTTCTGGGAACTAAGATCATAGAGCAAGCAGTAAACCACTGTTGTTCTCCCATATTCACCTCAAGAACAACCATAAAATAGCTCCCCAGATCAAATCCTGTAACAACAGAGCCAGCAGAAAGATTCCTGGGAAAGTTGGAGGAGCAGCAAGACTGGTCTCACTCAGGTAAAGGGGAAACACATTTCAGGGTAGGGTGCATCCTAGTTAGCCAAAAGGAAGCCCCATCTCAGCAAATCAGGGGAAGATCCTGAGCCCCAGGGTGGTAGAGCAGGCAAATGCCAACACCAGGGTCCCCCACATGTGTTAGCATAGCCATAGGAAGTGGTAGACTCCAATTCAGAGAACTATCATGTGGTTCAGCACAACCCACAGTGGGCAGACAGTTTCCAGCTGCCAGACCTCCCAATGCCTCAGGGTAGCCCAGGGTGGGCAGGCATCCTCCAGCAGGCAAACTTCTATGTTTTTCACAGCAGTCCAGAGCAGTTCAGAATCTTCGGCTTCAAGACCTCCAGGTGCTTCAGTGTAGCCATGGGCAAACATAGAAAAATCCAGCTCACCTCAGCACACACTAAATATATGATGACCCCAGCTTGGCACCAAATATGCTGCCACACCCCTACAGTCTTCAGCTGCCTGCACCTTAGGATCCAACACAAAGTCAGTGACCAAGCCCGTGGAATCTGGTGCAAGAATCCTGGGGCAGTACTCCCGGTGCCCTAACAAGAGAGCTAAATTTCAAAAGCCAGGAATTAGGTGAATAAGAAGGAAAAAAAGCAAATATACACACACAAATATGTATATATGAGTATACATATATGTATATATATATATGTGTATGTGTGTGTGCTTTTATAAATATATGCATATATATGTATATATGTATATGTATATATACAACATGGAGAGTTATCATGGTGACAGGAAGATAAAAACACAATGTCTTGGAAGAAGAAGGGAAAAATTGACTAAAGAAAATAATTCCTTAAAGATTAGAATTAAGCAAATAGAAGCTAAAAGTTTTATGAGAAATTAAGAAACAATAAAACAAAATCAAAAATGGAAAAAATAGAAGATAATTTGAAATAGAAAAACAACTGACCTGAAAATAGATCCAGGAGAGATAATTTTAAAATTATTGCCCTACCTGAAAGCCATTATCAAAAAAGAGCCTAGACATCATCTTTCAAGAAATTATCAAGAAAAATTGCCCTTATATTCTAAAACCAGACATAAAATAAAAATTGAATGAATCCACTGATCACCTCCCAAAAAAAGTATACCAAAATGAAAACTCTAAGGAATATTATAAGCAAATTACAAAGCTCCCAGGTCAAGGAGACAATATTCCAGGCATCCAGAAAGAAATAATTTAAATGTCATGGAATAACAATTAGGATTACACAGGATTGAGCAGCTTCTATGTAGATGTATCAGAGCACTTAGAATATACTATCTAGCAATCAACTATCTAGCAAAACTGAGCATAATCTTTCAGGGAAGGTGATGGATATTCAATGAAATAGAGGATTTTCAATCATTCCTTATTAAAAAAGAAACAGAACTGAATAGAAAATGTAATCTTCAAATACAAGATTGAAGAGAAGGATAAAAAGGTAAACAGGAAGAAAAAAATGTTGCTCAAAGTCAAATTCTTTACATCTCCACATGGGAAGATGATACTTGTAATTCACAAGAACCGTATCTTTATTGTGGCATCACAAAGGGTACACAAAGGAGTGTGGACAAAAGTTGACTTTGATGTTATGAGAACATTGTACATGTAACAGCAACATTGTGCTATGACCAACTTTGATGGCCTTAGTTCTTCTCAGGCAACATAATGATCTAAGACAATTCCAAGGGACTTGTGGGAAAATGCTGCCTACTTCCAGAGAGAGAACTATGGAGTCTGAATGCAGATGGAAGCATATTATTTTCTCCCTTTTTATTTTTTCTTTCTTGTCATTTTCCCCTTTTGCCATGATTCTTCTTTTACAACATGACTAATGTGGAAATACGTTTAATATGATTATACATGAATGGCCTATAACAGATTTAGTGCTGGTTTGGGAAGTGGGAAAGTGAGAGAGGAAGAAAAGAAATTTGGAGCTCAAAAATTTTGTAAAAGTGAATGTTGAAAAGTCTCTTTGCATGTAATTGGAAAAGTAAATACTATTAATTGGAGAAAATATACATTGGTTTACATTTTGCTTCCATTATGTGTGCCCATGGAAATGCACACACATTTCCATGAATATTGAATCTTTGATAGCTTACAGATTTTTGAAAGGTTAAGCTTCAATTGATATCATAACTGGGTTTCACGGGGGCTGTGTTTCTAATTGGATACTTTCAAGATCTGAGAAAAACAAAGCCATTTGCAGATGCATGCAATGAAAAGGAATCAACAAATTATCCCTCACATTGACCTCAACTTAAGTCATTCTAAATTAACCTTGTGATAAAATTGAACTGAGCATTCAAACCACCTAAGTCATCTGCTACCATCCTCTGCTGGGAGGAAGGAAAATCCATCTATGTATCATCTCCACAGAAAAGGGTATTCAGCCTAGTATAGCATATGATGAATACTCCATTGCTTTGCTGATGATACATAGATGCATTTTGTACTCGCCAAGAAGGTCTGGCTAGTGAAGCATGTAAAAGGCAGAAAAGAATGGCAGACTCTGTGGAGGCCTGAGACAACGAAAGTTTATCTCAGAAGGCTCAGTGAAACATTACCAATGGAATAGACTGCATTGGAAAGAATAAATTTCTTGTAATAGAACATTTTCTGTGTATATCTGATTATTAGTATGTGCACACAGGTGTGTGCAGGTTTGAGAGAGACAAAGAGAAAAAGACAGACTGGTTACAAGATAGAGTAACATAACAATTTGTCACAATTTCTCAGCGTCTTCTGAAATCCGTATCCTGTTATAATTACCAAAATAGTGAGGCATTGAGCTACTTTCACATTTTAAAATAGATATACTAAAACTCATATAACTCTACCTTCAGGTACAATATTATTTGAAAGATAGTCATATGTGTCTTTTGCAAGATACCTGAAAACAACAAAATTCCTCTACTATTGCCAGAAAGATTGGAAAAGTCCTCTGGAAGCTTTAAGTGTGTATGTTTGAAAGACTAAAACTTTTGGTCTTGTAAAGAAATCATTTTGACATGAGTTTTTGAAATGTGAGCTTAGCACTTGAAATAATTTTCATAAATTACATTGATTAAAAAGGTTAACTTATCATATTGGGGTTTTTGTAAGTTTTTCTAGATATATTTTATTAAATGGAACAATAAGATAAAAGATTTTAAAACAGGCCTAGACCTCAAAAATTCAAGATGTGTTACCATTTTTCCCCTTTACCCCATTAGTTCTCCTTATAATTGATCATTTGAAATTGGATGTCACTTAACAATTATTACAGATCTGTCATGTTGATTTTAAAGATTATGTTTCTGGAATGTTTTACATCAGTCTGACTTAGGGAATTTGTTCAGAGGCCTTCAATCTCAGCTTCTTGTCATTTGAAGTTCTTACAACATGAACAAATAAACATTTAAGTACCTGGCTAAGATGTTGTCAGGTACAATGATGGGAGTATTTGGAAACATAACCTTTTGGTTTTGAGAAATAATGCATGAATGAATAGATAGATGCATAGATAGATGAATGAATAGATAGATGATAGATAGATAGATAGATAGATAGATAGATAAACATCTTGAATAGGGCAGAATCAGAAAAGAAAAAAAGTGCATAACCCTGGAAGGAATAATGCTTCTCAGGACCTCTTATCCCTTGTGACTGGATGCAATAATGGCTCTCAGATTTCTTGATCTCTTGTGACTGAAAGCGCTCCTCTCCACCTTGGAATTGTGATAATAATATTTTTAGAGACTACAAGGGAGGGAATAATGATGGAAGTGTTTCTTTAGCAAGGTTTGATGGCTACCTTTTTCACATTGAAGAATAAAATTTATTAATATGAAGAATTAGAACCTTTACCATTTCATGTTATTAGTAAGTGTTCTAAATGGATTGTGCTATATCTAGTTTTGCTAACTACTAGCTATATTACTATAGCTATACAGCCTGGTTGAGGGACCATTGATACTGCTGAGTCTCTTCAACTTACCTCTATCAAAATGTGGATGGAGGTTGCTATGAAAAGAAATATTAGGAAGTATGTGGTAATAGCAGATCATCTAAACTGATGGCCCAAAGTAGATTTTGATAGCAATATACATGGAATTTGGAGAACAGGTTAATATTGCATACTTTTATGCTTTTTCCCTTAGCTTATACTTTGGAGATAATATTTCACACATTTTAAGTTTGAATCTAAAATAGTTTGTAATCAGGAAGTTTCCAAAATATTCTCTTTTATTGTTTCAGTCCAATATCTGTTATGAGAAAGTTTTCAATTCATTGCTGATTGAAAAAAAAATGTTTTTATCATCTACATTTAGAATTCTGGTTGACTTCAAAAAGCACAGTATTTTTGCTGCTATTTTTTCTGTACTATTTATTCACAATCCAAAATGCATAGGTTTTCATCCTTATAAGCAACACATCCAATAACAGTTGTTGAGATTTTCTTTGTGTGTGTCCTAAGTGTGGCTATAATATCAAGTGTCATGGCATGAGAAAAAGATCCTTGATATTGGAATACTGTGCTCTACAGAAATCAGCTTCCAAGTATTGACTTTCTGTCTTTACAATAAAAAGAAACTGTCTAGAGATGAGTGAGGACACATTTCATTCACAAATGCCATTAGAATTTTGTATAGTCTTATTGAAATTCAATCCAGAGTCAACACCTGGTATCTGTGCTATTTGTTAGGATTTTGAAAAGGGGACAATGTTTGGGGATGGAGATAGAGATAGAGTTATATAGATAGACACACACATATTATAAACACATACACACATATATGTATACACACATGTATACATAATTACATACACATTAATATATAATATATACTTCACATATGCATATGTATAAACACATACACAGGATAGGTTATTTTCATAGGAAAAAATAGAGGCCTCTTCCAAAATTGTGTTCTCCATATAGTGCCGCAATAGGGGAGGCACTTTGTTATTACAATGGAGTGTTATCAAGCATAGATGAAGAGGAAAACCAAAAGGGATTTTAAAGACATGATTGTACTCAGCTTCTTTTGATGACATTATTGATATTCTCTTACAACAATAGGGAATCTTTGTTTTTTGTAATATGTAAGGGTAACTAATTTCATATTACAAGGCCATCCACTTCAACTCGTAACTTAATAGGAAACCTAAAAACCTCCTACAGGGGTAATCAAGTTTGAATATTGAGAGTGATTGATCACAGGGCTATAAAGAGCTAAAAGGGATCTCAGAACACTATTAATTCTACCCTCTTCTTATTTTGTTTTTTTATATCTTTTTTATTAATCTCTTCTTTGGTTTTCAGTGTTTCTTTTTTATTTTTAAGCAATTGGGGTTAAGTAACTTGCTTAAGGTTACACGGCTAGTCATTATTTATGTGTGGGTGCTCATTTTGTGAGGCCGTTTTTGATCCCGGCGCTCTTACTCACTGAGCCACCTAGCTGCTCCTACCCTCTTCTCATTTTGCAAATAAGAAAGCTGAGACCCAAGAAAGATAAATGACTTGTCTGAGGTCAAACAAAAAAAAATCAATTTTTAAACTCAAGTCACCTTACTCCCAAGGTCGGTCATCATACAACATATTCTATCATACAACAGTTCAAATTTCAGGGGAATTTTCCTCCAGAATCTGAATCCACCATTCTGAAACTCCTCTTCAATGACACTAATTCTTCCCTCTGGTACCAAGCCAAGTAACATTTGTTCCTTTCCGAATGACAAGCTTTCAGCTATTTGAAGACATCCACCATGTTCATCTTAAGTATTCTCCTCCTCAAATGACAGCCTCAGTTCATTTAACCAATCCCTTTCCATTAATGTTCATACTTCTCTGGACTACTAGATTAGCCAATGTCTTTTCAAAAAGGTAGTACCATAACTTAATGCAATATCCTCAATGTAATCCCAAATCAAAAGTTTAAAATCATAGTGGTCATCTCCTTTTTTTTAATTTTTAACTAAATATGCCATTATTTCTTTATGAATGCATTCAAAGAGATTGTTAGAGAAAAATGCTTATGTAAAAGTGGTTAAATATATGAATAATGTCCCTCTTGTCCTTCCATCAAAGAACAATCTCCAAGTCCACTTCCCTTGGCACTGATCAATTTATTTTCACATAACCAAAACACCCAATATTAGTACACTTGAGTATACTATAGTTTACTTCTCCTGTTTAACTAAATTCTAATTTTCCAGCATTTTTATTTTTCCTAACCTCATTAAAATAATTTTTCTGATTTCAAAAAATATATTTTAGTAGAAGCTAGGTGGCACAGTGAATAGACCACTGGCCCTGTTGTTGGGAGGACCTGAGTTCAAATCTGGCCTCAGACACTTGACATTTGATAGCCATGTGACCTTAGGCAGGTCACTTGGCTCCAATTGCCTTGCCTTCCCCCTTCCAAGGGGAAAATATATATATATATATATATATATATATATATATATATATATATATATATATATATATTTTTTTTTTTTTTTTATCGATAATCTTATTTCTACTGGTAGCACTGTGCCTGGTAAGTTCTGGGTCTGGACTAAGAAAATCCTGTGTTCCAAACTGGCCTCAGTAACTTACTAGCTGTGGTACACTAGGAAATTAATGCAACCTTTATTTACCTCAGTTTCTTCAAGTATAAAATGGAAATAATAATAGCACCTACATGGAAAGGTTGTTGTGAACATCACATTAGATACTACTTGAAAGAACACTTCACCGAGTGCCTGGCTAATGGTAGACACTATATAAATGAGCATTCCCTTATTCACTCAATTTTAGTCTTTCAATTGGCATCTAGATAAGGCAAATACAAATGTGGCACATCAGAGATGGAAGCTTTTAGTCCGGGTAAAACAAGGAAAGCTAGTGAGTGATTGGTTATGTTATAAAGGCCAATAAAATTTTGGAAAGCTGCCGTTCTTCTCCACATGCTCATAGAACCTTATATAAGTTTCCATTCCTTGGTGCTTCTCACATACTTGATGAAGATGAGATTTAAAGAGAAACCACAATATCCTGATGAACAGCATTCCTGAGACCTTTGCTGACTGTAAAGACAATGCTTCAATAAATCCTGCGCTTGGCTTTCTCATTTTCCCCTAGGAAATAAGAATTTGATCAAATTCTTCTTTCCAGGTCTCCCTGTGGAGTAGAAAATGATGCAAATTCAGAGTCTCTCCACCACAAATATATCAAAATTTGTCCAGCTTTTCATCTTGATTGGTTTTCCAGTGGGTATAACTAAGCCAATATCTTTAGAATGTCTACAAATTTTATTGAGATGTCTCTGTAGTATTCAAAGGATTTGTGCAATATGCATCCTATAAAGCCAGTTGCACTTTTAAAGAGAAAAAATGCTGGAATTTGAATCAGAGGAGGTTAGTTTGTATACTGCCTCTTCTACTTATAACTTATATTACTTTGGACATAGAATTTATTTTCTGAGGATGTCAATTTCCTTACCTGTAATATGAGGAGTTTGAACCAAATGTCTTTTACAATTCTTTCTATCCCCAAATCTATAATCTCTGAATGAGATTATCTTTAACACTTCACTAATGCCAGAGATTTTTTCTTATATTTGGAAGTCTCAGGACATAATTTGTTTAAAAATTCATTTTAGACTTGATAATATGGTATTTCTATTTTAATGAATACTGATGCAAAATAGATGCTTAATAAATGCCTTCTGATGAGTTGATATGGTTACTGATTGATTAACCAATAACTCTCAATAGAATGTATCAAATTAATTATAACTTCATTTCAAGCAGTGAGGTAGAACTGCGAGGGATAGGACTAGAGAAGCAGTAAGGGCTAGGGGAATATTTTTGGATGGGAAAACTTACTATTATGCCTCAAATAATAATATTTATATAAATGTCTATTATTTTTATATGTGATTTCCTACTCCTTGTGTTCCAATTCAGAAGAATTAAGAAAAGACTCTCTTGTGAATAAAGAAATCTATAAAGCAAATACTTAATAAAGGATTTTTTTTTCCTCCTTGGGCAAACGGCAGAGGGGTGGCAGTAAAGAGGATTTTCTAACCATTGTGCAATCAAGTTCAGAAAATGTTGGTGGTTCTTCCCCCAGAGAGTCCCCTCTATGCCTTATGGGAGGTTGGAGAATGGAAGAAGGAAGATAGCAAGAGAGACATACTTTAATTATAGCACTCTCAAGGTGGTAGTCTGGGACTGGGTTATGCCACTTGCATAGTCTCATAGAAGATTAAACATAATTAGACTTGGACATTGCAATTCTTTGCATGCCATAGGAAGAAAGTAGTCTCCCATGTTCAGGCCCTGAGACAAAACCCCATTCTCCTCGCTCTCATTCTGGCTATGCAAGAAAAGCATAGCTAAGACCATACTGAGGTTGAGACAAAAGCTGAAAGAATAGTGAAGTGTCTGTTCCTAATAATCTGAGCATGCATTTCAGACTATAAAGAGATAAATCAAGCTTACTACTGTCATTTCTTGTTTATACAATATGTGATTATGGACCCATTTTGAAACTATGGGTATTCCTAGCATATAGCTTCAGCACTGCCCACAGAATTGTACAAAGACTTCTGATTTCAAAAGGAATGGCAACTTAGATATAGCCCAAAAAGGGCAATGCATTTCTCCCCCCTTCCAAGTTGCACTGCAAACTCATATTCATTGCACTGTCCATCAAAACACTGGGTATCTTTTAGCATTCTGTCCTTTACTGATTCTTCTGTTCATTCAATATTGTACTGTATTGCTGCTCATTTATTACTTATTTGCCTGAAGCACTGATTTGGGAGGTAGATCTCAGGCTACACTAAATCTGTAGAGAATAGACTTCTTAAGATATAGATCAAGGATAGAGAGAGAGTTGTGGGTTGCAGAATACCTTTACATAAGTGCTCAGAAATTCTTCATAATATCCATCAAGCATCAAGTACTTATTATACCTCTACAATGTGCCTATCACTGTAATAGCACAACATCTTGAGCCTGGTTTCCTAAGAGAAAGTAGGAAATTTCTAATTTTCATAGACCTTCCTATGTTAAACAAAAGTAAAATTAAATAAAATGTACCAGATCAGATACATTGCATACTTATTATAGAACTTTATATCATAAAAGAATGAGAGAAAGCAAAACAATCATTATGCTCTATAGCAGAGAGAGTAGACTAATACTAATGATGTGATTAGATACCAATATATTCACATTTAATATCAATTTTTATGTCCATTTGTACAATATTACTCTCCTCTAAAGTATTTGTAATATTGTAAAATCTATTGGAAAACTATTTAAATTTAAAATTTATATGTGCCATATGTGGTAGCACACTTCTATAATACCAACTACTGAAAGGCTGAGGCTGGTGGATTATTTGAGAAATATATTTCTGAGCTACCATTCAGTCAACTAATGAAAGTCTAATGCCAGGATGATGAAACCCCAGGGGCAAGGGAGCCGTCAGGAAATCTAAGGAGGGTAGAACTGCCATGGGTCAGATTTGAAAAGAGTCAGGCTGTCATTTTAATGTTTTGTAGTGTTTGTGAATCCATCTGGTCATGGGGATTTTTCAATAGGAGCTCTTTGATAGTTGTTCAATTTCTTTTTATAAAATGGGGTAATTAAATATTTTATCTTTGATATTGATAATTTGGTTTTCTTTCTTTTTTGGAATCAAATTAATCAAAGGCTTATCAATTTTATTTTTTTTTACATTAAACCAGCTCCTAGTTTTATTTATTTGTTTCATGGTTTGATTAATTTCAATTTTATTAATCTCTCCTTTGATTTTCAAGATTTCCATTTTTCTGCTTACTTGGGTTTTTTTTTATTTGTTCATTTTCTAATGTTTTATTTGTATACCCATTTCATACATCTGCTCTTTCTCTAATTTGTTTATGTGATTTTTAGAGATATAACTTTTAGGCTAAAATTGCTTAGACTGCATCCTATAAAATTTGGTAATTTGTTTTCATTGCTTTTAGTGTTTGATTGTTTATATTATTTGTTCTTTGATCCACTCATTCATTAGAATTGATTATCTGATTTCTCATTTTTATCTGTTTTCATTAAATATAAGTTTTGATGTGTTCCAAACTGAAAAGATGAATTTAATATTTATGCATTTTTTGCATTTGATTTTTAGGAGTTGTTTGGCTCAATACTTGTCAGTTTTTGCTTAGATGCCATATACTCTTTAGAAAAAAATATATTCTTTTCAATTCTCATTTAATTTTCTCAAAAGGTCTTTCATATCTTACATTTCTACATTCTATTTATCTCCTTAGTTTTTTCTTGTTTATTTTTGGTTGGAATTATCAAGTTCTGAGTTGACAATTATGGTTAACCACTAATATAGTTTTGTTTTCTATTTCGTCCTATAACTAACTATTCCTTTAAGAATTCCAATGCTATACCATTTGGTGCATATATGTTTACTATTACTATTAGTCCATTGACTATAGTACCAATTTTTTCCCTTTAGAATGATATAATATCCATAGTATTATTGAATTTTAAATCTTGCAAGTTTCTTGTAGGTTATCAAGACTTAGTCCCCGGTTCCTTAGTTTATTAATTTAAAAAAATAAACAGGTATAGAGAGATGATTTGCCAAAGGTCATATTACTAGGTGGGTCAGAAATAAAACCTCCAACTGGCAAAACCAGTACTCTTTCCTATGCATAAAGTTATGTGCCATGCATGTTCCCCTGTTCTGCCTCCCCACGAGGGAATCAGGGCCTATCACTTCACAACCACGTATGATTATCTATGTTCCATACCCAGTCTTTTTTTGTATTTGTTTAGTATTGATTTTTTCCAGTTACATGTAAAAAAAGAGTAACATTTGCTTTTTTAAATGTTGAGTTCCAAATTTTCTCCCTTCCTACCTTCCCATCCCTCTCATTGAGTAAGCAAGCAATTCCATGTAGGTTATATATATATATATATATTGGCCCTTTTCCTTTTTGCTTTTTTATCTTCTATGTGATATAGAACTAGCAGTGGTATTGCTATGTCAAAGGGTATGCAGGGTTTTATAGTCCTTTGGGCACAGTTCTAAATTCTTCTATAGAATGGTTTTATCAACTCATAACTCCAACAATAGTACATTAATGTGTCATTTTCCCACATCCCCTCCAACATTTGTCATTTCCTTTTTCTGCCCTACTATCTAATCTTATAGGTATGAGGTAGTACCTCAGAATTATTTTAACTTGCATTTCACCAACCAATAGTACGTTAGAATATTTATTCCACATGGCCATAGATAGCTATAATAACTTCATCTGAAAACTGATTATATCTTTTGATCATTTATCAGTTGGGGAATAGCTTTTATTTGACAGTGCTCTATGTTAGAGAAATGGGGCCTCTATCAGAGATACTTCCTTCATTTTTTTCACAGTTACTACTGCTAACTGTATTTCCCTCCATCCTATTCTATCTGCCCCCATTTATTCTATTTTCTCTTCCCTTTTATCCTGCATCTCCTTAAAAGTGTTCACCTAGGGCAGCCAGGTGGCGCAGTGAATAGAGTGCCGGCCCTGGAGTCAGAAGGACCTGAGTTCGGAGCCGGCCTCAGACACTTAATCCACACAAACAAAAACCTCGCAATGTAACCTTGGGCAAGTTACTTAACCCCAATTGCCCTAAAGGGGTGGCTAGGTGGCGCAGTGAGTAAGAGCGCCGGCCTCAGAGTTGGGATGACCCGAGATCAAATCTGGCCTCAGAAAATGAGCACCCACACATAAATAATGACTAGCCGTGTAACCTTGAGCAAGTTACTTAACCCCAATTGCTTTAAAAAAAAAAGTGTTCACCCAATTTGCCCTCCTTTCTATCATCCCACCTTCTCTTATCAAATTCTCCTTCTATTTTCCTATGGGGTAATATAGATTTCTATATCCCATTGCTTGTGTATTTTATTTCCTCAGTTACCTGTAAAAACAATTTTTAACATTCATTTTAAAACTTTGAGTTCCAAATTCTCTCCCTTCTTCCCTCCCCACCCCACTCCCCTCATTGAAAAGGTAAGTCATTCAATATAGGTTATCCCTGTGTATTTATTCAAAATGCTTCCATTAAATGACTCATTTTTTATTTTTTATATAAAGAAAAACGTTCTTTTTAAAACTTTATTAACTTATTTATTTTTAGTTTACAACATTCATTTCCATAAGCTTTAAATTTTCTCCTCCTTGTGGGCGGCTAGGTGGCGCAGTGAATAGAGCGCCGGCCCTGGAGTCAGAAGGACCTGAGTTCGGAGCCGGCCTCCGACACTTAATCTACACAAACAAAAACCTAGCCGTGTAACCTTGGGCAAGTTACTTAACCCCAATTGCCCTAAAGGGGCGGCTAGGTGGCGCAGTGAGTAAGAGCGCCAGCCTCGGAGTTGGGATGACCCGAAATCAGATCCGGCCTGAGAAAACGAGCACCCACACATAAAAACAATGACTAGCCGTGTAACCTTGAGCAAGTTACTTAACCCCAATTGCTTTAAAAAAAAAAATTTCTCCTCCTCTTTACTCCCTCCCTCCTCAAGATGGCATGCAACATGACATGGCTCTCTACACAGATTCCTATTAAACAGATTTTCACATTAGTCATGCTTCATAGAAGAAAACAAAACAAGACAAAACATAAAAGAAAATAGTTGGCTTCACTCTGCATTCTGACTTCATAGTTCTTTCTCTGGATGTGGATGGCATTTAATATCACGTGTCCTTTGGAATTGTTTCAGGTACTTGCATTGCTGAGAAGGGGTAAATCTGCCAAATCAGTCATCACACACTGTGACTATTTCTGTGAACAGTGTTCTACTTCCACTCACTTCACTCAGGATCAGTTTTTATAAGACTTTTCAGGATTTTCTGAAGTTTGCCTGTTCATCATTTCTTATAGCATAGTAGTATTCCATTGCATTCATATACCACAACTTGCTCAGTCATTCCCCAATTGATGGGCACCCTCTCAATTTCCAGTTCTTGGCCACTACAGAAAAAAAAACTGTTATAAATATTTTTGCACATGTGGGTGTTTTAGCCATTTTTATGATTTCTTTGGTATACAGCCCTGGAAGTATTATTGCTGAGTTAATGGTTAAGCACATTTTTATAGCCATTTGGGCATAGTTTCAAATTGCTCTCCAGAAGGATTGCATCAGTTCACAACTCCACCAACAATGAATCAGTGTTCCAACTTTCCCACATCTTCTCCAATATTTATCAGTTTCCTGTTTTGTCATGTTAGCCAATCTGATAGGTATGATATGGTGCCTTAGAGTTATTTTAATTTGAATTCCTCTAATCAGTAATTTAGAACATTTTTTAATATGATAAATGCTTCATTTTTAGTTTAAAAAAATCTCCTGTTTATGGACCTTGAAGAACAAATACCTATTACCCACTGCTCTGTAACATAAAGCCTTATAGAGTTACCTCTATCAATGAAAGTTAAAATAACTTGCCCAAGGTCAGATAGTTTGTCTCAGAAGAGTTAATTTAACTCAGTTGCCTCAGAGAGCAAATCTTTATCCACTCTGCCACTAACCATTCAATAGGAATAGTGGATCAAGTGATTAACATCATATCAGTAAGATTTGAGTTCAAATTCACCTTTAGACATTTATTAGTTGTGTGATTTTGGAAAACTTAATTTTCCTTTATCTGCACAATATTCTCAAAGGTAAAATGGGGATGATTGGAGAGGATAATGAAAGAATAAAAAGGAGATGATATTTATTAATTGCCCAATAATTAATAAATTGACAAATCTGGCAAATACCTTGCCAGATTTCTTAGTCATATAGGCATTTTTGAATATACTTGTAAAGGGATAAAAGGGGATTATTGTGAGACTCAAAAGAGTTAATATATCTGAAACACTTGAAGCACTGCTTAAATACCTCTTGTAGCCTTCATCTTGCAGTGAAAATTCCAAACCTCTGGTGGTCAGTAATTCCTAAGAGACACAATTTTCCAAACTTTACCTGGAGCAAAGAAATCATATATGCTGCCTCTGCACAGAAGTATAACTACCAGCAAAGAAAATGAACTACATATTCACATTTGGGAGTCTAGGCAATGTCAAGGAAAGAACAATGGACTGGGAGACAGGACCCCCAAATTCTGGTCTCAGATCTTCTAAGAATTTTCCTATTGATCAACTCATTTCTTCTCTCTTACAGTCAGCTTCCTTATTTGTAAAATGAGGATGTTGAGGCAGCTAGGTGGCACAGCAAATAGAGCACCAGCCCTGAAATCAGGAGGACCTGAGTTCAAATCTGACCTCAGACACTTAACACTTACTAGCCACATGACCTTGGGCAAGTCACTTAACTTCAATTGCCCTGCTTTCCTCCCTCCCAAAAGCCAAAAATATTAATAATAATAATAATAATTAGATTAAAATGAGGACATTGATAGTATCAAAATAACAATATAACTACAACAATGCAAATGGACAGATCACTGAAAGGAAGTCAAACTCTGAGTAACAGAAGTATCAGTTATGATCCCAATGTGCAGAAAAGGAAGCATTGCTCTCTCCTCTCCATAGAGCCTTGGGGAGGGGGAGTAGTATGAGGGCAGAAGGACAAAATATTGTATACATTATTGCGAAATGGCCTGTGTTGGTTTTTTTCTTTAAACGCTCACTCTTCGGTGAACTGATACAACCATTCTGGAAAGCAATTTGGAACTATGCCCAAAGAGCTATTTAATTGTGCATACCCTTTGATCTAGCTAGGTCTATGTACCAAAGAGATCATAAAATGGGGAAAAGCCCCAATATACAAAAATAATTATAGCAGCTCTTTTGGTAGTGGTCAAAAATTGGAAATTGAGGAGATTAACATCAATTGGGGAATGATCAAAGAAATTATAGTATATGAATGTAATGGAATACTATTGTGTTATAATAAATAATGAATAGGCTAATTTCAGAAAAACATGGAAAGACTTAAAAGAAACTGATGCTGAGTGAAGTGAGCAGGACCAGCAGAACATTAGACATAGTAATAGCCACATTATATGATAACAAACTTTGATAGACTCAGCTCTTTTCAGCCATGCAATAGTCTAAGACAATTCAAAAGATTGATGATAGAAAATATGATCCACACCCAGAAAGAACTATGGAGTCTGAATGTAGATTGAAGTATACTATTTTTTGCTGTTTTTTTTTTCTTTCTCGTGGTTTCTCCCCTTTGTTCTGATTCTTCTTTCACAAGGTGACTAATGTGAAAGTATATTTCATATGATGTTACATGTATAGCCTATATCAGCTTTCCCTCTTTCTTGGGGAGTGGAGTGTGCAAAGTGTATTTCATGTGTTATCTCATTTTTTTTTCTTTTCAGCACCCCTGAGAGATAGGCACTGTCATTATCCCCATTTTACATATGAGGAAACTGAGGTTGAGAGAAAATAATTACTTGTTCCAAATAGGTGGCATAGTGAATCGAGTACTGGACTTCGAGTCAAAACAACCTGAGTTCAAATGTGGGTAGGGGACACAAAATCGTTGTTGTTTTTTTTATCTTTATAACACCATGACATTGTATAGGACCTTGGACATAATTTATATTAATGAATAGAATAGTAATCTTTGAGTCAGCCGCCTAGTGATGAGCTCTAGTTCTAACACACCATTTGGTGGCACAACAGATACAGTGCCAGACCTGGAGTTAGGATGACTCCACTTCGTGAGTTCAAATCTAGCCTCAGATACTTACTAGCTGTGTGATCCTGATCTAGTCCCTTAGCCTTTGCTTGCTTCCTTTCCCTCAATTATAAAATGAAGATAACACTAGTCCCAACTTCCCCAGGTTATTGTGAACATCAAATGAGATAATATTCATAAAGCATTTAGCAAATTTCTTGGAACAAAATAGGCACTATTATGATTTATGTATGAGTACTTAAACCTCACTGGGTCTCGTTTTGTTGTTGTTGATTGTTTGTTTGTTTGTTTGTTTTTCTATTAGTCCAAAAGGGATAGCATACCACATGAAGTAGTTGGGAAGAAAAATATTTTCTGGATACATACATATATATATATATATATATATATATATATATATATATAGGGATTGTTCCTGCTATTTTATTATTCTGGAAAATTCCATGTTGAGGAAACTCCCTTGACCAATATTAATACCTTTGCTAGTTTATATAATCTTAGAGAGTTGCCTGGAGAACTAAGAGTTTAAGAGACTTGACCAGGGTCATGTAGTCAATGATTATCAGAGACAGCACTTGAATTGGCTTACAGATCAGCTATCTTTGCACTATGGCACATTTTCCATTTATTACTAATAACAATGTTGCTGCTGTTGCTGATAATACATTGATTAAGATTCCCTAGATGTTTTCTTTCTGTGATAAACTTTTGAACTTCTCATGGTACGGTGTTTCCGTCTCCTTTTCCTCTTCTCATTGTTGTGCTTGTGTTTATTTCTTTTTTATTTTGCAAGCCAGCATGCAGGTCTGCTAGTACACAAGCACACACACACACGCACACACACACACACACACACATATAGATGCACACACACACACGTACATACACTGTCCTCCTCCGCTATGGTTATAACAATTTGTACACTTAATTCTCCCCAAACCTCAGCCAAAATAGTGGCAAAGTTGGAGGAAATTGTGGATTATCACAGCAGAAAGATATTTTTTGTGACGTACACAAAGTATCATTCATTAATTAGGAAATAGCAGTACTGGTAAAACCTCTTCTGTGAAGCACATATAATAGTAAAGAAATCATATATGCCCTATAGTTAGCAGGCATTACTAAAGTTCTGATCAAAGATGTTAGAAACTCTCCCTTAGACTATAATACCAAAATTAGAATTTTAAATGGAATCCTATAAAACTAAAAGGGAATTTCATAGGCATATGGATGTTGCTTCTGGCAATATAAGGTACAGGATACTGAGCTTCTGTCTACAGCTGCACTGCCAAATATTCACACTTTTGCAGAGAACTCAAGTCAGATGGGCTGGCCACATAGCCTAAATGTCAAATGTACTTTTACCTAATAGACTATTTTACAAAGAACCAGTGCAAGGTAAGGGTTTGTATGCAGCTCAGAAGAAGCAGAACAAGGATAGTCTCAATGTTTCTCTGTAGAACTTTAATATCAATTGGGAAACATGGATGATTCTATCAAAGGATGACCCTACAAAGTGGTCCTACATTGAAAAAGTTCTATACTCTAGAACCAAAGCAGAATCACAGTAGCATAAAGGAAATGTGAGACCTAGATGGCAAGAGACATCTCCATCTGAAATGTTTAAATAGAATATTTCAGTCTGGTCTATGGTAGATCCTTCTAAGCAGGTACTGGATTTATCAATGCCTTTACCTTGTACCTTGACCCCAACATCATGATGTCATTGATCCTCTTCAAGTACAAGAGATGAACAACAAAATGCTGCTTCTTCACTATTACAAAACAAACAAAATCTAATCTCTATTTCAACCAGCAGAGAGGGGAGCCCCAATAATTAAGGTAACACACATTAGCTTGTCTACTTCCCCTTTCAAAGTATCTAGGTAGTGCAGTGCATAGATTGTTGAAAGACTTGAGTGTAAATATTATTTTAAACACATTATGAGATAGTAGATGAGCCATATATCCTCTATGAGCTTCAGGTTATGTATCTGTAACATGTTGAATGATAATAGCACTAGCTCCCAGGGTTAGTTTGAGGATGAGAAAGAGCTTATATGTGTAAAATACTTTCCTATACAAATGCTACATACATACATACATACATACATACATACATACATACATATATATATACATATATATATATATATATATATATATATATATATATATATATATATATATATTTTTTGTCCAGGCTAATCCTATCTGGATTAGCTGAGATACTCTAATCATCCAGAGTCCCAGTTTCCTAATTAGTAAAATGGGGACAATAACACTTATAGCTCTTGGCTCACGTGGTCAAGTTGAGGCATGAGTGAAATTATGTATACAAAGAACTTACTAAACCTTAAAACTTTACCCAAATGATAACCATTATCATTGTCATTAATATTATTACTTCAAACCTGAATATTGCTTGTAATTAATGCCTGATAATAAGGAATAGTAAATAAAATGTTTACATTGAAGTCACAATGAACAGTAGCCACAAGCACATCAAGCAAGAGCAAAGGGATCAGCAAATCACCAAATTCTTAAAATGAAGTAGCCAAACAACTCTAGTGGCATTCCTCTATTTTCAAATAATACTCCAGTTCACAATTTCAATTCCTTCATGCTTTCTTGCTTTGAACCTAATTCTTACAGGTTTGCTTATTGACTTTCCCATTGGTGACATTCCTTTTAAATATTGTTTTTTCTTCAAGCTCTCTTAATTCATTTGTATTTTGTACACTTAGCCTTTTCTTATCAGTTCTTACATTTATATTTCTTACTTCAAATACTTTTTATGTTTCACCCCCAAACCCCTAAGTTCTAATTGTATTTTAGTCATTGGCAGTTTTCAGCAATCTTCCCCCTCTAGGTAAAAGCACATATGGAGATATTGTGACTGGAGCCTTACTAAAACACAGATCCCTAGGCTAATAGCCTTAACACTTCCCCTGAATCTCTACCAAAACATATCATTGGAAGGCAAGATTATCAGCCTTTTCTAAGTACAAGAATCCTTGACTGTTTTTTCATTGTTGGCTACTTGAAATTTTGTGGTATGTCCTTAAGATGCTGTTAATCTCATCCCAGTACTTGGCCTTTATCTCCTCATTGACAAAAAATAAAAACAAAATAATAAATGATGCCTATTTTAGAAAGAGCAAGCAAGGAGGGGACTTTTTATCTGGGATAGAAAAGCCAAGAAATTTGACATTCATTAGAACTTTAAAGAAACACTACAATTTGTAATAATGAATGTAAAGAGGTGCAGCTAGGTGGCTAAGTGGGTAAACCACCAGCCCTGTAGTCAGAGAGACCTTGTTGAGGTTGGGAGAGCTGGTTCAGATTTTCGAAATAATTCAATCAGACTTTCTCTTTAGCCAAAAGGAGCTTTATTAATACAAAAGCATGAAGGCCTGAGATTCAGGAAGGAGCTAAACAAAGACATTGACATAGGACAAGGACCAGACTTATATAGCCAGTATGTTATAAAGCCTAAAGGATGGTGGTATTATTTTAGGGTTTTTAATTGGGGCTTGAGATCTAGGAACAGGATGAAGAAGATGGATAACACAGGATAAGGAAGACAGGGGAAATTTCATGACCCAGGATGGTTATGGTCCCAGATAAAGGGGAAGTTTTCTAGTACTCCAGATGGTCTGGGATGAGGGGGAAGTTTACTTTAGGATGCTCTCCAGAAGGGCCTCCCAAGGTACTGAGAAATCATTCCTCTAAAGCCAAGCATGAGCAGCTTTCCAGAGGACTATTGCTATGAACAGCTTTCAAGGTTCTGATCACACAGTATAGTGAATTCTCTATTTATTCAGTAACAAACTAAGATAAAACATTCACAAAAAATCAAAATACAGCATTCACACTTACAACATACCACTAAAATGGCCACACATTTCTCAGCAAAATGATCATATAATTCTGAACAAAGTGCATTCATTTAGTAACTCAATCATTTAGTACCTCCTTAATTCAATCATCTCAAGGAGGCAAACTGCCTTAACTGACATAAAGTACAAAGGTCAAAGTCCTCTACCCCTAGGTCACAATTAAGTTATTATGAGTCACTACTAACTACCCTCTTAAGGGGTAGTGGAAAATACAAAGGCTATCCACCCCTAGGTCACAAACAAGTTATAATCTCATCAGTCAGCATTAAATACTCAAGGAGAGGTCTTTTCATCTTGATTTGAGTCAGGCTCTCAGCTTCCATGGTTCTTCTTCCTAGGTCCCAGCTCCTGCATAAATCTAACCAACTGCACCTGAGTTCAAAGGGAGACAGCTCCCATTTCCTTGTCCAGATCTCTGTGCAGTTCCTGCTCCATATTGAAGCTCACAGTGTCAAGCCCACCCCAAATCCCTCACAGTCTCTGTTCCTGAGAATACAAATCTCAATAAAGACACAACAGCATTCATACTTATTGCCGGCATCCTCATCAATTCATGTTCTGCCTATGGAATCAACATAGACACAGACAAATACCAGCACCACAGTCATGTCTCCTCAGTTCTCAGCAGCTCCAGGTGGCCCTCAAAAAGTCCTTGACACCTCAGGACTTGCCCCTCAGAAGTCCTTGGGATCCCAGCAGTTCTCTCAGTAATTCTGGCTCCTGGCAGTTCTCTCTCTCTCTCTCTCTCTCTCTCTCTCTCTCTCTCTCTCTCTCTCTCTCTCTCCAGCAGTAGCTGCTCTGCCTCCATGATGCTCACTCCCAGAAGATCTGTGTCTCTAGCTTTGGATTTTATTTTTATATATAAGGTATTATCTCCTTCCTGTCCTGCCCCTTCCTGTTATGTCTGCAAATCCATCCCACTGTAGGATTTGCAAGTTCTGGGTCTTAATACTTCACATAATTATGAACTTGAAACTCAGTGACTCAGTGGAAAGTACTTGTTAGCTAGTTAACACAAGAGGATCTTCAAATTCCATTACTATTACAAACCCTTAATATTATTTTTTAACCCTTGTATCCACATCATTTCTACTAGAAAAGCAAAGCTTAATGTTATCCTTTAGGGAATCCATATCAACGTGAGATCAGATCTGATCTCAAATATTTACTATCTGTGGGACCTTGGGCAAGTCACTTAACCCCTATTGCAGAAGGAAGGTAGGCAGGCAGGCAGGCAGGAAGGAAGGAAGGAAGAAAATTTTGAAAGTATAAAAATAATAATATATGCACCATGTATGAGAAACAATGAACAAATATTTGTAAATAGAAAGTAATATTTTATTACTATTTGATAGTAATAAAAAATAGACTGTAACTGTTTACTGTAACAGCAAGCAAAGAAATAAACACCTTGTTTCAGCTATTTAATTGACACCTTGTTTCAGTTCTTGCCAAAGATTGTATCAAGTCTTCCTTGAGAAGCAGAACATGTGAACCACACAACTTGTGAACCCTAGAACTTGTGAACTCCTGTTGCTGATGCAATAGGAATGGGAGGAGCTAATGACTGTATATGAGGAGAGACCCAAGCAGGAGAGAGCAGAACTGAGAACTAAGAAGAACTGAGAAGAGAATTGAGAAAAAATGAGCAGAACTGAGAAGAGAACTCTTATGGTGGCAGGAGAAAATTTGTGGTATCCCAGCACTCCATTTTTATCTGTTCTGCCTGTGTTGATATTTGTTTCTGATACTTTGTACAGAAGTCTTGGGACCTTACTGGAAGTCCTGAAAGAGGATTTTCTTGTTGTCTGTTTACACAAATCTGTAGGAGGGTTTTGGAGGTCCTGGGACTTTACAGATGATTTGTGTTGACCTCTTGGACCGTATTTGTGGGTCTATGTTGATTTCACAGTGAATTGATGATGGTGCTGGCAATGTGCATGGCTATTATTGTGGCTCTGTTAAGCCTTGTCTTCCCAGAAACAGGAACTTGAAAGACTTGAGGTGGACTGTACACTGTGAGCTTTAATATGAACAAGGAACTGGATGAGGAGCTGGACAAGGAGCTGAGAGCTGCCTAACTTTGAATCCAGGTGACATTTGGGTAGAGAGCTGGACCCATGGAAGAGGAACCATGGAATCTGAGAAACATCTTCAAGTCAAGATGAAAAGACCTCTTCTTGAGTACCTAATGCTGACTGAGAAGATTATGATTTACTGTGACCTAGGGGTGAATTTTGACCTTGGTACTTTGTGTCCCTTAAAGAGGTTTGCTTCTTAAGAATTATTATGTTAAGTTCTTACTGAATTATATATTTTGCTTAAAATTATGTGGCCACTTTGGTGAAAACTATGTGTCCACTTCAGTTGTAAGTTGCTGTTATAACATTGTGAATGATGTACTTTGGCTTCTGTCAATGTTTTATCTTAGTTTATTACTGAATAAATAGAGAGTTCACTATACTATGTATTCAAAACCTTGAAGCTCTTCACAGCAGCAGTCCTCTGAAAAGCTGCTCATGCTTGGTTTACATTTACTTGATTTATTATACTATCTACAAGTTTCTAGAGTTGTTAATAGTTATTGAACAGTCTAAATGAAATGCTGGGCAGTATGTCTCTCTATTGTTGTGACACAATTATGGAAGAAAATCATCTCAATAAATCTAATAAGGATTACACCATACAACTGAGTCCAGGATAACATCTTTTTCCTGCCTATGAGAGATCTGAAGGTTCGGAACTGAGTTGACACTAAAAGTTAAAACTTCTTATAACTCATGGAAAGACAAGACTAGTTGTTACAAGTAACACGGTGTAATTCAAAGTGTACTGGTTTTAGAATGAGGGACATGAGTTAAAATCCTAGCCCTGCAATTTACCTGAACATGGGAAAGCCACTCTAGTGTTCTGTACCAATTACTTCATCTGTATAATGGGAGAAAGGAGAGAATATACAATCTATCAGATCTTTTGAAATTTTAAAACCCATGGCAACATTGAGTTTCTTTAGGGTTCACTTTTTTCTGTAAGGTATAGAAAGAAGCAAAACTCATGCCTAGAGCCTCATTTGAGAATACAATATTACAACTGGAAATTCTAGGGATACAGAAAACTCACATGAAAGGATAGCCATCAGGTGCTAAAGCACAAACCAAGTCTTGGACAAAATAACAAGTTGCTATGAAGCAAATGCAATAGAAAATTCACTGTGTACCCTGCCTTAGTAGAAGTCCTGCAGATAGTTTTAAAGTCACCAATACTAACGGATTACTAGTATACTTTCACAGATTGCATGGAATTAATAGAATTTGTCTTCAGACTGATCCTCATATTTTGTTTGGTTATGATGTGATCCTCTTTACTCACAGAAACATGGAAACATTGACTCAGTATCTATTGGTATTGTCTTCATTTTAGCATTTAAGTAATTAACTACATATATGATAAGTAAATTTCATGACTATTGGAAAATTCGCTCTACTGATACAGAGCAGAAGGAGTCTATGATTTGCTATGTGGTCTTTGAAAACTACTGTGGCTAGGTCAGCTAAGGTAATTTAGTAGATATAACCCTGGTACTAGAGTAACAAGAACCTGAATTCAAGCCCAGCCTGAGACATTTACTAGCTGTATGACCTTTGGCAAATCACTTAAGCCCAACCCCCCCCACCAAAAAAAAATCCAACCCCACTGTGGATAAAACTAATTTCACTATTAGTGACCATTTCACATCTTTACTGGTCCACTGATGTCTTTCCATTGTGGCAGGTCTTGAGTGATAGATCTGGAGTTGGAAGACCTAGATTCAAATGCCAACTCTAATATTTGGTATCCTTATAGCTTTAGGCAAATCAAGTTATATACTTAGAGTGACTGGATGAGTCAACTTTCAGAATATAGCACAATACAATACCTGGTATACAGTAGTGCTTAAAAATGTTTATTGAATGACTGGACCTTGGTTTCCTCACCTACTACTTATAAAAATAAGTATTTGGAATAGATGTCACCTCAGTTTCCTTCTATCTCTACATCTGTGATCAGCGAGAATCTATGGACATTTGGCAATGATTTCAAGAATTCAGGGACAACTCTACATTATGGGGGGACATAAGAGAAGACCTTTGGTAGAGAGAATCAAGTGGATTAATATTAAATACCCCTTAATCTAATTTTGACATTTAGTACGTGAAATGATAATTCAACCTAGACTTCTGGTATTTAGCTAGAATTTTCATTTGGGATTATTATTTCTGTAATGTGAAATATACAACTAAGATTCAGCTGGGATAGTGCTATATGCCAAAAATACAGGTGAATGGCAAGGCTGGTTTATTATAAAGTAGTTATTGAGACATGTAGTGGTCCAATGTCAGAAGCAATAATGTCAGGGCAGTGATACCTGAGAACAGTAAGTTGTTCAGATCTAATTCTAGAAAGAAGAGTTATATGAATGAATTAAGGTCAATAAAAAGGCAAAGTAGACTGTGGGCTACCAAGAGGAACAGAAAACCATAATCCCAGAAAGGTAGTGATCTGACGGAAACCCAAAATTTAAGTTCAAGTCATGATATCTCAAGACACTGAGCTACTCAGGGAAATTATTTTGGCTAGGTATATACCATTTTTATTACCTTTGGAGTATCGATATACAACCACTAGCTGAAGATAGGTAGTATATAGAGAGTTTGTTTTTAAGAGAAATGCATGGGGGTGGCTAGGTTGCGCAGTGAGTAGAGCACCAGCCCTGGAGTCAGAAGGACCTGAGTTCGGATCCGGCCTCCAACACTTAACACACACAAACAAAAACCTAGCCATGTGACCTTGGGTAAGTTACTTAACCCCAATTGCCCTCAAAAAGAGAGAGAGAGAGAGAGAGAGAGAGAGAGAGAGAGAGAGAGAGAGAGAGAGAAATGCATGAACCAGACATAGATTGTTAACTTTACTTTCAGATAATCAACTTCGATATAGCTTTCTCCTGTTCACTGAAATATACCCCCCTTTGTCTGAAAGGGGGTATATTTTGCACAGAAGTTACATGATATATATATATATATATATATATATATACATATATATATACATATATATACATATATATATATATGATTCAAAAATTAACTCACTCTAATTTTGTAAGACTATTTTATAATGTCTTTTTAATGAATAGAGACTATCTTGGAAAGGTTGGTGGAATAGAAGAGGGGATGGATTGTCTTCTAATTTGAACTGATGGTAAAATAACTCTTCCATGTGAAGGATGTTTTCATAAGGTTCCATTATATATTAAACTAAACTTGGGTTCAAATCTGGAGTCAGATACTTCCTAGCTGAAGAGGTGACCCACTAAGACAGTTAAGGTTTCTCTGGAGACCCCAAAATACCAATACACCGTGTCTTGCCTAATGAATTCGACTCAAGCCTTCTCAGCCAAAGAAAAACAAAATTTATTAAAGGTTCCTTTGCATTAGATACAGAGTAAGTCTGTGGTAGGTCATTCTATGGCACTCTCTCAGCGCTCTCACTATTCTATGGCACTCTCCCCCACATTGCATTCTGTGGCACTCTCACACCACAAAGATGTGAGATGGGGTCTTATGTACAGAAGGTTGTGAGAGGAATCTAAGGGTGGTCTAGGGGAGGAGTTTGGGGAGGGTCTTCAGGAGGAGTTAATGAGGTCAATAAGTGATTAAGGGTGGAAGGTAGCTATAGGCTATAGACAATGGTGGGCTAGGCCAGTTCAAGGGTGTATTGATATTTTGATAGACTCAAGGATGGGAAGTAGATGAAAAATGGACGGCTTCTCTAATAACTAGGCTAGTAGTTAGCAGTTAGTAACTAGGCTAGAGGTCTGGGCCCAGCCACAAAGTAAGGCTTATTGCCTTACGCAAATGCCTCCTCAAATGAGACAATTTAATCAGGAATCCAAGGGAGGTTCCCTGAGCCTGTTCCTTAAGGACTCAAGGAGAGCTCTAGGGGGCTCCCAGAGCCCATACCTCATCATTCCCCCCTCAAACATATGGGACCCAAATTCCTTTGGGGTAAAGGGTAAAGGTGTCAGCTTCTGAAAGTGCTTGCTGCTGGCAAGGGGCAAAGAGCTGTCCCTGCCTTTCTGGGTCCCATTGAAGGGGGTCAGACTACACATTCAAGGTGTGAGACTCTGGGACATGGATGATGCCAGGTCCAGTGGGCTGGAGAACTTGGATCCAGTTGGAGATTTGCATAGCCTTAGTGGTCATCCAGAAGTTGATGGCTTGAACCCTGGAGGAGACAAACCTGGCAAGGAGGTTAAGCAAACAAAAACCAAAGAGGCACCAAAAAAAAAAAAAAGATAAAAGACAATTTCCCTCGTAGGAATTAAAGATGACTGTGGCAAGGCCAAAACGCTTTTAGATATCCCTTTCCTTTCTAAATTGCTCCATGGGCATTTAGCACGTGGAAAGCAATAGCAGGCACAGAATCTAACAGTTTTCAAAAACAGGCAATGACTCCCAAAGCCTGTTCTCTCCTTCCATCATCATAGAGAGTGAAAGCTTTTACCTAGATTGGATAAAGATGGTGTGTGGGTCAATTTAGTTTTCAAATTCTCAAAAGCTTTCACCTGATGTCTGGGCCTTGCATAGCAATTAACTTGATTGCAGTCATTCCCAGGCCTTAGCCTTAATTGGATATAAACCATTCTGGGGAAACACTTTAGGATCTAGGAGTCAGAAACAAATGTTGGTGTGGCAGAAGTAGCTCACCCAGGAATTTCTTTATCCCCAACTATTGACTCAACTATCTCCCACACTTCTGAGGGAATATGGGGAGATCTGAGAGGCTTAACTAGAGAAAATTATCTTTCCAATTTCACCAACAGGTCCCTTCCCAACAAGGGGGCAGGGCAAAAGGAGATAATAAGGAAGGAGTGTTCAAACAACAGATCCTCAAATAGGCAAGGGAAAGGGTACGTCTATGGATATCTTTTTGTTTTCCCTTCTATGCCCATGATCTGATGGGTCAAGGGACCGAGTAGGGCCAGAGTAAATAATTAAAAGAGAATGTAGTTCCTGTATCGATCAGAAAACAGGTAACCTTATCTTCTATCTTGATGCTTACTGAGGCCTAAGCAATGGAAATGTAGAAGGTGGAAGAACTGCCAAGCCCCAGG
This sequence comes from Gymnobelideus leadbeateri, assembly GCA_011680675.1. NCBI lineage: Eukaryota > Metazoa > Chordata > Mammalia > Diprotodontia > Petauridae > Gymnobelideus > Gymnobelideus leadbeateri. The sequence goes on from WOXC01006177.1 coordinate 762,414, forward strand.
CTTCCCCATCATTCAGAGTCTTGAGAAGACTGGAGGACAGGGTACTGGGAGGTGGCTCTACCACTTTAACCTCAGTGACCATCCTTCCTCCAATATCCCTCCTGGTCAGATGGGCACAGTTCTAGAGGCATTGGTTCCTGGGGCTCCCTCTGGGGAGGTGCCCTGGAGGGGCACTCCATGGACCAGTGACCCTCTTTGTGGCATCAAAAGCAGATTTTTCCCCTGCCAAAGTGGCTGGGCTTCCCCCAAGGGGGCACCTTGGAGGGGCACTCCTTGGACCAGTGACCCTGCTTGTGATATTGAAAGCAGGTTTCCCAACTGACCAAGTGACTGGGCTTATTCCATAGGGCTGAGCTAGAGAAAATTAGCTTCCCAATTTCACCAACAGGCCCCTTCCCAATAAGGGGACAGGATAAGAGGAGACCATAAAGAAGGAGTGTTCAAACAGATCCTCAAGTAGGCAGGGGACTGGGTATGTCTGGAGACATCCCTTAGTTTCCCCTTCCGTGCCCTGATCTGATTGCTCAAGGGGAGGGTAGAACCAAGTGGTTAGAACAGAGAACTTAGCAATAATAAACTGTGTAACCTTACCTTCAGCCTCAATGCTTGCCCAGAGTTCAGCAAGGGAAATGGAGAAGGTGGGAGCACTGCCAAGTCCCATGCTTCCCTTTTACTCCAAGTCTTGAGAAGACTGGAGGACAGGGTATTCGGAGGTGGCTCTACCACTTTTCCAACCTTGGGGACAATCCTTCCTCCAATGTCCCCCCCTGATCAGGTGGACACAGTTCTAGAGATGTTGATTCCTGGGGCTTCCTCCAAGGGGGTGTCTTGGAGGGACACTCCTTGTGGCATTGAAAGCAGGTTTCCTCACTGCCCAAGTGACTGGGCTTCCTCCAAGGGGGTCCCCTGGAGGGGCTTTTCCTGGCCACAGCAGCAGCAAAGAATCGAGCATGTTCTCTGTCTCTGGTTCATTCCCTGTATTCTTTCTCCTCTGCTGCAACCAGGTCTCCGTTATTAAAGACTCCAAAGGCCATCTCCAGTAATTTGGCCTGTGGTGTTTGGGGTTCCAATGCCAATTTCTGCAGTTTCCTCCTAATATCTGGGGCAGATTGATTAATGAAATACATGTTAAGGATTGATACCCCTTCTACAGTCAGTATCTATATCCATATACCTTTTAATAGCTTCTACCAGTCAGTCTTGGGAAAGGGCAGGGTTTTTCTTTTTTCAATGAATAATTTCCCTTATTTTCTGATAATTGACTTGCTTTTGAAATGCAGTACTCAGGCTATCAGGTGAAGTACAATATGGTCTCTTTTTCCCCTATCCTTACTCTTTTGATAATCCCATCCTGGGTCACTTGTGGTAACAGCAGCTGTTCCTGGGGATATTTTGTGGGGTCATTGATAGTCAAACAATCACCACATTTTGGGTTTTGTTCCCAGATTCTCCTAAAAGTTTCCTCCTAATATCTGGGGAAGACTGACTAATAAAATACATGTTAAGGATTGCTGCCCCTTCTATAGAGTCAAGATCTAAATTTGTATATGTTTTTAATAGCTTCTACAAGTCTATCTAGGAAAGGGGCAGGGTTTTCTTGATTTGTCTGAGAAATTTCTCTTTCTGCTAATTACTTGCTTTTGAAATTCAGTTCTTAGGCCTTCTAAAAGGCAAAGTACCATATCATCTTTCATTTCTCTGTCCTCGTGGATATGATAATCTTATCCTGGGTCACTAGTGGGAACAGCAGCTGTTCCTAGGGGGTATTTTCTGGGGTCATTGCTTACCAAACAATCCCCAAATTTGGGGGCTTGTTCCCAGATTCTCCTTTTCTCCTCACTGGAACAACAGGTAGAGAAGTGGATATGCAAATCACCCCAAGAAAGCTCAAATTGCAGGGATAACTCCTGAAAGCCTTCAGTAAACTTTGTTGGGTTTTTGGAGAATTTACCCAACTTTTCTTTAATTTGATTGATATCTGAAATGGAGAATGGGACGTGTACTCTAATTGTCCCACCTGAGTAGAGAACTGCTTCCCTTAAAGGAAAAAGCCCTGAAGGCGGTGTGGGGACAGAAGCTTGGGAAGGGAGATTGGAAGTTCCACTTTCTGTCAGAGAGTGACTGGGAGGGTGCTGGCTGAACTGGATCAAACTGTAAGACTGGGCGATCTGGCTGGAAAGGGGAAAAGTCAGTGGCACCTGAGGAGTGGAAGCTGTCAGAGGAGATACCTCTATGACTGCCTTGTGGGTAGGGCCTAAGGCCCCAGTGGGTGTTGCCTCAGGGGGTGGGGCCACAGAGGGAGGCACTTCAGCCTGACCAGTGGCTGGGACCTGAACAGGGGTCCCTGAGGGGTGAGGGGCCACACTGGGAGATGCAGAGTAGGAGATATGGATGGTGCAGGAGACAGGAAATGAGGAGTGTTTAGCTAGAGGAAAAGGGAAGGAAAACCAAGGAGAAAAGGGTTGGTGTGCAGCAGAAAGGGCTGGGGGAGCTGCCTCAGTGACCTGAGCAGGGGTTGCTGAAGGGGGAGGGGCTGGGCCTGAAGCCATGGGAAAGGGGTCATTTAATTGGTCCCCATTGTCCCTCTGTGGAGGGGCTCTAGCTTCTGAAAGGTACAAGCTTCTCACAGTCTTTCCTGAGAACCTTGTTTTGAGAAAGTTCAACAAAAGCCATTAAGTAGGCAACTTGATACATCTTCCTTCTCTGCAACAGTGTGATTCTAACTGCAAGCGAATATTATCTTTTAAAGTCCCCAAAACAGGCCATGATTCATCGTCCTTTAGGCTATACCCAGGCCAAACAGTGTTGCAGAAAAAAGCCAAATTTTTCTTTTTAAGGTCTCCAGAAAAACGAAATTTTTTCTAATGCTGTAAAAGACAACCCAAAAGCAAACTTTTGTGAGCTACAGGCATTAGCGCCTGGAAGTCCCTTCCTCCATAAAGGAAGGTTTGAGAGTAAGACTCGAAAAACAAACAAAAAAATCCCACAAAAAGGTACCTGAAGTTTTCCCAGTTCCCTAGTGCTGAGAGAATTGAAATAATATGACTTACACTTCCGGATGGGACATCTGTTCTTATCTTCCATCCTTCAGAAACTGTACACGTGTCCATGTTCTCCAAAATAACCAAATAGGACCAAAAACCTGAGGTCAGGCTGAGCACAAAACAGCCTCCTAGATGTGTGACCTAATGGAACCTGAAAGGTCTGGCCCCACCAAACACACACACACACCCCACAAAACAAAACAGAAACAAAAACTGCACTTCCAAGTTATTAGTTAGGGAAAGAAAGAGGTTTATGTTCCTTCTGGTCCCGGCTGGAGATGAGCTTGAGATTAGCAGTGTTTCCAGTATCAGGGAGCCATAAAGGTTACGCATAAAGGGTGTTAGGGTTGCTCTGGAGACCCCAAAATACATACATGCCAGGTTCTGACTAATGAATTCTACTCATATCTTCTCTCAGCCAAAGAAAATAAGGTTTATTAAAAATTTGCGGGGGCGGAGCCAAGATGGCGGAGTAGAAACAGCTCGTCCAAGCCTCTCTGCCCCCAGATTCTCCACAAACTACGTAAAAAAGGACTCTGAAAAACTTCTGGAGCCCCAGCACCCACAGAACGACACAGAGAAGCTAACCTCCCGCTGAGGACAGCCCAGCACCCTGCAGGAAGGACCAGCGCAGTGGTCTGGGAGCCGGCAGAGCGCAGGAGCCGAGCCGAGCCCAGGTCCACCTGAGCCGAGGTTTTAGCCCCAGGGCGGCAGGGCCAGCAGCCCGCTGGAGGAACCCCAGAACACCAGGAACTGTGGAGATTCCAGAATTATCAACATAGACTTGCCTAGGACAAAGTAAGAGGTTAGTGTCCTATGGACTTTGGGACCTGTATTTGGGGAATGCGTCAGCTCCCTCCCCTGGGGGCTAGAAGCCACTGAGGAGACACGCTATTTTGTAGTTTTCAGAGGCATTTCCGGATCCCAGCCTACAAATCGTGGGGAGATCCAGCGATCAGTCTTGGGGGGTAATCGCTCTTGCTTTAACCTCCCTGGATCTGGATTGTGATCTAGGGTGGAAGTTGTGGGTGGGTTTACAGCTTGCCAGAAACGGAAGTTGCCCCCCACACGTTCGGGACGAAAATTCCTCTATCTGGCCTTAAAGCCATAGTGTGGCAACAAGCCCAAAAGTCAAGCAATTAAGTGGCAACATGCCAAGGCAAAGGAAACAGAAAAATGCAACCCTAGACTCCTATTTTGGGGGCATAGAGCGGGAAAAGGACTGTGAGGTCAGAAGTCCTGCTCCAAAAGCCCCAGGGGAAAACATGAGTGGGTTGCAGGCCATAGAGGACCTTAAGAAGGACTTTAAAAATCAAATAAGAGAAGTGGAGGAAAAATTGGAAAGAGAAATGAAAAGGATGCAGGAAAAGTATGAAATGAGGGTCAACAGCCTGACTGAGGAAAACAACACCTTAAAAAATAGACTAGCTCAAATGGCAAAGGAGGCCCAAAAGGGCAATGAGGAGAAGAATGCCTTAAAAAGTCGAATTTGCCAGATGGAAAAAGAATCTCAAAAGTTCACTGAGGAGATTCATTCCTTCAGAGTTAGACTGGAGCAAATGGAAGCTAATGACTTTATGAGAAATCAAGATGCTGTTAAGCAGATCCAAACAAATGAAAGATTAGAAGGCAATGTGAAATATCTCATGGGAAAAACCACTGACCTGGAAAATAGATCCAGGAGAGACAATTTAAAAATTATTGGACTACCTGAAAGCCATGATCAAGGAAAGAACCTAGAAATCACCCTTCAAGAAATTCTCAAGGAAAACTGCCCTGATGTTTTAGATCCAGAGGGCAAAGTAGAGGTTGAAAGAATCCACCGATCACCTCCTGAAAAAGATCCCAAAAAGAAAACTCCCAGAAATATTATAGCCAGGTTCCAGAATCCCCAGATCAAGGAGAAAATACTACAAGCGGCCAGGAAGAAACAATTTCAATATTGTGGAAACACAATCAGAATAGCCCAGGACCTGGCAGCTTCTACACTGAGGGATCGAAGGGCATGGAATATGATATTCCAGAGGGCAAAAGAACTGGGAATGAACCCAAGGGTCACCTACCCAGCAAAACTGAGTATTTTGTTTCAGGGGAAAATATGGTCATTCAGTGGAATAGAGGACTTTCAAGCATTCTTGAGGAAAAAACCAGAATTGAATAGAAAATTTGACATCCAGACACAAGAAGCAAGAGATGCCTGAGAAGGTAATCAGGGAAAAGAAATCAAAAGGAACTTATCAAAGTTGAACTATTTACATTCCTATATGGAAAAGCAATATCTGTGACTGATGATATCTTTCTCACTATGAAAATAATGGAAGAAGGGTGTGTGGTCATATGAATACATATGTGAATGTGTGTGTATATGGTTACAGTTATATATGGATAGAGGGCATAGGTTGATTTTGTTGGGAAGGGAGAGTACTCAAGGGATGAAATTATGAGGTGAGAGAGGAAAGTGGCAAGAGGAGATGGGGAGAGACATGGTAGGGTAAACTATCTCATGTAGGGGAAGTGGGTGCAAAGGAGGGGGAGAATAAGGAAGGCTAAAAAGGCAAAACCACATTCACATTGAATTTGGTTCAGGGAGAAAATGACATACATACTAAATGGGATATCTCAACCTGCAGCAGGATAGGGGGAAGGGGGATGAGAGGAGGGATGATGGATGGGAGGGCATCCTTGGGGTGAGGGGAGGTTGGCAGTACCCACTATAGAAGAGGGACAGGATCATGTAGGGAATGGACCAGGTGGGGGGTGGGATGAGTGGGAGGGAATTATAAGCAGCCTTGTACAATATATCTACTATGATAATGTTTTGCATAGCTAGACATGTACAACATATACTGAATTACTTATCTCCCAAGAAGGAATGGGTGACAAGGGAGGAAGGAAATGGATCTGAAATTCGAGGTCGTAACATTAAATGTTTCAAATATATATATAAATACTATTATTAATACTCTTTTGCTTATAATTGGGAGAAAAGATGTGCAGGCATTGGGACACAAAGATTCACCTTCCTCTAATGGAAAAGTCGATGGGGGTATGGGAGAAGGTATGGGAGAGAGCAGATTGGAGGAAGCGATATCTTGTGGGACTGCTATTCTGGGAGGTTGGGTAGGGGAATAATGGGGGGAAAATGATTGTAACTCAAAATCTGGCGGAAATGAATGATGTAAAACAGAAGTTAATAAAGTATTTGTTTAAAAAAAAAAGATTAAAAGAAAGAACTCCCACATTTATTACTGAAAAAGAAATATCAATCATAAAAATGGGAAAGGACCCACACATACAAAAATATTTATAGCAGCTCTTATGTGGTAGGAAGGAATTGGAAATTAAGGGGATGCCCATCAATTGGGGAATAATTGAGCAAGCTGTGGTATATGAATGCAATGGAATACTATTGCTCCATAAGAAATAATGAGCAGGCAGATTTCAGAAAAACCTGGAAAGACATTCATAAATTGATGCTGAGGGAACTGAGCAGGACCAGGAGACCGTTGTACACAGTAACATCAAAGGTGCAATGACCAACCTTAATAGACTTCTTCTCAGCAATGCAATTCCAGTTCCAAAAGACTTATGATGGAAAATGCTATCCAATTCAGAGAAAGAACTATCAAGTATGAATGGAGATCGAAGCATACTATTTTCTCTTTTTTTTGTTTTTATCTTTCTTATGGTTTCCCCCTCTTGTTCTGATTCTTTTTTCACAACATGACTAATGTAGAAATATGTTTATTATAATTGTACATATATAGCCCATATCAGATTGCTTGCCGTCTTGGGGACAAGGAGGGGGGAATTTTAGAACTCAAAATCTTATAAAACTGAATGTTGAAAACTAAAAATAAATAAATTAATTTTAAAATAAAAAAAAAAAATTTGCTTGCATTAAACACAGAGTAAGTCTATGCTAGGTCATTCTATGGTGCTGTCACAAACATGGAGACAAGATGAGGTCTTATACACAGAAGGTTGTGGGAGGAATCTGGGGGTGGTCTAGAGGAGGAGTCTGGGGAAGGTTTTCAGGAGGAGTTAATGAGGTCAATGAGTGATTAAGGGTGGGAGGCCACCTGGAGACTACAGACAATGGTGGGCTAGGCCAGTGCAAGTGTGTATTGATATTTTGATAGGCTCAGGGGTGGGAAATCAAGTAAAGCTTATAGCCTCATGCAAATGCCTCATCAAATAGGAAAATTTAATCAGAGTCCAAGGGGGGATCCCAGAGATTGTACCTCAAGGACTCAAGGAGAGCTTAAGGGGGCTCCCAGAGCCCATACTTCATCAATAATTACATAATAAGTTAACTACTTAATAAGTTACATAATAACTATTTATTTAAATCAAATAGGTGTCTCATTGTCTCAAAACTTAGAAGAATGTGTTGGGCCTCTTGGTAGTAAAGCATGGCTTGTGCTGGCTACGCAGAACTCTGTGGGGAAGAGGGAACTTGATTTTGGAGTCTTGAAACTGCTTGACTGCAGGTGGGCAGCATTTGTTGGCAGGAATTTCTTCCACTTTCATGATCTGGATGGAGTAGGCCCAGGCACGGTGACAGGCTCCCATATCTCAGTAGCACTGAGTGATAGCACCAGCAGTGGTCACGTCCCTGTACTCCCTGTACATGTTGTGGGTCCCACTCCTGGAATCGTAACACAGCCAGATGCCAAAGTTCTTCACTCTAAGAGGAGACTTTTTTTTTTAAAGCAATTGGGGTTAAATAACTTGCTCAAGATTACACGGCTAGTCATTATTTATGTGTGGGTGCTCATTTTCTGAGGCCAGTTTCTATCCCGGGTCATCCCAACTCCGAGGCCGGGGCTCTTTCTCACTGCGCCACCTAGCCGCCCCATGAGGAGACTTCAAAGACCGGGCTGCAGTACACTATCTCTCCAGAAGTCTTCTTCATCTTCTTCAGCTGGGACACGAAGTACCAGAACCAGGACTTGGCCACAACATGATTAGGAGCAAAGATCCGCATGCAATAAAGCGGCGGCACCGGGCTCTCAGGAGTGGGCAGGCAGCGCCCAACTACTTTATACTCTCTCAGGGTGCCCGAGGCCTTCATGGTGCTGCTGCCTCAAGCCCTGCCAACCCGCAAAAAAAAAAAAGCCATAATAACTACTTATTAACTAATAAGTAGCTGATTCAGTGCTCAAATCTTTTCTTTTTTCATTTTATTCATTTTCATTTTTCATCTCATTTTTATTTCATATCAATTTATAGAATTTCGGAGACCAAGAGCAAAGTCCTTTGTACCAAAAATGTGGCAAAATGAATGCTTCAGTTTTCAAAAATGCAATGGACTAAGACTTAGCAGATTGATAAAAGAAATGAAATATGAAAAATAAGTACTGTAAGAAGAGTAATTATTTACGTATTATTATCTCTTCACAATTGATTTGCAAAATCCTTTCTTTCTGCCACCAAGCCTGCTGCTTTGATACATGCATATGTGCTTCTGTATGTTTGTATGGATTTATTTATGTATGTATGTATGCATGTATGTGTGTAAATATATATATATATGAAATCTTAAAATGTTTTTGATATCATATTAATGAAAATATGCTGTTATGAAAGGTTCTGATTTTATCTGAACTTCCACAGGCTCCATGTTATTATTGTACCATTGGCCTCAACATTTCTCATGGCATTTTTGAGTTGAAGACTAAAACTTTTTCACTTATAAGTGGGGCATTGGGGAGGGGTGTCAGTTTCCATTTAAGGTTGCAGGGCACACACAATCTACACTTATATAAAGGAAATGCTCTTCAGGAACAATTACTGAGTAAGTCAATTAGTAACCATTTTATGTGTCTGATAATTTTTGCTAGGCAATAATAACTACAATAATATCTACCATTTTATAGCCCCAATTATCTTGGGCATTGTGCTAAGACATTTGGAAAGATTGTCTCATTTGTTCTTCAGAACTATCAGAGAAGGCTAGTGCTATTAAACAATTTACTTGATTTTTCCAATGACATACAACTAATATCTAGGATCAGATTTGAAATCTAATATTATAGGGAATATGAAGAAATACAGAGGCAATAAAGGCATCACCACTAGAGGGTCTAGCATGGTGTGAGAGGTAGGTGAAGGGATAGAAAAAGCATTTATACACTACATACCATGTGCCAAGTATTATGCTAAGCACTTTATAAATAATATCTCCTTTCATCTTCACCATGACCCTGAGAAGTGGTGCTTATTAATATTCTCATTTTACAAATTAGGAAACGGAAACTATTAAAGGATAAGTGACTTTCTCAGTGCTACAAAGCTAGTGAGTGTCTGGTGGCACATTTGAACTTAGGCCTTCCTGAATTCAGGCTTAGTCCTACTTCTTTTTTTTTTTCTTTTTGGAGGGCAATAGGGGTAAAGTGCCTTGCTCAAAGTCACATACCTAGTAAGTGTGTCAAGTGTCTGAGGCCAGATTTGAACTCAGGTACTCCTGACTCCAGGGCTGGTGTTCTATTCACTGCATCACCTAGCCTCCCCATTCCAGTCCTACATTTGACAAATAAAACCTAGATGACCATACATAGATATACACATACAGATATATGTCTATATGAGAGGGTATATAGGCATATGAATACATGTGTGAATGTGTGTATATATGTGTACAAGTATACATAGAAAGAGGGCACAGGACCAGTTTAGTGGGAAGGGATGATACTTAAAAGGTGAAATTAAGATGTGAGAGAGGAATATAATGAGAGGAGATAGGGAGAGACAGATTGTGGTAAACTATCTCCTATGGAAGAGGCAAGGGGAAATGGTTACAATGTAGGGGAAGAACAGGAAGGCAAAAGAGAATGGGTCAACCTTATTCTCATTGAATTTGGCATAGGGAGGGAATGATATAACCACTAAATATGCCATCTCACCCTACAGGAGAGTAGGGGGGAAAGGGATAGGGGGGGAGATGGAAGGGAGGGCAGGCTGTGGGATAGGGAAGTTGGAAGCACCCACTTTTGAACAGGTACAGGATTGGGGGCAGAGCCAAGATGGCGGAGTAGAAACAGCTCATCCAAGCAACTCTGCCCCCAGATTCCCCCCAAACTATGTAAAAGGGGACTCTGAACAACTTCCGGAGCCCCAGCACCCACAGAACAACACAGAGAAGCTAACATGAGGACAGCCCAGCAGCCCTGTAGGAAGGACCAGCCCAGTGGTCTGGGAGCAGGCAGCGCGCAATGCGCAGAGCACAGGAAGCAGAGCCGAGCAGAGCCCAGGTCCCCATAAGCCAAGGTTGTAGCCCCAGGGCGGCAGGGCCAGCAGCCAGCTGGAGGAACCCCAGAACACCAGCAGCCGTGGCGACTCCAGAATTATCAACATAGACATGCCTAGGACAAAGTAAGAGGTTAGTGTCCTATGGACTCTGGGACCTGTATTTGGGGGAATGTGTCGGCTCCCTCCCCTGGGGGCTAGAAGCCTCTGAGGAGACACGCCATTTTGTAGTTTTCAGAGGCAGCTCCAGCTCCTGGCCTGCAATTAATTGTAGGGAGATCCAGTGATAAGTCTTGGGGGGTAATCGCTCTTACTTTAACCTCCCTGGATCTGGATTGTGATCTAGGGTGGAAGTCGTGGGTGGGTTTACAGCTTGCCAGAAATGGAAGTTGCCCCCCACACATTCTGGACGAAAATTCCTCTATCTGGCCTTAAAGCCATAGTGTGGCAACAAGCCCAAAAGTCAGGTAATCAAGTGGCAACATGCCAAGGCAAAGGAAACAGAAAAATGCTACCCTAGACTCCTATTTTGGGGGCATAGAGCGGGAAAAGGACTGTGAGGTCAGAAGTCCTGCTCCAAAAGCCCCAGGGGAAAACATGAGTGGGTTGCAGGCCATAGAGGACCTTAAGAAGGACTTTAAAAAATCAAATAAGAGAAGTGGAGGAAAAATTGGAAAGAGAAATGAGAAGGATGCAGGAAAAGTATGAAATGAGGGTCAACAGCCTGACTGAGGAAAACAACACCTTAAAAAATAGACTGACTCAAATGGCAAAGGAGGCCCAAAAGGGCAATGAGGAGAAGAATGCCTTAAAAAGTCGAATTTGCCAGATGGAAAAAGAATCTCAAGAGTTCACTGAGGAGATTCATTCCTTCGGAGTTGGACTGGAGCAAATGGAAGTTAATGACTTTGTGAGAAATTGGGATGCTGTTGAGCAGATCCAAACAAATGAAAGATTAGAAGGCAATGTGAAATATCTCATGGGAAAAACCACTTACCTGGAAAATAGATCCAGGAGAGACAATTTAAAAATTATTGGACTACCTGAAAGCCATGATCAAAGAAAGAACCTAGAAATCATCCTTCAAGAAATTCTCAAGGAAAATTGCCCTGATGTTTTAGATACAGAGGACAAAATAGAGGTTGAAAGAATCCAGAGATCACCTCCTGAAAAAGATCTCAAAAAGAAAACTCCCAGGAATATTATAGCCATGTTCCAGAATCCCCAGATCAAGGAGAAAATACTACAAGCAGCCAGGAAGAAACAATTTCAATACTGTGGAAACACAATCAGAATAGCCCAGGACCTGGCAGCTTCTACACTGAGGGATCGAAGGGCATGGAATATGATATTCCAGAGGGCAAAAGAGCTGGGACTGAACCCAAGGGTCACCTACCCAGCAAAACTGAGTATTTTGTTTCAGGGGAAAATATGGTCATTCAGTGGAATAGAGGACTTTCAAGCATTCTTGAGGAAAAAACCAGAGTTGAATACAAAATTTGACATCCAGACACAAGAAGCAAGAGATGCCCGAGAAGGTAATCAGGGAAAAGAAATCAAAAGGAACTTATCAAAGTTGAACTATTTACATTCCTATATGGAAAAACAATAACTGTGAGTGATGATAACTTTCTCACTATGAAAATAATGGAAGAAGGGGGTGTGGTCATATGAATACATATGTGAATGTGTGTGTATATGGATAGAGGGCATAGGTTGAATTTTTTGGGAAGGGAGAATACTCAAGGGATGAAATTATGAGATGAGAGAGGAAAGTGGCAAGAGGAGATGGGGAAAGACAGGATAGGGTAAACTATCTCATGTAGAAGAAGTAAGGGGAAGTGGTTGCAAGTTAGGGGGAGAATAGGAAGGGAAAAAAAAAGGCAAATCCACATTCTCATTGAATTTGTTTCAGGGAGAGAATGACATACATACTAAGTGGGATATCTCAACCTGCAGCAGAATAGGGGGAAGGGTGATGAGAGGAGGGATGATGGATGGGAGGGCATCCTTGGGGGGAGGGGAGGTTGGAAGTACCCACTATAGAAGAGGGACAGGATCATGTAGGGAATGGACCAGGTGGGGAGTGGGATGAGTGGGAGGGAATTATAAGCAGCCTTGTACAATATATCTACTATGATGATGTTTTGCATAGCTAGAAATGTACAACATATACTGAGTTACTTATCTCCCCAGAGGGAATGGGTGACAAGGGAGGAAGGAAATGGATCTGAAATTCGAGGTCTTAACATTAAATGTTTCAAATATATATAAATACTATTATTAATACTCTTTTGCTTATAATTGGGAAATAAGATGTGCAGGCATTGGGACACAAAGATTCACCTTCCTCTAATGGAAAAGTCGAAGGGGGTATGGGAGAAGGTATGGGAGAGAGCAGATTGGAGGAAGCAATATCTTGTGGGACTGCTATTCTGGGAGGTTGGGTAGGGGAATAACGGGGGGGAAATGATGGTAACTCAAAATCTGGCAGAAATGAATGATGTAAAACAGAAGTTAATAAAGCATTTGTTTAAAAAAGAAAAAAACAGAAAAAAAAAGAAAAGGGACAGGATTAAAGTAGAGAATAGAACAAGTGGGAGGTGGGAGAGGAGGGAGGGAAATATAGTCAATATAGCTACACATGTACAACCTTTATTGAATTGCTTATCTTTCCAGTAAGGGTGGGTGACAAGGGAGGAAGGGAATGAATCTGGAATTCAAAGTTTTAAAATCAAATGTTTAAAAAATATATACATAAGTATACATATATATATATATATATACATATATATATACATACATATATATACTATTATCAATATAATTTTCTTGTAAATAAGATATACCAGCACTGGGTCATAGAAATGCACTGTGACCTACTGGAAAGTTGGAGTGGGTATGGGAGAAGATATGGGAGAAAACAGATTGGAGAAGGGGATATCCAGTGGGAGCGCTATTTTGGGGTGGTGGGTAGGGGAAAAACAGGGAGAAAATTTGTAACTCAAAAGCTTGTGGAATTGAAAGTTGTAAACTAGAAGTTTACATATATATACATATATATATAATTTGATAAGGATAGATAATTTGATAAGGATTTGTTATCTAGGTGATTAAAGTCTTAGGGTAAAATCTTTGATCTATTACTCAGGTATCTCCTAATGCAGCCATAGTCATAAACAGATAAAATTGAGAGAAGACTTCAAATCCAAAGCTGCAATCATCAAAAGACATCATGTCTAGAGCTAAACCCCCAAAGATACCTGAGTGCTGAATCAAATATTTTCGCTCTTAATAACTAAAATCTTGAGGTAGAGCCTGCTGATCTCAGAACTCAAGTAACATCCTCATAAGTGACTTGTATTCTTGTGAATTTGACTCAGATTCCTATATATTTTGGAAATGAGGCCTTTATCAGAGATACTAGCTCTAAATATTCTTCCTCAGTTTTCTGCTTCTGTCCTAATCTTGGTTGTGTTGCCTTTGTTTGTGCAAAAACATATCAATTTAATGTAATAAAAATTATTTATTTTGCATCAAATAATATTCTCTATTCATTTGTATGGTCATAAATTTTTCTATTCTCCGTAAATTCGACAGATAAACTAATTCTTACTCTCTTATTTTTTATAGTATTAGCCCTTATATCTAAATCATATACCCATTTGGACTTTATCTATGTTCTACAGTGTCAGACGTTGGTCAGTGCCCAGTTTCTGCCATACTATTTTCCAGTTTTCCCAGAATATTTTGTCAAATATTGAGTTCTTTTCCCAGAAGCTGGGGTCTTTGGGTTTATCAAACAGTAGATTGCTACAATCATTGACTACTATGTCTTGTGTATCTAACCTATTCCACTAATATACCCCTCCATTTCTTAGCCAGTAACAAGTAGTTTTGATGCCTCCTACTTAATAATAGAATTTAATAACTGGTAGGGTGAGGCCGCTGTCCCTAGCTTTTCTTTTCATAACTTCCGTTGATATACTGGACCTTTTATTTTTCTAGGTGAATTTTGATATAATTTTTTCTGGTTCTACAAAATTATTTTTGATAGTTTGATTTACATGTCACTGAATAAGTAAATTAATTTAGGTAGAATTGCCATTTTTATTGTATTAGCTCAGCCTACCCATTAACAACTGTTTTGTTTTTTCCCCAATTATTTCATGTGACTTTATTTGCATGAAAAAGTTTTTTTGTAATTGTGCTTACATAGTTCCTGGATTTCTTTTGTCCGATAGTTTTCTAAATATTTTATCTCTACAGTAATTTTAAATGGAATTTATATTTCTATCTCTTGCTATTGGGTTTTGTTAGTAATGTATAGAAATGCCAATATTTACATGGGTTTATTTTATATTCTGAAACTTTGCTAAAGTTGTTCATTATTTCAAGTTGTTTATTTTTTTTTACTTGATTCTCTAGAATTCTCTAAATGTATCATCATATCAACTGTAAAGAATGATAACTCAATTTTGTCTTTGCTTATACTAATTCCTTCAATTTCTTTTTCTTCTCTTATGGCTAAAGTTAACATTTCTAGTAACATGTTGAATAACAGTGGTGACAATTAACATTCCCTGCTTCACCCTTGATCTTATTGGAAATGCATCAAGCTTATCTCCATTACATGTAATACTTGCTGAAGGTTTGAGGTTTATGCTACTTATCATTTTAATGAAGGCTCCATTTATTCTTGTGTTCTCTGGTGTTTTTAACAGATATAGGAATTGCATTTTGTCAAAAGCTTTTTCTGCCTCTATTGAGATAATCATACGGTTTCATTAGTTTGCTATTGACATGAGACATTATGCTGATAGCTTTCCTAATACTGAACCAGTCCTATATTCCTGGTATAAGTCCTATTTGGTCAAAGTGTAATATTCTCATGTTAAGTTGTTGTAATGTATTTGCTAGTATTTTAATATTTTTTTGCATCTATATTCATTAGGAAAATTGGTCTTTATGATTTTCTTTCTCTATTTGGGCTCTTCCCAGTTTAAGTATCAGTACCATATTTGTATCATAAAAATAATTTGGTAGGGCTCCTTCTTCACCAGTTTTCCCAAAGAGTTTATATAGTATTGGAATTAATTGTTCTTTACATTTTTGATAGGATTTTCTTGTTAATCCATCTGGCCCTGGGGATTTTTTCCTAGGGAGTTCATTGATGATTTGTTCAATTTCTTTTTCTGAGATGGGGTTATTTTAGTATTTGACTATCTCATTTGTTAATCAGGGCAATTTATATTTTTGTAAATGTTCATCCATTTAACTAACTGTTACATTTATGGGCATGTAATAGGGCAAAATAATTCCTCAATATTGTTTTAATTTCCTCTGTAATTTCTTTTTGTTTTTGAATCCACCCTTTTCATTTTCAATAGTGGTAATTTTGATTTTTTTCTTTATTTTTAAATCAAATTAACCAAAAGTTTATAAATTTTATGTTTTGTTTTGTTTTTTTCATAAAGCCAGCCCTTGGTTTTATTTATTAGTTCAATAGTTTTCTTAATTTCAATTTCATCGATCTCTCCTTTGGTTTTAAATATTTCTAATTTGGTATTTAATTGAAGAATTTAAATTTGTTCTTTTTATAGCTTTTTCACTTGCATGCCCAATTCATTGATCTCTCTTTCTCTACTTTACTTATGCAAACTTTCAGAGATATAAAACTTGTGCTAAGAACTGTTTTCATTGCATCACAAATGTTTTGGTATGTTGTATCATTATTGTCATTCTCTTGAATGAAGTTATTGATTGTTACAGTGATTTGTTGTTAGACCCACTCATTCTTTATTATTAGATTATTTAGTTTCCAATTAATTCTTAGTCTATCTTTCCATGACACTTTATTACATACAATTTTTATTGCATCATAATCTGAAAAGGACACATTTCTGATGTGTCTGAACTGAATTATGAGGTTTTTATCCCCTAATACATGGTCAAGTTTTGTGTATGTGCCATCTACTGCTGAGAAAAAAGGTATATTTCTTTCTATCTCCATTCAATTTTCTCCAGAGGTCTACCATATCTTATTTCTCTAAAATTCTATTCACCTCCTTAACATCTTTCTTCTTTATTTTGAGATTATATTTATTAAGTTCAGAGAGGGGGAGTTTGAGGTACCCCACTAGTATACTTTTCCTATAAGCCCCTTAACTTCTACTCCAAGAATGTGGATGCTATACCACTTGGTACATATATGTTTTGTAATGATATCATTACTTCATTGTCTATGGTGCCTTTTAGCAGGATATAGTTTCCTTCCTTATCTCTTTTGATTAGAGCTTCCCCCCCCCCCCCAGAGGGCAATGGGAGTTAAGTAACTTGCCCAAGGTCACACAGCTAGGTTTTTGTTTGTGTGTGTTAAGTGTCTGAGGCCAGATCCGAACTCAGGTCCTTCTGACTCTGGGTCCAGCGCTCTACTCACTGTGCCACCTAGCCACCCCCGATTAGAGCTATTTTTGCTTTTGCTTTGTCTTAGATTAGGAATGCTGCACCTGCTATTTTTTTTTTTTACTTCAGTTGAAAAGTAATATATTCTATGCTAGTCTTTTACCTTTACCTTGTGTGTATCCCCCTGTTTCAAATTTATTTCTTGTAAATAACATATTGTAGTATTATGGTTTTTAATCCATTCTGCTATCCACCTCCATTTCATGGGACAGATCATCCTGTTCACATTCACAATTATGATCACTACCTGTGTCTTGAACTCCATCCTCCCCCACTCCACCATTTATTCTCTTATTTCTCCTTTCTCCATTCCCCTCCTCAAAAGAGTTTTGCTTTTGATCACTCCTTCCCTCAATCTTCCCTCCCTTCAATTACCCCCCCACACACGTTTTTCTTTTCCCCTTCCCCTCCTAATGCCAGTAGGGAAAATAAGATTCATATACTTAAATGAGTATGTTATTCCCTCTTTGAACCAAAGCTAATGAGAGTAAAACTCAAACAATGCTCATCTTCCTCCCTTCTTTCCCTCGAGTATAATGTTTTTGTGCCTCTTCATGTGAGGTAATTTATTCTTTTCTGTCTCATCCTTTCCTCTTCTCCCATTATAATCCCTTTGAACCCCTTAATTAGATTTTGTTATCATCACATCAATTATTTTATACCCACACCCTCTATCTATGTATATTTCTTTTAAATGTTGTAATAAATATCTAATTCTTAAGATTAATAAATAGCATCCTCTCATGTATTGATATAAATAGTTTACTCACACTGAATAACAAAACATTTTATTTTCCTGTTTACTTTTTTATGTCTCTCCCGAGTCTTGTATCTGAAGATCAAATTTGCCACTGAGTTCTGGTCTATTCATCAGGGAGGTCTAGAAGTACCTTATTTCATTGAATACCCATCTCCTTACCTGAAAAATTATGCTCAATTTTGCTGGGTAATTGATCCTTGGTTGTAGCCCAGACTCCTTTGCCCTATGAAATATCATGTTCCAAGCCCTCCAATCTTTTAATCCAGAAACTTTAAGTTCCTGTGTAATCCTTACTGTAGTTTCCCATTATTTGAATTGTTCCTTTCTGGCTGCTTGCAGTATTTTCTCCTTGACCTGGTAATTCTGGAATTTGGTTACACTGTTCCTTAATGTTTTCAATTTGTGACCTCTTTCAGGAGGTGATTGGTGGATTCTTTTGATGACTATTTTGCCCTTTAGCTGTAGGACCTTGGGGGAAGTTTTCCTTGATGATAGCTTGGAAGATACTGTGTACGTTCTCTTTTTCATCATGGCTTTTCAGTAGACCAATAATTCTTAAATTATCTTTCCTGGATCTATTTTCCAGGTCAGTTGTCTTTCCCTTGAGATTTTTTTTTGTGTGTGTGTGGAAAACTTTTTATTGTAGATGGAATGGGACACAGCTGGACACAACATGTTGGATGATTCCAATTTTGTTGGCAACATCTAAAGCATTGTAGTCTGGAGCAAGACAGACATAGGCCTTCTTCTCTCCATCAGGCCAGTTCAGTGTGTTGACCTTGGCCACATCAATGTAATACAGCTTCTTTACAGCCTGTTTGATCTGATGCTTGTTGGCCTTGATGTCCACAATGAAGACTAGGATGTTGTCCTCAATCTTCTTCATAGCAGACTCAGTGGTCAAAGGAAACTTAATGATGGCATAGTGATCAAGCTTGTTCCACTGAGGGGTGCTCTTCCAAGGGTATTTGGGCTGCCTGTGAAGCTTCAGGGTCTTAGGTCTCCAGAGGGTGGAAGATGTTCGGATCTTTTTTTTCTTTTTTTGTGGCTGTGGACACCCTTCAGCACCACCTTCTTGGCTTTCAAAGCCTTGGACATGGCTTCTGTCTTGGGGGTAACAACGGCTTCCTTCTTCACCTTCTTCGCCATATTGGGGGAAAGGGCTCCCTTGAGACATTTTACATTTTCTTCTCTATTTTTTTCACTCTTTAGATTTTGTTTAACTCATTCTTGAGGCCTCATATTGTCATTAGTTTCTACTTGATGATTCTAATTTTTAACAAAATGTTGTTTTGCTTTGTTTTTAGTTAGCTTTTGTACTTCCTTTTCCATTTGACCAATATTACTATTTAAGTTTTGCTCTTGAGTTAGGTGCTGTACCTCCTTACCCATTTGGCCAATTGTACTTTTTAAGGAGTTGTTTTCTTCAATGATTTTTCTTCCATTTTGTCTATTGTATTTTTAAAAGAATTGATCAATTTTCCTTCTACCTCTCTAATTTGACTTTTACAATCCTCAATTTCTTCCAAGAATTCATTTTTGGCTAGAGTCCAGTTCATATTCCCTTTTGAGGTTTCAGATGTGGGTATAGTGTAAATGCTATCCTCTTTTGAATTAGTATTTTGATCTTCCCTGTTGCCATAGTAAGAATCTATCATCTTTGCTTTTCTAATTTGCTTCTTGCTTATTGTGATTGCTCTATTCATGGCTTTTAAAGTAGATCTCTGCTTCTGGGGCAGAGGAAGCTCTGTCTCACACTTTTTTTTTTTTGCTTTTTGGAGGGCAATTGGGGTTAAGTAACTTGCCCAAGGTCACACGGCTAGGTTTTTGTTTGTGTGTGCATTAAGTGTCTGAGGCCAGATCCGAACTCAGGTCCTTCTGACTCCAGGGCCAATGCTCTACTCACTGCGCAACCTCGCCTGTCTCACACTTTTTGTGCTGGGGACTATGGCTCTGTTACTTTTTGTGTGTGTGCTGTGGCCTCTGGTTCTGGCACCTGGAAGCCGTATAATGATGTAGCTTACCTGGTGTTGAACTGGATATGGCTGGTGTGTTAAGAGGTCAGGTGTGGTCTTTCTGCATTTCCTGGGATTCTTCTGAAGCTTAGAGTGTGAGTTGTGGAGGAGGGTTGGTCTGGCTACTGGTCCTCTTGCTACAGCAAGGTTAGGCTCAGTTGCTGGTGAATGTACATCCATACTGTTGTCTACCAGTTCCCCTCTTTGTGTGAAGGCACACCTGGGGAACTGGTGTTAGTGCTTTCTGGATCCACCACCCTAGGCCTCAGGAACTCCCATTGGATATCTTAAGTGGGGCTTGTTGCTGGTTTGTTGGGATACCTCCCATCCTATACTGATTCTCTTCAGCCACAGTAAGAGAGACCTTTCCAACTAATCCCCCAAGCCTCCCAAGATAAAAGCCTCCCATGCCTTTTCTCCTGACTCAGCCATTCCAGGATTTTTCCTGGGGCAACATTCTCTGGATTTTTCAAGGTCAAGAAGGGAGGGTGGGAGCACAAACTGTTTACCCTGCCATCTTGGTGTTGGAAGTTTACATAAGGTGACTTTCATACATTTTGTCCAAGGGATGATATCCCCAGGAGTAGCTGCCACTGATGCCATAGGCCCTCTGCAGGATTTTTCTCTCTCACCAAGTTCTTTCAGATCTCTGTCCTATGCTGAGAAGTCTGGGAATGATCATTGCTGCCAATAATTCAGTCCACTGGCCCTGCTATGGTTGAGAGTGCTCTTGTGCAGCCTGTGTGCTCTGTGCTCCTGGTGCAACAGATCCTTCCTGTCCACCCTCCAGGCTGTCTTGGGCTGGAAATCTGCCACATTGTCCCTCTGTGGATATTGCTGCTCTGAAATTTTTTCAGATTTATTCCCTAGAGGTATCTAAATGAATTTTTGGGTGAACTCAGGTGAGTCCCTGCTTTCACTCCACCATCTTGGCTGCAACTCTATTTACTGTTAAAAGAAAAAAAAAAACACATTTATATGCCAAAGTAGAATTTTCCATTAATAGGCTTTATCCAAATATAGTATATCTTACTTGCAATATAGATAACAAAATGCCTTCCATCTCTAAATTTTTTTCCCTTCCCCAATGTTTACATCTTGAAATGTTGAGGCCTGGCTACTTCCTAATGAAATAGTTTACCTGCATATTCTTCCCATGATTGGTTGTATTTTCATTCATGACCTTCTTCCATACCTAACTGGTTGTAGAGTGGTTAGGTTCAATATGGAAATTCTAAGAGCAGAAAGACAATCCCTACCCAAAAGTAACATAAAAGGTGTAAAACAACAGGAGGCGAAGAGGAGAAAAAGTTACTGGCATAGTGGCATGGTAGAGACAGTTCTTAGAGTCAGCAGTGGTGTTCAGAGAGGAATTAAGACCTAGAAGCCTGGGCACTTTTGTTAAATGTGATTCTGGGAGAAATCAAACAATCTGACTGTGGGGATCAGGGACAGAATGTACTTCCAGTATGATGAGGTTGTGGTAGTATTTCTAATGATCTTCCCACCCCACCACCCCAGAAAAGACAGAGAAGGTGTTCTTGATTTCCCCTTTATTTTGTCTTTATTCAAAAGTGTTCTACTTCCATGTTCATGACCTTCAAAATATTTTATATGATCAAACCATTTTGCCATTTCATCTGTATTTCTGCCTTACAAACAGTAACCTTGCTCATCTTCAAGACCTCCCATAATTCCACCCTTTAGTTTTACTTTTCTTTTTTCCCCCACACCAGGCCAAGCTTAATCCCTGGGTGAATTAGATAAAATCAACACTATCTTTTCTCTAGTACCTATGTTCCTCATGATATTTTATTATGGGTGTTGTCCTTTTAAATGCCAATCTTGGATTAATTTCACCTTTGCTTTAAGGTGCTGCTGAAAAAAAGCAGGAGAAAATTATGAAATCAGCCTAACTGGATTCTCTAAATTTTTATGTTACTTAATATCAACTTGGCCATCCCTGTGGCAGAGGAATACTTTCACACCTACCTAATCAATGTGCTCTTTCAGTCAAATGAGGAGGTAACCCTTCTACGTGTCAAGGAAAGTGCCTCCTCTATATTCACAAGTGATCCCATTCTTCTTATCTTCTCCAGCAGACTGTCCTGCTATCATCCTTACTCCTTCAGTAACCATAATTTAAGATATCTTCAATTTCTACTGACTGTCTACTTAACGATACTTAGTATAGTGCCTGGCACATAGTAGGAGCTTAATAATTATTCATAGACTTGTCTTGCTTTGAACTTTCTATAACATACAAATATAACCATGCCTTGGTCATCCTAAAAACAAACAAACAAACAAAACAAACAAAAAAATCTTTATTTAATTCATCTATCGCTGCTAGTTATTGTCCTCAATCCCATCTTTCTTTTGTGACTAAAATCTTTGAGGAAGCCATCTACAATCCCTTCTTCCATTTCTTTTCCTTCCATTCTCTTCTTAAATGTCTATAGGCTAGCTTCTAAATTCATTGCTAACTGGAAATGCTCTCAACAAAGTTGCTAGTGATCATATTATTGACAAATCTAATGAACTTTTCTCAATTTTCATCCTTTGTTATTTACATATAGCCTTTGACACTATCAACCACCCTCTTCTTGATATTCTCTTCTCTCTAGGCTTTTATAGCCCTGGTCTCTCCTGGTTCCCTTTTCATTCAACTGACTATATCTTTCTCAGTCTCTTTTGCTAAATCTTCATCTAGGTGACATATGCTAATCATGAGTGTCCTTGTGTCTTCTTTTATTCTCCCTGTGTACTATTTTGCTTGGTGATCTCATCAACTCATGTGGATTCAATTATTATTTCTATGCCAATGATTTTAAAATCTACTCATCTATCCCTAATTTATCTCTTAACCCCCAATTTCACATTTCCAGCTGTCTCTTGGACATTTCAAATTGTATATCCCATAAATGTTCCAATATCAACATGTACAAGACTGGACACATACCCCCATACTACTTTCTTCCATCTTCTCCTGTTACTGTTGAAGGCACCTCCATCTTCCTATTCTTAAAGAGTTGAAACCTAGGTGGCAACTTCAGTTCTTTAATCTCTCACCAAGTACATCCAAACTGTTGCCAAGTCTTATATATTCTACCTTTGTAACATCTATCATATATACCCACTTCACTCTTTTGACAGTGCCAGTCACCCTACACATAATCTCACATTTGTACAATTTCAAAAGTATGCTATTTTTTTTTCTCTCCCCCTCAAGTCGATGTTCATTCCAGTTAATTCACTACTTAGCTGTCAAACATCCTTCTAAAGCAACAGCCTGATTATCCTGTCACAGTGTCTCCTTATTACTTCCAGGACCTAGAATACAATCCTCCATTTAAAATCCTTTGTAATTTTACCCCTTTCTATTTTTCCAGGTTTTTTTGTTTTTGTTTTTTTTTTTGGGGGGGGGTTGTGCCTCTGAGATACCAATATTCTGGGGTCCTTATGTTGCCTTTCCCCATTAGATTGTGGGCTTCTTGAGAAGAAGGATAGATTTTGCCTTTCTTCATATTTCTTGTGCTTAGCAAATTCTCTGGCATATGTTAAGCATTTACTAAGTACTTGTTGACTTGGTTTGACTTGTCTCCCATTCATATGTCAATGTGCTATTAAGGCTCTTTGAAAGATGTTACAACAGAGATAACCTTGTTCAAAAATACCTTCTATTAATAATTTATGAGGCATAAATCAGATACATATGTTCCCCTTACATGTTTAACAATTCTATGGTGGCTCTCTAATTCAAATTCCAAATGCAGTCAGAATTCCAGAATGATGAGGTCTTCCATATACTTTTTTTTTATTTGACATTGTACTGATTGTGTCCATGCTGGAAACATTGTAGAACTTCCTAAATGATATTCATAATCATTCAAAAATGTTTAGTCTAACCAACAACAAAAGGACATCAAATTAATAATGAATGGGATAGACACCCCATAGAGGTGGTCCATCAATATTTTAAGGAAATGGACAATGATTTGGGCTAAAATGAGGAGAGAAGCTTATAGACTGCTTAAGAGAAATCTCACAATTCTTTTCATGACCTCAACCTTCTCCTTGGAGCAAATGTCTATAATTTTAATACTAAAGTTCTTCTAATGATGATATTTGTCTCTGAGTCATAGAATACTGTGGTATATGAGAGCTCAAGCATGAGGATCACACAAAATGGAAGAGAGATACAAGATGGGCTCTGTATAAAAGAGGAATCACACAGAAACATCAGTGACAATGATGCCATACTAGAATTGATCATGATGAAAGTAAAGGGTAATTTATGAAGGGATGAATTTTTTTTCATTTTTATCCATGTTATATGTAACAAATGGAGTAATCTACCCAATCCATAAACAAATAATCCCTCATGATGTTTGTAATGGGAAGTTCAGGCACCCTGTCAGATTAATACCAACATTAACATAAAAAGTCCCTTTTTCACTGCTGTAGAATTTCAGTATCAACTAGCCTTTAGTTCCCCAGGAGTTTCCCCTTCCCTCTGCCACCACCTATACCAGCATAAAATCTGCACTAGTTTATAGATCTAGGATCCTTGCTCCTTCTCTCTAATAGATGTTTCTGCTATTAGGTCAAGATAAAAACCTTACAAAAACCCACCAGACTTCACAAGATTGAGGGAGAAGGTGGCCCAAGCAGGGAGCTCAGTCTTACTCAGGAGCCCAATGAACCTATAGGCCTAGTGGACCTATTTCCATCATATTTTCTGACTGCCCTTGTATCACAACTTGCTGCAGCTAGTTTACTTTATAGTTGTGAGCTTTTTTATGGACTATTAGTGTTCTAAACCTCACTGAGTCTCTATTAAAGCATAATATTAGGAAATCCAGAGGAGACTGACCATCACTACATAGCATCCATTAAACCCCTGTAAAGGCAAGCATGAGCAGTTTTCCAGAGGACTGCTGCTGTGAACAGCTTTAAGGTTCTGATTACATAGTATAGTAAACTCTGTATTTATTCAGCAGTAAATTAAAGCGAAGCATTCACAGAAACCAAAGTAGAGCATTCATAATATTATGACACAACAACTTATGACCAAAGTGGCCACATTGGTTTAAGCAAAAGATATCATTCAGTAAGTCCTTAACTCAATCATCCTTAAGGAGCAAGCCTCCTTAAGAGACACAAAGTACAAAGGTCAAAGTTTTCCTACCCCTAGGTCACATTGTCTTAAGCTCTCAGTCAAAAAATCTTCTTTCTTCTTGATTGGAGAATAGCTTTCAACCATCCTTAACCCAATCATCCTTAAGGGGTAAAAAGTACGAAATTCCCCCACTCCTAGGTCAGAGTAAATCATGATCTTCTCAGTCATCATTAAGTACCCAAGAACAGGTCTTTTCATCTTGACTCCAGACTGGCTCTCAGAATGCATGGTTCCTCTTCCATGGTCCCAGCTCCTTCCTGACTATATCCAGTTGTCACCTGGACTCACAAGTAGGCAGCTCTCAGCTCCTCTTCCAGCTCCTCACCCAGATCCTTGTCCAGTTCCATATTGAAGCTCACCATGTCCAGTACACCTCAAGCCCTCCACAGTTTCTGTTTCTGGGAAGACAAAGCTTAACAGAGCCACAACAACATTCATACACATTGCCGACACTATTATCAATTCACTATCTCCTATGAAATCAACATAGACCCACAAACAAGGTTCGAGAGGTCAACACAAATCATTAGCAAAGAAATCAACACGGACACACACGGTCCAAGAGGTCAGCACAAATTATCAGTAAAGTCCCAGGACCTCCTAAACCCTTCTTCAGAATTTCTGTAAACTCATAACCAGAAAATCCTCTTTTGGGGCTTCCAGTAATGTCCCAGGGCTTCTATATAAAGTAGCACAACAAAAATCAACACAGACAGAAAAGACAAACAGAGAGTGCCAGGATAACACAAGTTTTTTCCTTCTCAACTCTGCCACCACAAGAGTTATCTTCTCAGTTCTTCTCAGTTCTGCTCTCTCCCATCTTTGGCTTCTCCTTACACATAGTCATTAGCAACTCCCCTTCCTATTGCATAAGCAACAGGGATTCACAAATTCTGGGCTTCACATGTTCTGTTTCTTAACAAAGACAATATTATCATGGGCAAAGCTTAAAAGAAATTTGGACTGAAATAAGGTGCTAAATAATTAAATAGCTGAAACCAGGAATTAAGTACTCTTTTGTTTACCATTAGAACCCCCAAATTTGTCTTTCCTGCTTTTAAACTGAATGTCTACATTCCTCAGAATGAGATGAAACATTCTAAAAAAAAAAAACTAGTCCAATCAAATACTTACCATTTTATAAACTGAATTACATCCTTGTTGTAAATGTAATTTTATTTTAAAACAATTTTAAGTCCTCTCTCTCCCTTCTCTCACCCTTCTCTTTTCCTCTCTCTTATTGGAACCTGAGGCTTCATAATTTGGAGAACTCTTATTTTGGATACAATCTTCAACAACAAAGAATTTCAATTCTTCTTCAATCTGAATGTTATCAGGAGTCACTCATATTAGGGGACTTGCTTACAATAATAATTCAATTAGCTTGTATCAGAGACAGAATTTGAATCCAGAACATCAGGCTGATTAACATTCCACTTCTGCCACACCGATGCTCAACTTTTTTCTTTCCAATTACAAAACTAGGTTTCAAGTAATTTTTTCAAAGCGAATTCAGTCAAACATGAGAGCCACATATATACCCAATCATAGTGATAGAAAAAATTTAAGATTTCAAATTACTTCAACAGTGACAAAATAACTTGTACTGAGTCATCTTTATAAATCACACAAAGACCCAACACTAACCAGACACTCCTTGGTCTCTTCAGTACAGAATAATACAGAGATACCTTAGTATTGACATTTTTATTTCCTTCTGAACAAATATGGATAGAAGATGCTTAATAAAAAATATGTAATGATCCTGCAGCTGGTTCAGTGTATAGGCAGGCCTATTTTTCTATTGTACTGTGGTGGTGAGATAGTAAAAATACCGTCCTTCAAATTATTTAACAATTCTATTTATACGAATGTACTTCAGATCAGGGTAAATTAGTTGTTACTCAAAGATTTTATGATGCAATGCAAAATAAGGTAATGATCAACTTACATTTTAAGATGTTTTAATATGGGATAAAAATTAAACAGTAACTAATATTTATGAAGGTAACAAGCTCATGAAAAATCATGAATATATAGACAAATAAAACATCTCTATAATATGGTAGATTATTCCTGAAATCTTCTTGGCACAAATATTAATTATTTTGAGAATATATATATATGTATATATATGTATACACACATACATATATGTGTATATATAGTCGACATAATGAGGAGAATCACACTTTCTACTTATATATTGATTTGTTCCTGTTTCCTTATCATTTTTATGCTGGGACAGATGTTACTTAATGCCTTCATTGCATGGAATTGCTAATTAGCTGACTGTCAGAATTAGCCTCCATGGCATACTTGTGCCATATTCTAGTCGGGTGAGGGAACCCTTAGTACAACCTATGATGATTGTAAAGCAATATGACAGGAGGTGGGAGGGAATATAGGATTTACCTTTATCAAGGGAATCCTGGTAACATGATAATTTGCAGACTGACAGATTCATACTCAAATGGCACTTCCCTTTATCTCATTCCTACTACAAGCAGCTAGTAAAATTTATGCATGTGAGGTAGCCCGTTAATGATATTGATTGCAATATGATGACAACTATCAATAAAAAGGATCATATCAATCTCAACACCTGTTCCATGACAAAAATAAATAGTTTTTTTTTTTTTTTTTGATATTTCAAGTATCTGAGGCAGGTCAGTACTGAGTAGTATATACCCTAAGTATCAAGGCATTTAGAGGTCTTATGCAAAAAGGCATCAATGTTTGAAAGAATGGATGAGGTAACACCATTTTATAGGAGAGAATTAAACAAACAAACAAATAAATAAATAAATAAATGAGTGATTCGCACAAATAACATAATTTTATTTTTAATTACAATTAATGCTCTTATTAATTGCTATTTTCTTTTCTCCATTGCTAGATGGTGTGGTACAGAGTATCTCCCATAATGTCTCATCAATATCTTTATTGGAATATTGGTAAATGTTATGCTATTGTTCACAGTTTACAAATGCAAGAAGCACAGGGTTTTGGTTCTGTGAAATGTACCCTGCATGGCACAAACACACTAGAATGAGTGTATTTATCCTTTGGGACTTTCAGTGATTGTCATAAATCCATCAGCATTTTTAACATGGTTTGATGGACGCATGCTTTGCTTAACACCTTCATTTTTCATGTTTATGAACTGTAATCCTGCATAACCACATGATCTTTAATATTTTTAAACTCCTGGGCACAGCTTTCAGATAAAAGGTACCTATACATACATGTAATTATCTTTGTGGGTTTTTGTTTATTTTCAGAGAGATAAGTTGTAAACTGCTAACTTTTTATCTTTATTTTTTTCTCCCTTCTGGAAAATATTTGTCATTTTGATAGATTCTCCAAGTGTTGCCAATTAAGAAAAATGGTTGAATCTCTCTATCCAAACTGTGGGTGGAGAGATTTTAAATTAAATTAAGACTACATCAGTGCACTCCAAATAAATGATTATGCCTAAAGGCTGAAGTGTTACCTTTTATTCTATGGCCTGTAATTGACACATACTATATGTACAATAATTCAGAAAATGTTAACTATGGAATAGTAGATTTTTTTCTTAAAATGAAAAATCATTAATTTTTGCTTTCAAAGTAGATACACAAGTGCACTGAACATCAAACATTAAACAATATAAGTCATAGATGAGAGATCCAATATGAGATGTGCTCCAAGCATGCTAAGGAGTTAAATGTTATCTTTTATTGGTAATAGAATTAGACAACTATTTGCTTCTGATTTCTGAAATGTACGTAACGGACTGAAAATGTTCTTCTTTCATGCCTAATGTCTTCTTTTCTTAGACTGCTCCACTATGCTCATTTAATGATCTGAAATATATATTTCTTAAAAGTACAATGTTTTCAAGTTGTAAAGGACCTTATAGATGACTTTGTCCAATTCCATTCATTTTATATTTCAAATGATATTTTATATTGCTTTAAATTTGAAAACAGCTTCACTGACTTTTTTTTCTACATACGTACAAAAATTAGTGAAGCAAACAATAACAGCACTATTATTATTATTACCAGAGATGAAGAAATTGATAACTCATAAAGTTTATGTGAATTGTTTCTGCTCACACAAATACCTGGATTACATCCTGCCTTGGTCACTTAAAATCTATATGACTGTATATAAGTTTCTAAATATCTCTGGGCCTAATGTCCTTTCTATTATACTGTTGCCACATTATCTTTTCAGAAACGAAGGAACTGAGGCCAATAAACTTGAAATAATTTGGGGAAGGCAACCAGATCTTGAGTCCTAGAACTGGCAATGCAATTTAACTCCTTTGTTTCTTTCTCCATTGTTATCCTGGTAGTTTATTAATTTGAATTGACTTGATACCTAGGTTGAGGTATAGATTTATAGCAGCATTTTTATCTGTCAAATGAATGATTTTTATGGTAATAATTTTTTATAGTTTTTATTGAAGCCAACACAATGCAACCTATGGAAGATAGAGATTCTGAATATGGCACCTGTGATGGACAGTTTACCAACCATTCTTGCAGACACTTAATCACCTGAAGATTGTCCACCAAGTCATATATTTGTTAGCTGGAAGAATTCTTAAGGATTATTGATTGAGTCCTAAAAGAGTTTTAATCAACAGGTACTACGTAGAGAACAAAAAAAAAAAGGCTCTACATCAATATTCGCTGAATTTGTGATCTCATGATATGGATACTCCCTTCAGAGATGCTAATCACATGGAAGGATACAGACAACAGATGGCCAAGTGTGAATGGATTGGGTCCACATTACTGGGTGGGGTGATGGTCCTTATTAATGAGATAATAGACTAGCTTGAGTACTGCAAATATTTTATGTTATCTTGAGAAAAAAAGTTTTAAAGATTATTTTTTTTTAACATGATCACTATAAATCTTATTTTCCTCAAGGAAATACAGCTTCCCAGGATGCCTTTACTTTCCCTTCTTTTTTCATCCTAAGTATTCAATTATTTATTCATTCATTTATATTAGCTAGTTATTCCATCTTTATATTTCTTTTGTTTCATTTTCTTTTATAGATTAAAGATAGATCTTTGAGTAAAGGAATGAAAACTAATTTAATTCATCTTTAATTCATCATAATTATGAATAGATCATTTTTGCCCTCTTCTATCATTGATATGAATTGATGAGTGAGTGACACCCCCTTCCCTTTTAATTAATTTAACCCCTTTCTCTGGAGAGAGATAAGAATACCAGTCTAGGTCCTGGGGGACAGAGAGTATGGGAAAACTAGAGAGGAACCTGATAACTATGAAAAAAGGTCAGCAAACTTCACTTTTTGACCTTACACAGCACACTTTTATACCTCTCTAATATAAATTATTAGTTGTAAAATAATAATTATATACTTATATGTTTTACTACTTTGTTCTACTTTGGTAAAGATTTGTGACAATTTTTTTTTCTTTGTATTTCCAGGGCCAAGCATGATAGTCTCTGATCATTATGTAGTTAAGTGAGGAATTTCTTTTGAATGTAATAGAAAGAATTAAAATGCAAACTCAGTTCTTCCAATGTTGCAGACTATTGTATTAAATACATAGTTGAAGTAGGAAAGGTTTATAAAATGAGGACAAGGAGCAAAGCCATTATAGGTTGAATATTATATATCTTTGGGATAATTGCCATTTAAATTTGCTTATACTATATGTTTAATATCTTTACACTCAGTTCTTCACCCACAGACCATGTTTGCTTTCACATGTCGAAAACAAAAAATAATCTGATAATTAAAGAATATCCTTGCCCACAAGATCCCCTCTTAACCCAGACAAGGTATACAAGTGATTTGAGGAATCAATGATGGGAAAATCTGTGTACTTTTGGATATAGGAGGCCAGTCACCCAAAGAAAACCCCAACAAGCTCCTTTATGTTAAGACTTCAGTTGACATTTTTGCTTAACTATACGTGATTACAGTACAGTTTTTTTTTTTTCCTTTCACATTGTTGTGGCAAGGGCTGGTATGAGGAAGGGAATACAGACATGAAAATAAAAGAAAATTGCATTTTAAATTATAATAGTCATAAAATTATCTAGAAAGCAACAACACCATTTATTACAACTTTAGTACTGATCATACATATACCTTGTTCAGTTGTTTCATTCTTGTCCAACTCTTCCATGACCCCATTTGAAGGTTTGTTTGTTTGTTTGCTTTGTTTTGTTTTTTTGCTTTGTATTGTTTTTCTTTATTAAATAATTCATGATAAACTTAATACTAAACATACATGCAACTCATGCTTAATTAGCAACCATGTACATTTAAATAAGTATGTTTGATTGCATAAAATGTTATATACTTTTTGAGTCATTCCCTCAATAGAATTTTCTGTCTATTCTTCACTTTTACTAGCCTTCTTATTTGGGTGTACTTTTTGTGTACTCTTTCTGATTAACTCTTCTTTCCTCCTTCCCATTCTATTTTTTAGAACTTTAAAAATTTTAACCTTAAATACAAAATGAGAAAAGAAAAAAATTCCCATGTACACAGTAGACCATAAGACAGAATTCAACATAAAATAAGAAATTCCATTAGTAGAAAAAAACTATATAATAAATACTACATATAGCTTTCAAAATTGCCCAGCTTTTCTTTGTTTCCTTTTTGATTTTCTTTTGCTCTCTGTAGTACACTTATTATTTTATTTCCCCTTTCATCTCCCATACCTAAAGAAGGAAAAACACACACACATATATATATATATATATATATATATATTTATATATATATGTGTGTGTGTATGTATGTATTTATATAATATACAATTATATGTATGGATATTATATGTGTGTGTGTGTGAGTGTATGTTTGTGTATGTGTAGGCATGTAGATACAATATACGTAGATATCTATAACCACACATATATATTCATACACATATATGTTATACTACCAGGATTACCTCCACCTGTCATCTATTTCTCTGAAGGTGGGTAGCATTTCCCTATGGAGGATCCAAGTCTTTCCATGTTTTTCTAAATCATCCAGCTATCATGTCCTACACCATAGCAGTATTCCAACCTGATCACATCCCATCTGAAAAATTGCCTATGAAAAGATTTTCCCCCAAATGTTCTGCATTTCCTCTATTCTTGCCCATATGGCTTTTATTTATACAAGAAAATTTTAATTTAAAATAATCAAAATTATTCATTTTATATATCACCAATGCCTTTCCTTGTAGTTTAAGGTCTTATGATGCTGAATCTCCTCCCTTTACATCTTTTTTTTCTGATTTATTTTGAAGTTATTGTCATTTTTCTCTTCTAAATGAACTTTGTTATTATTTTTCCAACTTATTGAAATAAAACTTTAGTAATTTAACTGAGATAACATTGAACAAATAGATTAAGTAATATTATCATTTAAAAATTACATTGCTGGGGAGGCTAGGTGGCACAGTGAGTTGAGCGCCGGCCCTGGAGTCAGAAGGACCTGAGTTCGGATCCAGCCTCAGACACTTAACGCACATACAAACAAAAACCTAGCCGTGTGACTTTGGGGAAGTTACTTAACCCCAACTGCCCCCCAAAAAGCAAAAAAAAATTATATTGCCTTTTCCTACCCATGAACAATAATAAATTATTTATATTTGATTCTATTTATTTTAAAAAGTGTTTTATTTTTATATTCATAAAGTTCCCATGTCTGTTTTGGCAGATATTTTATACTCTGCCTAGATATTTTAAATGGTCTAAAACAATATTGAATAATATTGCTGACACATAGTGCAGTTCAATTTTTTAGTATTTGTATTAAATCTATTTTAAGTTTATCTGTCTCTGAGATCATGATTACTATTCCTTTTTTTTTTTTAACATAGTAAATTCCCTTCCTGCTCTTCACTGTTCTACAGGTAAATTTATCCCTTTAACATTCTAAGCTACAATTACCTGTGTATTTTTCCTTACTATCTTTCTCAGTTTTTTAACCTGTCCCTCCTCACTCTTCTGCTTTACTTCTATCCAATACCTTGCCCTCCAATTCCACTGCACCACCTAGCTGCCCTGCATATTTCTTAGTTCTATGTCCTTAATGAAAGCAGTCATCTCAGAAGACTGCATTCTTAAAGTCCAATCTCCCCATTTTTTTTCTTTGAAATATATTTTTGGGGATAGGCTTTGTGTGAATTTTGGTTTCTTTTTGCTGTGTTTTGCTTTTTCTTGAACTCAAACAATTTGAATTTAGTTGAATTTGCCTTTCCATTGTGATTATTTAAATGATCACTCACTCTTCTCCCTCCCCATGTCTTCACATTATTCACTGTCAAGAAAACATGGCTTTCTTGAAATTCGTGTTTTATTGGACACTTTAGACTTCAGTTGTGTTTGTCAGATGCTTTTATCTGTACAAAACATTTCAGGTTACATACAATTAAGTTATGGCTTTCTCAGAATGAAGAAATTCTAATTGGTAGACTTCTCATTCCAATTTACACCAATCCCATCATGTAAATTCAAAACCAGTTTGATGACAGTAAGATGGATTAGTGAATCCCTCTGTGCCTGAAAAAGAAAGGAACACAGAAGGACATTAGGGGACATTCTAATTTTCCTAAAACATGTAGGAGCCACTTCAATCTCTAACATTTAAGATCAATTAAACATTACCTGTGGGGAAAATAGTTCAAGTAAATTTCCAAAATGGTATAATAATCAGTTATAAACCTACATACTGTCTTCTGTAAAGGAAGGGATCTTTAGGTTGCAACAAATAAAATATGTCAATTGAGACCTTCAAGCATAGGACAAGCATTAACAAAACAGCGCTTATGGACAGGGGCATAAAAAAGTCACGTAGATATGGATCCATTTGCATTTTTACACATTCATACATACCCATTGAATTAGACAGAGCATTACATTACTTTTTGTCATTCAGAATCAGTGAAGCAGAGAAATACTTGAATTGACACTGATAACAGTTCAAAAGAGGATGTTTTTTTCTTGATTGACAATTCATGACAGCTTCAAACTAAGTAGAGAATAATATCACAATAAATAAAGTATATATTTAAATGGTATAAATACATAATGACAAGTGGACAATATAATTTAAAGGGGAGTTTCTGTGACATCACATACACACACACACACACACACACACACACACACACACAAAATGTTTCACATTTTTTCCTGTGACTTCCAGGCAACTTATACATCAGAGCACTTTAATGTATCAAATTAAGTTACATCAATGAATCATGGCTTTTGAGATCCTAACATTTAAATATTCTTAATATGATAAAGGATAACAAAACAAAACAACTGACATTACAGGCATTAGGAATCCATTAACATAGCACATACTCTGGAATTTTGCTTTGGAGAAGATTTAGAATTTGTAGCATTGCTTTCTTGAAAGACAATGAGCTGATCTGGAATATAATGGTAGGCATCTTTTTAAAATACATTAAAGAAAAGCATAAAGGTTATTAGACCAAAGTGTAGCTCCTGGATGGAGCTTATCATGTAATTTCTTTTAATAATGAGTATAGCAAATGTTGGAATATTGTCCCCTACAGTCAGGTTGTGGTTGTGTACATGAAGTCTGGAATACATGAGTTCAAATATTGTATCTGATACTTACTAGCTGTGTGACCCTAGGCCAATCACTTAACCTTAATTTGATTCATTTTCCTCCATAGAAAAATGGAGTTAATAAAATAGCTATTTTGTAGAATTGGCAAGAGTAGGAAATAGGGTAAAACCACTTAGTAAATTGCTAAGTGCTTTACAAACACTGAGCATCTCTCTATCCCACTCCCCACAGCCCCATTTTCCCATTTGAATAAACAGGAAAATACTATTTTTCAGTCAAAGACATGGGATAGGTTAATCTTATAATCAGTATAAATGGTGGACAGGTGATGAGGAGAAGGTGGCAGTAAGTAGGAACAGATGGAAAGACTCAGAAAATATACATCTTTTCTGAGAAAATTAAGTGAAAGATGAATTGATTATAAAATTTAAAGAATCACCATGAATCAATTGAGCAATTGAGGAAATAAGAACGATGGATAGGTGAAAAATATGAAGGGAATAAGAGAATAAGGAAGGAAGTTAGAAAGGAAGAGAGGGAAGAACAAATGAAAGAAGCAAAGAAGGAAAAGAAGGAGGGATGAAGAAAAGGAAGGAAGAAGGGAAGAAGAAAAGAAGGAAGAAAGAGAGGAAATAAAAAAAGGAAGGGAAACAAGGAGAAGGGAAAATATGGAAGGAGAAATGGAAAAGGAAAGTAAAAGAGCAAGAAAGGATAGAAGGAAAAAGGAAGGGAGGGAGGGATAAAAATAGGAGAAAAGAAAGGAAAGAATAAAAGAAAAGCAGGAAGAAAAGAGATAGAAAAATAGAAGAGTTCTTCTTCTGGAAACAGAGGTAGCAGTTTCAAATCATATCTATGATACTACCTGTTTGATCAAGGAAAGTTTGCCTAGGCTTGAGTTTCACCATCTGCAAAATGAGAGGACTAGATGGCTGTTGATGTTGCTTCCAGTTCTTCTGATGATTTCTCTTTCATAAGGCAAAAGGAAATAAGTTAGTACTTGTGAAAATAGTCTTGTCAGAAAAATTTGTTGTGCAATCATTTTTTTCTTCAGTTGTGTCCGACTCTTTCTGACCCCATGTGGAGGTTTTTTGGCAAAGAAATGGAGGGGTTTGCCATTTACTTCTATAGCTAATTTTACAGATGAGGAACTGAGGCAAACAGAGTTAAGTGACTTGCAGTGTCATGAAGATAGTAGTATTTGAGTCTGGATTTGAACTCTTGTTTTCCTGACTCCAGGCCTTATATTTTATCTACTTCAGAAAAGTTCTCAAACTCTATGTGCGTGTGTGTGTGTGTGTGTGTGTGTGTGTGTGTGTGTGTGTGTGTGTGTACTTGCTATGGAGTATCTGAGACAGGATTCAAACTCACTTTTTTTGTCTGATACCAAGTCTAGTGCTTTATTCACTGAATTATCTAACTGAATATATAAACACATTAGAATAGACAAAGAAGATTCTTTATGATGTTGTCAGACCAAATTTAATACTATTTATATTTTATTTTTTAATATATTTTATGTTGTTAAATGGTTCCCAGGAGAAATAAATTGTAACATTACATATATATATATATATATTATATACATATATATACGTTTATGTTTGTGTGTATACATACACACATATTCATACATATTATTTTCTTCCCTCTAACACTTGTTTTCACCAAGAGAAGGCAAGCAATTTTATTTCATTTATATGGGGTCATGCAAAATACATCTACATATTAGCTATATTGAAAAATAAAAGACAACAAAAAATAACAAAAAAATTAAAAATGTAATAAAAAGTATGCTTGAATTTGCTTTGAGATTTTTTCAGTTCCATCTCTGGAGGTAGAAAGCATGCTTTATCATGGGTGTTT
Source organism: Gymnobelideus leadbeateri (assembly GCA_011680675.1). Classification (NCBI taxonomy): domain Eukaryota; kingdom Metazoa; phylum Chordata; class Mammalia; order Diprotodontia; family Petauridae; genus Gymnobelideus; species Gymnobelideus leadbeateri. Next base: position 798,588 of record WOXC01006177.1, read on the forward strand.
CAGAGTTGTCTTGGATCATTGTATTACTGAGAACAGTTAAGTCATCCATAGTTTATCATCATTATAATATTGCTGTAATTGTGTACAATATTCTCCCTGTTCTACCCTCTTCATTTTTCATCAGCATTTGTAAGTATTTGCAGGTTTTTCTGAAACCATCCTGCCCATGGTTCTTTAATACATTATAATATTCTATTATAATCATATACTATATCTTGCTCAGCTGTCCTTAAATTGACAGGTATCGCCTCAATTTCAAATTCTTTGCCACCACAAAATTAGCTGCTATAAGTATTTTCATACATTAAGGTAATTTCTCTTTTTAAAAAACCTCTTTGAGATATAGACCTAGAAGGGGTATTGCTGGGTCAAAGGGTATGTTTTATGCACATTTAGAAATAGATTCAAATTGCTCTCCAGAATTTTTGGATGAATTCATACCTCCACCAACAGTGTACTAGTATTATAGTTTAAAAATATCACCTTCGTCGGAGCAAAGATGGCAGAGTAGAAACAACTCGTCCAAGCCACTCTGCCCCCAGATTCCCCCCAAACTATGTAAAAGGGGACTCTGAGATCATTTGGACCATCTGCTGCCAAGGAGAAGTCTGACAAAGAAACAGCTCTAGAGATGAAGAAACTAAGGTTGAGGGCGGAGCCAAGATGGCGGAGTAGAAACAGCTCTTCCAAGACTCTCTGCCCCCAGATTCCCCACAAACTATGTAAAAAAGGACTGTGAACAACTTCTGGAGCCCCAGAACCCACAGAACGACACATAGAAGCTAACCTCCCGCTGAGGACAGCCCAGCAGCCCTGCAGGAAGGACCAGCGCAGCGGTCTGGGAGCCGGCAGCGCGCAGAGTGCAGAGCGCAGGACCTGAACTGAGCCGAGCCCAGGTCCGGGGGAGCCGAGGTTTTTTTTGTTTTTTTTTTTTTTTTTTTTTTTTTTTAAAGCAATTGGGGTTAAGTAACTTGCTCAAGGTTACACGGCTAGTCATTTGATTTATGCGTGGGTGCTCATTTTCTGAGGCCGGATCTAATCTCGGGTCATCCAAACTCCGAGGCCGACACTCTTACTCACTGCGCCACCTAGCCGCCCCTTTAGGGCAATTGGGGTTAAGTAACTTGCCCAAGGTTACACGGCTAGGTTTTTGTGTGTGCGGATTAAGTGTCGGAGGCCGGCTCCGAACTCAGGTCCTTCTGATTCCAGGGCCAGCGCTCTATTCACTGCGCCACCTAGCCGCCCCGGGGGCCGAGGTTTTAGCCCCAGGGCAGCAGGGCCAGCAGCCAGCTGGAGGAACCCCAGAACACCAGGAGCTGTGGTGACTCCAGAATTATCAACATAGACATGCCTAGGACAAAGTAAGAGGTTAGTGTCCTATGGACTTTGGGACCTGTATTTGGGGAATGCGTCAGCTCCCTCCCCTGGGGGCTAGAAGCCGCTGAGGAGACACGCCATTTTGTAGTTTTCAGAGGCAGTTCCGGCTCCCAGCCTACAAATCGTGGGGAGATCCAGCGATCAGTCTTGGGGGGTAATCGCTCTTGCTTTAACCTCCCTGGATCTGGATTGTGATCTAGGGTGGAAGTTGTGGGTGGGTTTACAGCTTGCCAGAAACGGAAGTTGCCCCCCACACGTTCGGGGCGAAAATTCCTCTAGCTGGCCTTAAAGCCATAGTGTGGCAACAAGCCCAAAAGTCAAGCAATTAAGTGGCAACATGCCAAGGCAAAGGAAACAGAAAAATGCAACCCTAGACTCCTATTTTGGGGGCATAGAGCGGGAAAAGGACTGTGAGGTCAGAAGTCCTGCTCCAAAAGCCCCAGGGGAAAACATGAGCGGGTTGCAAGCCATAGAGGACCTTAAGAAGGACTTTAAAAATCAAATAAGAGAAGTGGAGGAAAAATTGGAAAGAGAAATGAGAAGGATGCAGGAAAAGTATGAAATGAGGGTCAACAGCCTGACTGAGGAAAACAACACCTTAAAAAATAGACTAACTCAAATGGCAAAGGAGGCCCAAAAGGGCAATGAGGAGAAGAATGCCTTAAAAAGTCGAATTTGCCAGATGGAAAAAGAATCTCAAAAGTTCACTGAGGAGATTCATTCCTTCAGAGTTAGACTGGAGCAAATGGAAGCTAGTGACTTTATGAGAAATCAAGATGCTGTTAAGCAGATCCAAACAAACGAAAGATTAGAAGGCAATGTGAAATATCTCATGGGAAAAACCACTGACCTGGAGAATAGATCCAGGAGAGACAATTTAAAAATTATTGGACTACCTGAAAGCCATGATCAAGGAAAGAACCTAGAAATCACCCTTCAAGAAATTCTCAAGGAAAACTGCCCTGATGTTTTAGATCCAGAGGGCAAAATAGAGGTTGAAAGAATCCACAGATCACCTCCTGAAAAAGATCCCAAAAAGAAAACTCCCAGAAATATTATAACCAGGTTCCAGAATCCCCAGATCAAGGAGAAAATACTACAAGCAACCAGGAAGAAACAATTTCAATATTGTGGAAACACAATCAGAATAGCCCAGGACCTGGCAGCTTCTACACTGAGGGATCAAAGGGCATGGAATATGATATTCCAGAGGGCAAAAGAACTGGGAATGAACCCAAGGGTCACCTACCCAGCAAAACTGAGTATTTTGTTTCAGGGGAAAATATGGTCATTCAGTGGAATAGAGGACTTTCAAGCATTCTTGAGGGAAAAACCAGAATTGAATAGAAAATTTGACATCCAGACACAAGAAGCAAGAGATACCTGAGAAGGTAATCAGGGAAAAGAAATGAAAAGGAACTTATCAAAATTAACCTATTCACATTCCTAAATGGAAAAACAATAACTGTGACTGATGAAACTTTTCTCAGTATGAAAATAATGGAAGAAGGGTATATGGTCACATGAATACATATGTGAATGTGTCTGTATATGGTTACAGTTATATGGATAGAGGGCATAGGTTGAATTTGTTGGGAAGGGAGAATACTCAAGGGATGAAATTATGAGGTGAGAGAGGAAAGTGGCAAGAGGAGATGGGGAGAGACAGGGTAGGTTAAACTATCCCATGTAGAAGAAGCAAGGGGAAGTGGTTGCAAAGGAGGGGGAGAATAAGGAAGGCTAAAAAGGCAAAACCACATTCACATTGAATTTGGTTCAGGGAGAAAATGACATACATACTAAATGGGATATCTCAACCTGCAGCAGGATAGGGGGAAGGGGGATGAGAGGAGGGATGATGGATGGGAGGGCATCCTTGGGGTGAGGGGTGGTTGGAAGTACCCAGTATAGAAGAGGGACAGGATTATGTAGGGAATGGACCAGGTGGAGGGTGGGATGAGTGGGAGGGAATTATAAGCAGCCTTGTACAATATATCTACTATGATAATGTTTTGCATAGCTAGACATGTACAACATATACTGAATTACTTATCTCCCCAGAAGGAATGGGTGACAAGGGACGAAGGAAATGGATCTGAAATTCGAGGTCTTAACATTAAATGTTTCAAATATATATAAGTACTATTATTAATACTGTTTCGCTTGTAATAGGGAGATAAGATGTGCAGGCATTGGGACACAAAGATTCACCTTCGTGTAGTGGAAAAGTGGAAGGGGGTATGGGAGAAGGTATGGGAGAGAGCAGATTGGAGGAAGTGATATCTTGTGGGACTACTATTGTGGGAGGTTGGGTAGGGGAATAATGGGAGGAAAATGATTGTAACTCAAAATCTGGCGGAAATGAATGATGTAAAACAGAAGTTAATAAACCATTTGTTTAAAAAAAAAAAGGGACTCTGAACAACTTCTGGAGCCCCAGCACCCACAGAACGACACAGAGAAGCTAACCTCCCACTGAGGACAGCCCAGCAGCCCTGCAGGAAGGATCATTGCAGTGGTCTGGGAGCTGGCAGCGTGCAGCAAGCAGAGCAGGGGGAGCCAAGCCAAGCGCCAAGGTTTTAGCCTCAGGGTGGCAGGGCCAGCAGCCAGCTGGAGGAACCCCAGAACACAAGCAGCTGTGGTGACTCCAGAATTATCAACATAGACATGCCCAGGACAAAGTAAGAGGTTAGAGTCCCATGGACTTTGGGACCAGTATTTGGGGAATGTGTCTGCTCCCTCCCCTGGGGGCTAGAAGCCACTGAAGAGACACGTCATTCTGTAGTTTTCAGAGGCAGCTCCAGCTCCTGGCCAGCGAATTGTAGGGAGATCCAACGATCAGTCTTGGAGGGGTAATCGCTCTTGCTTTAACCTACCTGGATCTGAATTGTGATCTAGGGTGGAAGTCGTGGGTAGGTTTACAGCTTGCCAGAAATGGAAGTTGCCCCCCACACGTTCGGGATGAAAATTCCTCTATCTGGCCTTAAAGCCATAGTGTGGCAACAAGCCCAAAAGTCAAGTAATTAAGTGGCAACATGCCAAGGCAAAGGAAACTGCAACCCTAGACTCCTATTTTGGGGGCACAGAGTGGGAAAAGGACTGTGAGGTCAGAAGTCCTGCTCCAAAAGCCCCAGGGGAAAACATGAGCAGGTTGCAGGGCATAGAGGACCTTAAGAAGGACTTTAAAAATCAAATAAGAGAAGTGGAGGAAAAATTGGAAAGAGAAATGAGAAGGATGCAGGAAAAGTATGAAATGAGGGTCAACAGCCTGACTGAGGAAAACAACACCTTAAAAAATAGACTAACTCAAATGGCAAAGGAGGCCCAAAAGGGTAATGAGGAGAAGAATGCCTTAAAAAGTCGAATTTGCCAGATGGAAAAAGAATCTCAAAAGTTCACTGAGGAGATTCATCCCTTCAGAGTTAGACTGGAGCACATGGAAGCTAATGACGTTATGAGAAATCAAGATGCTGTTAAGCAGATCCAAACAAACGAAAGATTAGAAGGCAATGTGAAATATCTCATGGGAAAAACCACTGACTTGGATAATAGATCCAGGAGAGACAATTTAAAAATTATTGGACTCCCTGAAAGCCATGATCAAAGAACCTAGAAATCACACTTCAAGAAATTCTCAAGGAAAATTGCCCTAATGTTTTAGATCCAGAGGGCAAAATAGACATTGAAAGAATCCACCAATCACCTCCTAAAAAATATCCCAAAAAGAAAACTCCCAGGAATATTATAGCCATGTTCCAGAATCCCCAGATCAAGGAGAAAATACTACAAGCAGCCAGGAAGAAACAATTTCAATATTGTGGAAACACAATCAGAATAGCCCAGGACCTGGCAGCTTCTACACTGAGGGATCGAAGGGCATGGGATATGATATTCCAGAGGGCAAAAGAACTGGGAATGAGCCCAAGGGTCATCTACCCAGCAAAACTGAGTATTTTGTTTCAGGGGAAAATATGATCGTTCGGTGGAATAGAGGACTTTCAAGCATTCTTGAGGAAAAAACCAGAATTGAATAGAAAATTTGACATCCAGACACAAGAAGCAAGAGATACCTGAGAAGGTAATCAGGGGAAAGAAATCAAAAGGAACTTATCAAAGTTGAACTATTTACATTCCTGTATGGAAAAGTAATAACTGTGACTGATGATATCTTTCTCAGTATGAAAACAATGGAAGAAGGATGTGTGGTCATATGAATACATATGTGAATGTGTGTGTATATGGTTACAGTTGTATATGGATAGAGGGCATAGGTTGAATTTGTTGGGAAGGGAGAATACTCAAGGGATGAAATTATGAGGTGAGAGAGGAAAGTGGCAAGAGGAGATGGGGAGAGACAGGGTAGGGTAAACTATCTCATGTAGAAGAAGCAAGGGGAAGAGGTTGCAAGGGAAGAGGAGAACAGGAAGGCAAAAAAGGCAAAACCACATTCTCATTGAATTTGGTTCAGGGAGAGAATGACTTACATACTAAATGGGATATCTCAACCTGCAGCAGAATAGGGGGAAGGGGGATGAGAGGAGGGATGATGGATGGTGGGGCATCCTTGGGGGGAGGGGAGGTTGGAAGTACCCACTATAGAAGAGGGTCAGGATCATGTAGGGAATGGACTAGGTGGGGGGTGGGATGAGTGGGAGGGAATTATAAGCAGCCTTGTACAAAATATCTACTATGATAATGTTTTGCATAGCTAGACATGTACAACATA
>WOXC01006178.1:0-105508 GCA_011680675.1 Gymnobelideus leadbeateri
CTCAATCACTCCATTTGGGGTTTTCTTTGCAAAGATACTGGATCAGTTTGCCATTTCCTTCTTGAGCTCATTTTACAAATGAGGAAACTGAGGCAAACAGGGTTAAGTGACTTGCCCAGGGTCACAAAGCTATTAAGTGCCTTAGGCCAGATTTGAACTCAGGAAAATGAGTCTTCCTGACCTCAGGCCTGGCACTCTATCTACTGTGTTGCCTAGCTGCCCCAATTAAAGATTACTAGTGTTAATCAGTTTCCTTTTGTTCCACCTTTCTTTTTCATCATAAAAAGGAGAACAAAAAGAAAAGAGGAAAATACATATACCATGAAACTGATTAATATAAACTCACCCATAAAACAGAGGTATGTAGTATAATGGATTAGAAAGCAGCATCCAGCAGTCTGTAGCATATAAGAAACTCACTTTAAATAAAAAGATTCACACAGACTTAAAATGAGGAACTGGAGCAGAATTTATTATGCTACAGGCAAATTAGAAAAGCAGGGTAGCAATTATGATCTCAGAAAAGGCAATAATAAAAATGCATGTGGTTAAAAGAGACAAGCAATGAAGTAACATTATGCATAAAGGCACCATAGATTATATAATAATATCAAGTTTTAATATTTTTGAAACAAATGGCATAGCATCTAAGTACTTGAAGGAAAAGTTTATCCAATTATAGGGAGAAATAAACAGTGGAATTATGGTGATGGGAGACCCAATGTAACTCCTTTCAGAAAAAGTAACAGGAAGATGGCGGAGTAGAAACAGCTCACCCAAGCCACTCTGCCCCCAGATTCCCCACAAACTATGTAAAAGGGGACTCTGAACAACTTCTGGAGCCCCAGCACCCACAGAATGACACAGAGAAGCTAACCTCCCGCTGAGGACAGCCCAGCAGCCCTGCAGGAAGGACCAGCGCAGTGGTCTGGGACCTGGCAGCGTGCAGAGCGAAGAGCGCAGAGCGCAGGAGCCAAGCAGAGCCCAGGTCCGCATGAGCCGAGGTTTTAGCCCCAGGGCGGCAGGGCCAGCAGCCAGCTGGAGGAACCCCAGAACACCAGGAGCTGTGGCGACTCCAGAATTATCAACATAGACATGCCTAGGACAACGTAAGAGGTTAGTGTCCTATGGACTTTGGGACTGTATTTAGGGAATGCCGTCGGCTCCCCCCTGGGGGCTAGAAGCCGCTGAGGAGACACGCCATTTTGTAGTTTTCAGAGGCAGCTCCCGCTCCCAGCCTGCAAATTGTAGGGAGATCCAGCGATCAGTCTTGGGGGGTAATCGCTCTTGCTTTAACCTCCCTGGATCTGGATTGTGATCTAGGGTGGAAGTTGTGGGTGGGTTTACAGCTTGCCAGAAACGGAAGTTGCCCCCCACACGTTCGGGACGAAAATTCCTCTATCTGGCCCTAAAGCCATAGTGTGGCAACAAGCCCAAAAGTCAAGTAATTAAGTGGCAACATGCCAAGGCAAAGGAAACAGAAAAATGCAACCCTAGACTCCTATTTTGGGGGCATAGAGCGGGAAAAGGACTGTGAGGTCAGAAGTCCTGCTCCAAAAGCCCCAGGGGAAAACATGAGCGGTTGCAGGCCATAGAGGACCTTAAGAAGGACTTTAAAAATCAAATAAGAGAAGTGGAGGAAAAATTGGAAAGAGAAATGAGAAGGATGCACGAAAAGTATGAAATGAGGGTCAACAGCCTAACTGAGGAAAACAACACCTTAAAAAATAGACTAACTCAAATGGCAAAGGAGGCCCAAAAGGGCAATGAGGAGAAGAATGCCTTAAAAAGTCGAATTTGCCAGATGGAAAAACAATCTCAAAAGTTCACTGAGGAGATTCATTCCTTCAGAGTTAGACTGGAGCAAATGGAAACTAATGACTTTATGAGAAATCAAGATGCTGTTAAGCAGATCCAAACAAATGAAAGATTAAAAGGCAATGTGAAATATCTCATGGGAAAAACCACTGACCTGGAAAATAGATCCAGGAGAGACAATTTAAAAATTATTGGACTACCTGAAAGCCATGATCAAAGAAAGAACCTAGAAATCACCCTTCAAGAAATTCTCAAGGAAAATTGCCCTGATGTTTTAGATCCAGAGGGCAAAATAGAGGTTGAAAGAATCCACAGATCACCTCCTGAAAAAGATCCCCCCAAAAAAACTCCCAGGAATATTATAGCCAGGTTCCAGAATCCCCAGATCAAGGAGAAAATACTACAAGCAGCCAGGAAGAAACAATTTCAATACTGTGGAAACACAATCAGAATAGCACAGGACCTGGCAGCTTCTATGCTGAGGGATCGAAGGGCATGGAATATGATATTCCAGAGGGCAAAAGAGCTGGGAATGAACCCAAGGGTCACCTACCCAGCAAAACTGAGTATTTTGTTTCAGGGAAAATATGGTCATTCAGTGGAATAGAGGACTTTCAAGCATTCTTGAGGAAAAAACCAGAATTGAATAGAAAATTTGACATCCAGACACAAGAAGCAAGAGATGCCTGAGAAGGTAATCAGGGAAAAGAAATCAAAAGGAACTTATCAAAGTTGAACTATTTACATTCCTATATGGAAAAGCAATAACTGTGACTGATGATATCTTTCTCACTATGAAAATAATGGAAGAAGGGGGTGTGGTCATATGAATACAAATGTGAATGTGTGTGTATATGGTTACAGTTATATATGGATAGAGGGCATAGGTTGAATTTGTTGGGAAGGGAGAATACTCAAGGGATGAAATTATGAGGTGAGAGAGGAAAGTGGCAAGAGGAAATGGGGAGAGACAGGGTAGTGTAAACTATCCCATGCAGAAGAAGCAAGGGGAAGTGGTTGCAAAAGACGGGGAGAATAAGGAAGGCTAAAAAGGCAAAACCACATTCACATTGAATTTGGTTCAGGGAGAAAATGACATACAAACTAAATGGGATATCTCAACCTGCAGCAGGATAGGGGGAAGGGGGATGGGAGGAGGGATGATGGATGGGAGGGCATCCTTGGGGTGAGGGGAGGTTGGAAGTACCCACTATAAAAGAGGGACAGGATCATGTAGGGAATGGACCAGGTGGGGGGTGGGATGAGTGGGAGGGAATTATAAGCAGCCTTGTACAATATATCTACTATGATAATGCTTTGCATAGCTAGACATGTACAACATATACTGAATTACTTATCTCCCAAGAGGGAATGGGTGACAAGGGAGGAAGGAAATGGATCTGAAATTTGAGGTCATAACATTAAATGTTTCAAATATATATAAATACTATTATTAATACTCTTTTGCTTGTAATAGGGAGATAAGATGTGCAGGCATTGGGATGCAAAGACTCACCTTCCTCTAATGGAAAAGTCGATGGGGGTATGGGAGAAAGTATGGGAGAGAGCAGATTGGAGAAAGCGATATCTTGTGGGATTACTATTCTGGGAGGTTGGGTAGGGGAATAATGGGGGGAAAATGATTGTAACTCAAAATCTGGCGGAAATGAATGATGTAAAACAGAAGTTAATAAAGCATTTGTTTAAAAAAAAAAGAAAAAAGTAACAGAAGGTTAACTAAGAGAGTAGTTAATGTCCTGAATATAATTTTGGAAAAGTTAGATATGATAGGTCTCTGGCAATTACTAAAAATGAATATGAAGGAACATATTTCATGGTTATGTATGACAACTTTACAAATACTAACCATGTCCTAAGTAATCAAAAATGATGCAGAAAAGCATAAATATTAGACACACTTTTTGCCTACCACAATGCAGTAAAATTATAATCAATAAAAATTAAGAACTTGGGGGGAAAAGTTTTAAATAGAGAACAAATAATTTCATCCTGAAGAATCGGCAGATCAAAATACAAATAATAGAAGTAACAGATAATGTCTTCAAGGAAAATTGAAAAAAAAAAAAAGAGACAACCTAATAAAACTTTGGGACGCTATCAACAAAGTTTTTAGATCAAAATCTTTATCTCTAAATACTTTAATCAGTAAAAGAGAGGAAAAACAGATTAATGAATTGGGCATGCCAGAAAACTAGAAAAAACAAAATATCAAAAAATTCCTGCTAAAAGCAAAAAAATAGAAATTAGGAAAATCAAAGGGTATATAAACAAAACTGAACATAAAAAATAACCCATTGAATTGGTGAATAAAATAAGGCACTTTAAGGGCGGCTAGGTGGTGCAGTGAATAGAGCACTGTCCCAGGAGTCAGGAGGACCTGAGTTCCAATACAGCCTCAGACACTTAACATAAAAAAAAAAACTAGCCGTGTGACCTTGGGCAAGTCACTTAACCCCAATTGTCCTACCTTCAAAAAAGCAAAAAAACAAAAACAAAAAATAAGAAACTTTAAGAAACTAACAAAGAAATTAAACTAATAGCCACTCTAATAAAAGAATGGACAATCAAATTACAAATGTCAAAAATAGAAAAGAATATACAACAAATGAAGAGTGAATAAATATTATTTGAAATTATTTTGCCTAGCTACATTCCAACAAAATTTTAAATAAAAAGGATAAATACTTACAAAAAATATACAGTACCCAAGAATTTGAATAACCAATCTCAGAAAAAGAAATTAAACATGGCATAAGAAATTCCCAAAGAAAAAACACCCCAAACCAATAGATTTACAAGTGAATTATATCAAACACTCAAAGAACAGCTATTTATGATATAATGTAAATTATTTATGATATAATGTAAATTATTTGCAAAAATCGAGAAAGAATACAAAGTCTTAGCAGAAGAAATCAAGACCAAATAGAAAAAGTAACACATCACCACATTCATCCTATCTAGTTTGAGACTTGTTCTGAAAATTCTTTCAGTAATTCTATAGAAGGTGAGCTTGAAACCCAGTACTCTCATTCAATTACAAAAGATCCTCCCAGCATAAGTTCACCAAATGATGAACATAGAAGAATAAAATAGAATGATTAACATATTCTAAAAAATAGAAGCAGAAGAGTGACTTAGTCCGGGACTATTTCTATCCGAGTTCCATAGAACATAGAAAGTAGAGGTAAGGAGAAGAAAATAAGAGTAATAACAACAGTAACAACAAAGGCAAGGACAGTATTTTCTCAGTCCTTGTATTTCTCCTAGCACCAGGCACAAGGTTTGGCATGCAACAGGCAAACCAATAGTACTTAAAGAATGAATGGAAGCAGCAAATTCTTATTGGACAGGAATGTTTTGGAGCCCACAGCTAATCTCCACAATATTTTTCTCAAGCCTTGAGCTAACTTCACACTAGTAGCTGTTCTCACCTGTGATATTGATGAAGATGTTGTTAACTTTAGATATCTTGCTAGACTCCACTTTGCAAGTATAGTTCCCAATGTGTTCCACTCTGGCTATTGGAGTAGAGTAAGTAACTTCTGTCCCTTGCTTAGTGTAGGCCACAATCTCTCTGTCTTTCTGGATGATGATTTCACGATCTTCCAGAAACATATGTGTCACTCGGATTGTGCATTTAAGTTTGAGGGGATCTCCTTCTGTGATCTCTCCTTCTGGTGTTATTTGGAAACTGGGAATTGAAAAAGTTTCTGCAAAAGAATGAACAAAGAGTTCTTGGGTATGGGGTCAAGGTGATTCTTGCTACTTTTCTTCTTTTAAACATCCATCCCTTATGATTTTTAAAACGTCGTTCACTTCCCCTTCCTCCCTTCCCTTAGACTCCCCTACCTGCCTTCATAAAGAACAGTTCAGCCAAACAAGTTTACATATGAACCAGGTCTCCATATGTACCACGTCACATACAAAGTCCCCTCTCTACTAAGAAATGGGAAGTTACTTCTATTTTCCTTGCTGCCTCCCTTCTGTAAACTACTGTTTTCTTCAAAACCTTTCCATTATCATGTTTTCCCCTCTATAGTCAGTGTCCCCCCACTTTCCTACTTTAGTTTATCTTTGAGTGTATATATAGGGAGAAAGGGAGATATATACCAGAGATCTTATGAAAGACTCCCAACCTAAGTGTCATTCTCAGCTCCTCACTGTCTCTTACCACCTATATCCAATCTGTTGCCAAAGCCTGTCAATCTCACCTTTATAACATCTTTCTCATAGCTCCTCTTCTCTCCTCTGACATTGCCAACATTTTGGTTCATGCCCTCATCACCTCACACCTGGACTAGTGCAATAATCTGCTGGTGGGTCTGCCCACCTCAAGTGTCCCCCCACTCCAAACTATCTTCCATCCTACAACCAAAGTGATTTTCCTAGATTGAAGATCCATTCATGTTACTTCCCCTTTTCCCCCTCGATAAACTACAATGGTTCCCTCTCATCTCCAGGATCAAATACAAGATCCTGTTTGGCATTCAAAGCTCTGCATAACCTAGCTCCTCCTTCCCCTCTTCTTATCTTATCTCATCAAATGAGATTACATTTGGTAACAGTACTTAACACAGTGCTTTGCACACAGTAGGTCCTTAATATATGCTTATTGACTGACTGATGAAGTAGAAACAATAAGAATTGAAAACAAATTGACAACATTGAGATTGTGAACCTCATCCTTAGAGTCCCATGCTTCCTCCTATCACTGCATATAAGATTTTCTTCTGCCTCCTAAGAGACAAAACTGCTTGTCTTTCAGGTCCCTTCTGCAGCCTGACTTAGAAGCAAACAAGAATGATTATATAGGACTTTAAGGTTTGCATAACACTTTGCCTCACAAAAACAATAATTAGACCAAATATGACTTTCTTATTATCCTCAATTCATAGGTAAAAAACCTGAGACAAGGAGGTTAAATGACTGATATAGGATCACACAGATACCAAGTGTGAGGGCTGGGAATTAAACCCAGGTCTCCTGACTTTATTTCACTCTTTGCTAGCAATGGATGAGCTTCCCCATTCTGGCTAACAAACAAGGTCTGTAACCTTTGCTCTATCTGTGACCTCCTCAATCCAGATCCACTTCAGCTTTCATCTAGAGTATTGAGATGTCCTCCCCATCGCTCTCCCTGTCCTCTCTCCCCACACCAGTCCATCCTGCACACAACTATAAATGGCACAATCTTTAAACACCACACCGATAGGACAATGTCATTCCCCTGTGCAGATAAACTCCTTGGCTCCCTGTTATCTCAGAGATAAAATACGAACTCCTCATTTAGCTCTTTAAAGCCTTTCCCAACTTGGCCCCAAGCTATTTTTCTCACCTCAGAGAACACCTTTCCTCTCTCACACTCTGCTGATCCAGCCAAACCGCTCTTGTCTGTTCCCTACACACGGTGCTCTATCTACCCCTTGTGGGCTTCTGCACTGTCTAGCCTCTATTCCTGAAGCACACTTCCTTCTCATCTAGACCTCATAGGATCCTTTCCTTCCTTCCACTCAGCTCCATTCCACATTCTACATGAAGGCTTTTTTGAGCTTTCCAATAGCTAGGGCCCCTCTAGCAAGCTACATTGCTTTTAACTAATTTGTATTTGTTTTCTTTATATATATTCTCTATGTATTAATATATTTGTATTATTATTGTTGTTTGTATTATTATGTATTGTATATTAATATATGTTAGAATTTAATATCCTTGAGAGTGGGGATTGTTTCACTTATCCTCTTTATATCCTGAGGTTTGGGTTTTGATGGCTCAGAGCGGAAATAGCAATTGTTTACTCTCCTGGCCAGAAACTCTGAGGGTCCTCCCCTCCCAGACTGAATCTTCGGGCAAGGCAAAGTAGGTCATCTTTTGTTTCAATTCTAGCCTAGTCTTTAATTACTGAATGGGCGTTGCCTCAAACAAACTGAGACCTGGGAAAGCCTTTAGTGTAAAAAGGCCAAGGTCTCCACCGCATCCTAGGCCATAGCTGGACTCATACCTTGCCACTGGACTCCAATGACTCTGGAGGAGAGAGTGAGGTTGATGATTTTGCACAGTTCTGCCTCACTTAAATCCAATTCACTTGCAATGGCAAATTGCAAACAGTATCTTGCATGAGATAAGCTACTTAATTCAACTCCTAAACTTTCCCTCTGTATTCTTTCCTTGCCAATCACACACCCTCTGCTGTGACTGCGAAACTCATTTCAGGTTTAAGTGATTGGTGGTAGTGTGAGAGAGCCAAACTAGGGGTTTCTTTGTTAAATTTCTTTTTCCTGGAGAGCATCATTTGGAAACTCTTTCAGGCACATTTGCATGATGCCACAACAGTAGGAAGAACTTACTGGTTAAAAAGGTAATTTCTTTACTGCACATTTGTTTGGTAAATATTTACATATGTACATACTCCCTTCCCCCAAGAAGAATATAAGCTCCTTATGGGAAGTGACTGATTTTTGTCTCTTTCCCTAGCATGGTGCTTGACACATAATCAACACTTAATAAATTCTCGTGGATTAATTGATTCTGCCTCTGTTCTGTAAAATAAATGGGACTGGGGAATAGATAGCATGTGTCAATATAAAGATTTGGGGATATAGCAGTTATGACAGCCTAGGATAATGATGTTTAAAAAGTACTACAGGGGCGGCTAGGTGGCGCAGTGAATAGAGCGCCGGCCTCGGAGTTGGGATGACCCGAGATCAGATCCGGCCTCAGAAAATGAGCCCCCACGCATAAAGAATGACTAGCCCTGTAACCTTGAGCAAGTTACTTAACCCCAATTGCTTTAAAATAAATAAATAAATAAAAATAAAAAATAAAAAGTACTACATTGGAATCTCCCCATATGATGCCTTACATGAGATACTCTAAGGCCACAACCCCCTGATTTCCTTTTCTGCCCTGCAATCATCTACCATGTCACTTCATTGATTCTTTTCATCCAGGATCTACTCAATTAACAGTAAGATTCTTAGAGGATGAGAGATGGCAGCTGTCACTCGTCTTGGTGCCATTAATAGGGGCTTCTGTGCCTTTGGGAGATGTGGCACTATAAAATTACAGTCACAGAGATGGAAGGAGGCTCAAAGGTCATCTGGTCCAACTCCTACCTAAGGATCTCAAATATCTCCAACAAGAAATCCTCAAGTCTATGCTTGAAAATGTCCAGTGAGTGAGGAGGAACCCACCTCCTCCTAAAGTGGCCATTCCTCCTTGGTATGGCTCTACTTTTTAGTCAATGTTGAAATCCATCCTGCTGTAACTTCCACTTATTGCTCCTAGTTTTGTCCTCTGGAGCTAAGTAGAATGAGTCTAATCCTTCCTCATACAGTTCTTCAAAGGCTTAGCCTAAACATTCTACGCTATTCCAGTCAGATTCTATGCCATGGTCTTCTGTCCCCTTACCATCTAGGTCACTGTCCTCTAGATCCAAAAGCCATTTTCCATAGGGAGCTCTGGGACCTACTGATCTGACCTTCCCTATTCTGAAATCACTGACCCTCACAGAACTAAATGAGTAATCACCCCCCCCAAAAATCTTAAGTAGATACTGTAGTCTTGAGAGAAAACTGTCCAGATAATGGGTTCAAACTATGGTATCTTTATACCCAAACCAAACCTGCATACCACAAGCAACAATGGAAACAGAAGAAGAAATCTGACCTCTCACGGTGACCAGGTCACTCTTTGTGAATTCTGAGGCCTCCAAGAAATTCCCAAAAGAGATCTTGGCCTGGCATTGAAAAATTAAAACATGGTCTTGTTCTTCTATTGGGAAATCCATTGTCACATAATTTTTATTCAGGACCAGTTTTTCTTTTCTCTGCTTGCCAATATCCATTTCCAGTTTTTCAATTATAAAATATATCGGGGGCTTCTCCTCGGGCACAGAACACTCAACCGTCACCATGCTTCCTTCCATCACTTCCATCTTGTCCACTGTAACCCTGGGACTCGGTACTCCTTTGTGGAAAAAGAAAAGAAAATGATGAGTTCGGTCTGGAGTCGTAAAGTGGCTCTCCTGGAACATTTATGGTGGCCAAGTTAGTCTGATGGTTGGCTTGACTTTTCTTAAACATGCAAATAGCACAACTACCTTGTATTAGTTCCATATTAGGTGTCTAGTACTTTGTGAGGTGCTGTGAAGGGAGCAGGTAAAGAGAAGTTTATGACATGATCTGTGCCTTCAAGAGTTCACAATTTCCCTAGGAATAGTATGTTACTAGAGAGGAAGAACAGGGCTTTGACCCTGGGCTCCAAAATTTAAAGAGCGCTACTTCTGCAGGGTAGAAAGAAAACAACGACCCAACAACCTGAATTTAGTTCACACACCAATGCACCCCTACACACACACACACACACACACACACACACACACACACACACACACACACACACCAAGTCCTCCCTTGCCAGCAGCCTCCTCAGCAATAGCTTGACAATATCCCATATCTCCCCCCACCCCAAATGCATTGTCCAGATGCCAGAATTGTTTGAACACTTGAAATGATAAAAGAAAGACAAAGTAAGTCATCAAGTACTAAAGTGAATATAAATCTAGTGCCTCAAATATATGGAACAGACAAGAGGGAGTGGTCAGAAATTGAAGATCCACATATTGACTAAAAACATCAGGGAAGACTTTCACTGAGTAGATGATCCTTGGAGAGTGAATAAGATTTCAATAGCAGCAACAGCTCCGTCCTGGGACGTAGGAAGTATAGATATATTATTCTCATTCTACCCAAGAAGTAACTGAATTACTCATGGTCTATCCATGTAAGCCTGGACTGGAACCCAGATCTCTTAATTCCCAATCCATCATGTTCCTTCCACCACACCATTACATATAAATATATAAATTGAAGAATATATCTATATATATATGTATATGTATATATCATCATCATACTGCAGTGGAGGGTGTGGGAGTAAAAGAAGGTAGAAGAAAGGAAGGGTTAATATGAATAAAGGCTGGGAGTCAGGACCAGCAAGATGTCTTTGGAAGACTGTGAGAAGATCAGCATGACTAATGAAAAAATAGTTCACATTTACATAGCTCTTTACAATATATAAAATGCTCACCTCACAACAATGCCGAGTTAGATAATACAAGTATCATTACTCCCTTTTTACAGATAAAGAACCTGAAGTCCAGAGAGTTTAGTGATTTGTCCTTCCTGACTCTTGAGTAAATGCTTTTCCATTACACTATGCTGTCTCTATATGCACAGGGGAGCTGTTGGGGAATAAGGTAAGATAATATTGGATAGGTAAGGTGAGGATAAAGAATTAACTTTTAATCTGATAGGCAATAGAGAACTGTTGTAGGTTCTTGAGCAGGGGGAGGATCTATGCAAAATGCATTGGATGGGGAGAGACTGAGATTGTTTATGAAGTTATTTCAGTAACCCAGGAATAGGGTGGCAATGGGGAAGTGGGGTGGGGAGGTGGCAATGAAAACAGAACAGAAAAGGAAAAACTGATTGGACTTGGTGGCAAGATTGCACAAACATTTCTTTCTGGAAGAACATGTGAAAACCAAAGAACAGGCTATGGTGATAAGCATTTTGTCAAAATATTTTGAAACTGTCAGCTAAAATATCATGTAATCAAAGAAAGTTAAGAACTAAAGACAGAAGGTTCTCTGGGAAGTCAGCCACTGTTGGTAGAGCTGAGAATTGGCTCAATCAGTCAGGAAAATCATTTAGAATTATGTGAGAAAAGTGACTAATCTGTTTATATCTTTTTTTTTTTTTTTTGCTTTTCAGAGGGGGGAAGGCAGGGCAATTGGGGTTAAGTGACTTGTCCAAGGTCACACAGCTAGTAAATGTTGAGTGTCTGAGATCAGTTTGAACTCAGGTCCTCCTGACTCCAGAGCCAGTGCTCTATTTACTGTACCACCTAGCCACCCCTGTTCATATCCTTTAATGCAACAATATTACTACTTGTACACCAAAGAAACCAAGCATAAAAATATAGTCCCAGTATATCAAAATATTTATAGCAGCACTTTTTGTAAGTAAAAAGGAAAAAATTGAAAACAAAGTAGGTGTCTGTCGATTGGGCAGAACAAAATATTACACATAAGTATAATAGAACATACTATTCTATTTTTTAAAAGTATGATTATGAGGAAATCATAGAAACATAGGAACACTTATATGAACTGATGGAGAATGAAATGAACGGAACCAGCCTAGGCACTGGGATACAAATACAAAGAATGAAATAATCCGTACTCTCAAGAAGTTTACATTCTAACAGGGGACAACATACACAAAGACTAAAATAACAGAAATGAAAACAATGCAAAAAATGCAAAAACTAATAGTGATTCTAAGAGAGAGAGAATGAAACACTTCTCCCGCTTTTTGACAAGGAAAGGTGAAATGGACTAATGGATGTTAAATGAGAAACAACAGCCATGGTTGTTATTCAGCCAGTTTTGTCCATTTGTATTTGCCTGTTTTAAATGACCATATTCATGGGGAAGGAAAGGAGAGGAGATGCTATAACTAGAAATGAATAAAGAGTAAAAGGATCAGAAAAATCATCAAAATATCAATAAAAATGTTAAAAGCAGAGAGGCCATGCTCAGCAGGAGACCTAGCATGGGGCGGCTACATGGCACAGTGAGTAACAGTGCTGGCCCCGGAGTCGGGAGGACCCGGGATCAGATTCAGCCTCAGAAAATGAGCACCCACACATAAAAATGACTGGCCGTGTAGTCTGGAGCAAGTGACTTAACCCCAATTGCTTTAAAAAAAAAAGAAGAAGAAGAAGAAGAAGACCTAGCAAGTGCCTCTCTAATCAGTTTGACAATCAGGATCCTCACCTCATTTAGTCCTTTCTGAACCCTTTCTGCCTTAATTCAAGGACCATTAGGGAGAACATATTTCAATATTGTTCATTAAGGAGAGCCCATCTCCACTCTTTGCTTTTGGGTCTGCCAAAGACATAGCTTACTCTGCCCTGCTCACCATAAGCCTGGGACCAGGGTGAGCCTGAGTCCACAGAAGTATCCTTCCTCATTCTTGCTCGCACTAGAATAGCAGGAGAAAAGGCATAGTGTTGAGCCAATCAAACCCAGCCTCCTGGCTTCAGGCTGCTCACTAATATTATACATAAATGGAGAAGCAGCGTGGTACAGAGGAAAGAGGATTGGATCTGGAACAAGGGGACCTGGGTTTAAATCCTGACTCTATCACTCACGACCTTGTAAATCACTTTACACTGCACTTCAATTTCTTCTTTCATAGAAGAGAGAAGTGACTGGTCTACATGGTTTCTATTGCATGGTTCCCTTCTGATTCTAAATACATTCAGATATAAGCTCCTTCAGAACAAGGGGTGTTCTGCTTTTGTCTTTGTATCCATAGCACCTATAAAAATACCTGGCAAACTTTAAAGTTATCGCTCAAAAATTCCTTAGGCTGTGTTTCAAAATTTCCTGGTCACCAATTTCTTCTCACATTTAACCTTAATTCTTTATGCTATAGATTTGTTTTTGTGGTTTAGTCATGTTTGACTCTTTGTAACCCCATTTGGGATTTTCTGGGCGAAAATACTGGAGTGGTTTGCCATTTCCTTTCCAAGCTCATTTTACAGATGAGGAAACTGAGGCAAGCAGGGTTAAGTACTTGCTCAGGGTCACACAGCTAGTAAATGTCTGAGGCTGGATTGGAATTCAAGAAGATGAGTCTTCCTGATTTCAGACCTGGCATTCTATCCGTTGTGAGACCTAGTTTCCCCGTTATAGCTCATCTCCATTCAATTTTATATTATCTTCAAGATGGGGAATAGTTGGTCTCTAAGTGGGCAACTAGGTGGCACAGGGGATAGAATGCTGGGCCTGGAGTCAGGAAGAGTCATCCTCCTGAGTTCACATCTGGCCTCAGACACTTACTAGCTGTGTGACCCTGAGCAAGGATTTAACCCTGTTTGCCTCAATTTCTTCATCTGTAAAATGAGCTGGGAAAGGAAATGGCAAACCACTCCAGTATCTCTGCCAAGAAAACCCCCAAATGGGGTCACAACCAATGAACAGCACCACCACCACAACAATGCTTCATCTGTCTGTCGTCCTGGAGTTTATCAGAGGAACACAGCTTCTTGACAATGTCATTTTCTATAACAGATTGTTTTTTCCCAATAAACTTGACACATAAAGTGTCCCAACTCCCGCACTGACCAGCTGTATGAGCGTGGATAAGTTCCGTACGGCTATTTCCTCATCTGTAAGATGGAGATAACAGTGCTTACCTCACGGGGCTGTCATGAGGATCCAATCAATCCCCATTCATCTTGTCTCACCTCTTCACCTCTCCTTCGTGCCTTGCATCCAAGCAGCTGCCGGATCTCATTGACCTCCTCCAACGTTACAATACGGGGGGAGCCTACCCTTCTGTGCTCCTTTACACATCACCACTCCTCACATACTGTAGATTTTGGCCAAATCGGCCTAATCACTGGTCCCCATGCGCAGATCTCCATTCCTACCTCCACACCTTGTACATCTTCCTTATCTCTGCCTCTTAGAATCTTTATTTTCATCCAAGTTCAGCCCAAATTGTAACTCCTAAGTGAAGCCTTTCCCAATCCCTGAGCTCTTAGCACCTTCCAATTACTTTGCATATAAGCAGAGTACAAGGGCCTTGAGGGCAGGAACTGCTTCTCTTTGGTCTCTGTAATCCAGCATTCAGCACAGATCCTGGCACAGAGTAATTACTAAATATATGCTTGTTGACTGGTTGTTATAAAATTAGCAAAGTTGAGGTGACACATGATGCAATCTGTAGCAGAAAAAACTCTAGATTTGGAATCAAGTCCCAGTTCTTCCATTTAAGAACTGTCACATGGGGCAGAGCATTTCTGATTTGCCCTTCTCAGCCCAGTCCTCAGCTTTAAAATAAGGAGAATAATACTTGTGATACCTACTTCCTATGGTTCTTATGGAGAAATAACATAGAGCTGCTGTGCCATACAGATATTAGCTATTATCATTGTTATTCCCCAAAGGCTTTTTGGCAAAATGAGAGAGGAGAATGGGGAAAAAGGGTGCAGCTTCTGACTTCTAATGAAAAATGTTCCCTCGCCTGATGGGGGTTTGCCCTGAACCACAACAAGCATGAGGCAACTGGGGTCTTGCACAAGGGCACCAAAATGTAGAGAATGACAAATGCACTTGTACTCCTTTCACAGAACAGAAACAACTCTACTTAACCTCTCATTAGCAGAAATAACTCAGAGTGGAAGCAACATGACATGCTTCCTCCCTCCCCCTAGAAAGGCCTCGTTCCAAGTGAACTCTGTCATAGCCCATTCCTCTATGGACAGTAGTCTCCATAGCATTGTCCCAGGCTCTGTCTCCTTCTGCCCCAAGTGAGTCCCAGGCACCAACTACTAGTTATGACTAGGTTTACCTACTAATATCTGTGTGCAGAAAGAAAGAAAAGAAAAAAGAAAGGGAGAGGAAGGAAGGAAGGAAGGAAGGAAGGAAGGAAGGAAGGAAGGAGGGAAGGGAAAGAGGGAGGGAGGGAAGAAAGCCACTCTGTTTTTACTAATTTAACAGCTATCTCACAGTACTCCAGGTACAAGATTGGTCAGTACTACAGAAACAGACACAAGAACAGTTGCTTGAGGGTAACACTTTATCAGAATGAGGTAGTCATCACAATAGCAGTTACTTCCACAGTGTTTCATAAAGTCTGCCTATGTCCTTTGTAATAGCCCTGTAAAGTAGATGGTATGAGGATGCATATGCTTATTTACTAAGGCACTCAAGACTCAGAAAGGTCATAATCACCCAGTAAGGGAGAGAGTCAAAATTAGTACCCAATGCTTTCTGGATAAAACTATGCTGCCTCTCCAGTCATTCAAGCAACAAGACACTCAGATCAATGAATATTGCCTATGGCCTTGGGCTTTGGAACCGAGAGGGAAGGTCTGTCTAGGGATCTAGTTCAATCCCTTCATTTTACAGATGAGGAAACTGAGGCCCAGAAAAGGGAAGTGATTTGCTTAACTATGCAGCCAAGTGTCAGGGCTGGCATTTGAACCGAGGCCTTATAACTACAGATAGAGGGCTTACGCCCCTACACAGTATTGTCTGCATGTCTATGCATGTATAGACAAGCAGGGGCACACTGTTATTCCCAGTCTTACCACTAGGTGGCACAGTAGAGTGCTGGACTAGAGTCAGGAAGACTCTGACCTCAGACACTTACTGGCTGCATGACCCTGGGCAAGTCCCTCAACCCTGTTTACCTGTTCTTCATCTGTACAATGAGCTGGAGAAGGAAAAGACAAACCACTCCAGTATCTTTGCCAAGAAAACCCCAAATGGGGTCACGAAGAGTTGGACTAAACAACAATAACAAAAATTAATCACCCTGCAAGTTCCTGCCTTTGTTATACATTTCAGCCAGCAGCTGAAGCCCTGCCTGCATTTGGCATTGTGTTCATATGATCGTATATCTAGAGTTGGAAGGGACAGCAGTAGGAAAGGGAAATAAGCCCTGATACAGTGTTTGCTCTGCACCAGCACTGTGCTAAGCCCTTTTTACAAATATTATCCCATTGGGTCCTCACAACAAGCCTAAGAGGCAGGTGCTGTTATTATCATCCCCATTTACAGTTGAGAAAACTGGGGCAAACAGCAGTTAAGTGGCTTAACACAGCTAGTGAGTGTCTGAGGTAGGATTGGAACTATTTCTTGAATATCAGTAACCTCTGACCCCCTCATTTTACAGATGAAGAAACAGGCCGGGAGACGTTAAGCGATTTGCCTGAGATCATACGATAAGGAAGGATCAGCATCGAAATCTGAACCCAGGTCCATACTCCATTATATCCAGGTGGTTCAAAGTTTTCCTGTATCTTCCAGTCTCTGATGGTTCCTGGCACATAGTAATGCTGGTTGACTGACTTTACATAGACAAGATTGGCAAACTTAAGCTTCTGTTGATTTAGCAGCATCCGATGGCCATGCACTCACCTTTTACTGAAACAGAGTACTCTCTGGTGGTTTTTTCCTTGTTGTTCAGAACCACCTTACATTTGTAATTCCCTCGGTCATAGATCCGAGCAGCCTGAATAAAGAAGGTCTCTTCTTTACCCCAGGCGGTCACGTTTTTGAGTAGAGTGTCATCCTTATAAAAGAGGACCCGGTGCTGGGACAGAAACTTCGAGGTGGTGCTGATGTCCACAAGGCACCTCACAGTGAGGTTTTTTCCATTCTCCACCTCCCAGCCTGGCTCTGCTCTCATCTCAATCGAGTTGATGGTGAAAGCTGTATGTTGACAGAGAGGGGAAAATCATTTCAGTAAGAAGTGACACTGTCCATTTGGGGAAATGACTCTCACTTAATCTAGTCATGCTTTAGACTCCTTTCCCAGGGCCATTAAGTCTGGGAATCACTGATAATCAGCAAATCACAACCTCTGAATCTCAGTTTGTATGTTTTTTTTGTTTTTTTCTGGAAAAAGAGGGGGTTGGATTAGATAACCATAAAGACCCTTACTAGCTCTAAGTCCATGAGTTTATGAATGTTTCTACCCCAATCACAGGCCTGCCTCTTTGGAAAAAAATAAAAAATGTTAGCCTGAATCATTTACTGATGGAACTTGTTTCATTTAGTTTTTTAAAGACCTATGACCAATTTTTAAACAATGAATTTTTTTCCTCCATTTTTCGAGGATACTGACAGTTCAGTAATTTTGAGCAAGCCACCTCTCCTCCCCATTTATAAAATGAGGAAATTGGACTAAATGATGTTTAAGGTCCCTTCCAACTAAGCCTCTAACATGATTCTCCTCTGGCTGGTGTGGAAAATACAACCTTGTTATGTTTTGATGGTGGTCCCACCTTTCCCAAACCAATGATTTTCATTAATGTAGGGGATATTCAATAGAGAAACTCCCTCTCACTGTGGATGAGCAACTACTCTGCAATTTAGTCTTGAAGAATTACCTGGGGACTGAGAAGTTAAGTGATTTCTCAATGATCACATACAGTATAAATCAGATACAAGGCTTGAACCCTGGTCTTATTGACTCCACTATCAAATGCTACCTCTCTACTTTGCATTTATTCAAAGTTAAAATAGGGTGAGTCTGCACTGAGAACACAGAGACATCCTGGTCACTTCTAATGCAAAAACTTGACTTAGATTATAAGGATAATCTAAATGAAAATTTGTTTTCTGTTGTCACTCTTGTTTTTGTGAGGTTTGTGGGGTTTTTTGGGGGGTGAGGAATCACCTAACTGAAAGAACTTGGACTTTTAGGTCTGGAAAGGGAAAGTTGAAAGAAGAAACAATTGTATAGTTTAATACTTCAAGGATCCATGCCTTCCTCGGGGCAGGTATCCTCTCTAGCAATGTAAATTGCAACTTCTTTCCCAACTTAATACATGGTCCTTGAGAGCGGCTATGGTTGAAAATCACATTAACCTGTGGTTTACCTTGTGATCCTCAGATGACAGACGTATGATCCATCACAGAGCTTGTATGCAATCAAATAACCATCCATTCACCATAAACAACATAAACAGGGACATCTTAGTGACAGCCCCCACAGTGATCACTTCCTTATCTCTGATTTCAGTCTTTTCCTAACTACTGGTTCTTTTTCTGCTTGCTGCCTACAAATATAACCATCTACCCCAAACATAAAAATCTAACCATCCCCTTCAAGCTATTGTCCTATATCTCTCCTCTCTCAGACTAACTAGTAGGAAAAATTTGTCTATATTCATTGCCTTCATTTTCCTATCACTCACTTTCAGACCCTTTGCAATTGGGCTCCTGTCTCATCATTCCCCTTTCTAAAAATACCAGTGATCACTGAATTTCAAAATGTGCTGGCTTTTTCTCAGTCCTCATCTTTCTCGACGTCTCTGAAGCATTTGACTCTGTTAATCTTCCTCTCCTGAATATTCTCCCCTCACTAGGTTTTCATGATATAGTTCTCTCCTCATTCTCTACCTAATTTTCTGACTTATTCTCCTTTGATGGATCTTCTACCAAATCATGCCCTTGCTAAGAGTGGGTGTTCTCCAAGGCTCTGTCCCCTCCCCTCCCCTCCTCGTCTCCTCTTCTCTCTTTCTCTCTCCTCTCAACTGCTGACCTCATCATAAACAGAACTCAAATGTCCAAACCAGAACTCACAATCATTCCCCACAGAATTCTCCTCTGAACTTCTCCATTGCTCTTCAGGACACCACCCTTTCAATCACACAAATTCAAAACTTTAGAGTCATCCTCAACTCCTCATTCACATTCCCTCTACATGTCTATGCAGTTGTCAAGCCTTGCCATCTCTATCCTACCTCCTGCCTCTCTAACATCTATCCCCTTCTTCCCACTCACACAACCACTATTTTTTTTTTTTGCTTTTTGGAGGGGGGAAGGCAGGGTAATTGGGGTTAAGTGACTTGCCCAATGTCACATGGCTGGTTTTTTGTGTTAAGTATCTGAGGTTGGATTTGAACTCAGGTCCTTCTCACTCCAGGGCCATCACTGTTTACTGTACCACCCAGCGCCCCACACAGCCACTATTCTAGGTCAAAGTCTTATCATTCTTCACCTAGATAATTGAGGCAGCCTCCTAATTAGTATACCTGCCTCAAATCTCTCCCCACTGCAAGCCATACTCAACTTAGCTACAAAATAATATCCCCTCTTCAATAAACTCCATTGGTTTCTTCTGATTCTAAGAGTTAAAGATAGGGGACAGAAACAGGACCTGGGATTTCACTGGTGTAAAGAGTTAAGATGGGGAGGGGGGTTTTCCATCCAGGAGAGTCGGCACCTTTTCTTCGACTTATAGTCTTAGAGATTCTTGGAAAACTGTCTAGAGCACTGAGAGGATAAGTGACTTGCCTGGAGTTAGATGGCCAGTCCAAGTCAGAGGCAAGACTTAAGTCCAGATCTTCCTAGATGTAAGGCCAGTTCTCTGTCTAATATGGCATGCCACCTCTCAATATATTATCTACTTGGTCAAATATAAATTCCTTTGTCATTCAAACCCCTTTATAACCTGGCAACAAGCTACCTTTCCAGCTTTATTGTAATATAATCTGCTTTTTAGGCTCAGCAATCCCAAACTTAAAAGATATAGAAACACATGTTTAGATATAGAAACAGATATAAAACATCAGTGTCTAGGGGAGTGGAGGTGGGGAGGACTACTGTATCTCCCAGAGCATCTCCTTCATGAACTCTATGGTCCAGACAGACTGTCTTTCTTACTGTTTTTCACACACAGTGTCCAATCTCTCCACTATCCCCCATGCTGGGAGTATATTCCCTCCTCATATTAGCCTTTTAAGATACCTAGGTTTCCTTCAGAATTTAAATGAAGTAACACCACCTACATGAAGCTTCTCCTATGCCTCTCACACCCCCAAACTCATATCTATTTCACATCTTTCTATAATATGTAAGAACCTTGAGGTTAGAGACAGTTACACCTGTTTTTCTATACCTAGTTACTGTCATATAATAAGTAAATAATGCTTGTTGGCTGTTCAATTGACATGTTTCCTAAATTCCAGTATATTTGAATGAGGAATGAATATGAAACTTAAACAACTGGTAAGCTTAGATCAAATAAAATCAATCCATCAAAAGCATTTATTAAGCATCTACTACATACAAACTACAGCCAGGAATCAAATCTGGCCAGGTCCACTTTGGTACAGCCCATCATAAAAATGTAAAAATCATTTAGTTCATAGGTTGGACAGGATTGGGCTGGCCAGTTCCTGGTCTACCAAGTTCCAGGAGCCTTGCTAGGAGTTGAGGATAAAAATGCAAAAAAAGGAATAATCTCTTTTTTTTTAATAAATGCTTTATTAACTTCTGCCTTACATCATTCGTTTCCACTAGATTTTGAGTTACAATTTTTCCCCATTTTTCCCTACCCACCACCCCAGAATAGCAGTCCCACTAGATATCCCCTCATCCAATCTGCTCTCTCCCATATCTTCTCCCATACCCCCTTCGACTTTGCCATTAGGGCAAGGTGAATCTCTGAGCCCCAATGCCTGGACATCTTATGAAACATTTAATTTTAAAACTTCGATTTTCAGATCCATTCCCTTCCTCCTTGTCCCCACTCCCTCTGAGAAGATAAGCAATTCAGTATGTGTTGTACATGTATAGCTATGCAAAACATTACCATAGTAGATATATTGTAAAAGACTGCTTATATTTCCCTCCCACCCATCTCACCTCCCACCTGGTCCATTCCCTACTTTGATCCTGTCTCTCTTCGAAAGTGGGTACTTCCAACCTCCCCTCCCCCTAGAATGCCCTCCCCTCCATCATCCCCCCTCTCATCCCCCTTTCCCCTACTGTCCTGCAGGGTGAGATATCCCATTTAGTATGTATGTGATTCTCTCCTTGAGCCAACTTCAATGAGAATATGGTTGTGTCTTTTTGCCTTCCTGTTCTTCCCCTTCCCTGCAACTATAATCTCTTTTTTTAAAGAAACTTACATTTAATAATAAATACACATATGAATGGATGGATGGATGATAAATCATTTATCAAGTAAGGCCAAGCACTTGGGATACAAATCCCAAAGTAAAGAAAGTCCCTGGAACTCACATTCTAAAGATGATATACATAGAAGAGTAGAGGTTGAGGAAGTGTACTTTGGTCCAGAAAATTACAAGGATAGTAAGTACTGCCGCAGAGGAGTAGAATGACTTGCCACATCCAGGAACAATGACCAAGATGATCTGATTCAGTTCCAAGACTGGAGAGCAGGGTGGGGAGAGGGCAGTTATTAAGAGAATGGATATAGAAAGATATGCAGGAAAAAAAGACAAAGGAATAAATACTAAGAAGTTAAATGCAGAGTAGTTAGGGAGAAAGGACACTAGCAGTCGGGGGGGGAGATATGCAGGAAAAAAGACAAAGGAATAAATACTAAGAAGTTAAATGCAGAGTAGTTAGGGAGAAAGGACACTAGCAGTCGGGGGGGGAGGAGGCATCAGAGATTAGGTAAGGCTTCATGCAGAAGATTGTGCATAACCTACATCTTGAAAAAAGAGAGGAAGTGAGGGAGGAGGACTTTGCTGATGTGAGAAACAAAAGCAGAGATGAGAGACAGAGGAACAGAAAGGACTGTTTGATAGAAACCAGGTGGTGAAAGGCCTTTAAAGTTAAACTCTACACAGAGTTTATATTTTACTCTAGAGAAAATAGGGAGCCATTAGAGTTTATTGAATAGGGGAGTAGCAAGGAAAATCACTCTGGCAGCAATGTGGGGAGGGAGGGAGGCAGTGAATTAAGCATTATTAAGTGCCTGTTATGTGCCAAACACTTTACAAATATTATCTCATTTGATGATCATAACAGCCCTATGAGGTAGGAGTTATTATTATCCCCATTTCACTGTTGAGGAAACAGAGGCATAGAGGTTAAGTATCTTGCCAGGGTCATACTGCCAGTATGTATGGACTGAGGACGGCCTGAGATGAGGAAAGACTGGAAAGTGATGAGGGGGACATTTCAATAATCTACTGGGGGGTGATGTGGGCCTGAACTAAAGCAGCCATAGACATGTGAGTAGAGAGAAAGGGCTGAATGCAAGAGATAAAATGAGATGTAAAATAGCAAGATTTAGCAACTGATCAGATATACGAGGTGAAGGAAAGTGAAGAGTTGAAGATAACTCCAGGGTTAAAAATCTGGAAAACTGAAGAATGATGGTACCTTCGATAGAAAGAGGGTGAATTGGGGGAAAGATAACGAGTTCTGTTTTAGACATATTGAGCTTGAGATGCCGCTGCAGCATCCAGAGTATCACACACAACAGGTAATCAACTGATGAAACTTAGGTAGAGATAAGGCAGAAGAAGAGAATCCGGGGACGGCTAGGTGGCACAGTGAATAGAATATGGGCCCTGGAGTCAGGAGGACCTGAGTTCAAATCCAGCCTCAGACACTTAACACTTACTAGCTGTGTGACCTTGGGCAAGTCACTTAACTCCAATTGCCCTGTATTCCCCCCTTCCAAAAAGAAAAAAAAAGAAAAAGGAAAATAGATTCCAAAACAAAATTTAATAACTCAGCAATAAATGGCCACTAGGTAGGATCAATCTAAAGGCTAGTTTTGGGGAGGATACCTTTCCCCTTTAGCATCTTACACCCTTTGTAGTCACTACTGGCAAAGAATCTTGGTTCTGATCTATAATGGAAGCTGCCCATGTTCTCATGTTCCTCTGCCTGAAGTGTGACCTCTATTCTATGTTCCTGGTCCCCAGAACAAGAATCTACTACTTGGTCTCCCTACCAACAGTGGATGACCTTAGGAAGCTTTGCGGCATATTAGAGAGTTAACTTTTTGATTCATGAACAATTTCTTAGATTTCTTTTGTATCCTTTACTAATATGAGCCCACAGTAAGGGCTCTATGACTACCTGCTTAGTTAAATTGATTTAAACTGAACACTGGAGTGGGCACCCAACAGCTGCATTTTTTTATTCGGTCACTCAAAAAGCATTTATCAAGTACCTACTATGTGCCAGATATTGTGTTAAGCACTGAGCATACAAAGAAATGCAAAAAACATTCCCTACCCTCAAAGAGTTAATAATCTAACAGGGAAGAAAACATGTAAACAACTCTGTACAAAAAAGACTAAGACAGGATAAACTGCAGATATACAGAGAGGAAAAAAATCTATCCTTGCTAAGGATAGATTTTGGCTGGGATTTGAAGCCAGAAAAGCCATGAAGCAGAGATGAAGAGAAAGCACCAAGCTCGGGGGACAGCTAGCCAAAACACTCCATATCGGGCGATGCAGAGTCTTGTGTAAGAAGCAGCAAGGAGGCTGATGTTCCTGGATCATTGAGGGTAGTGGCATTATTATTGCTGAATTCTTTGACCAGACAGGACTCAGTCTTGCTAATTCTCAGAGACCTCAACCTAGAAATCTCACATTTAGATATAGAAGGGGCCTTAGGAAGTCCTCTAGCCCAGCATTTTCATCTTACAAAGGAGGAAACGGAGACCCAAAGAAATGAAGCCTGAGATTACACAAGTAGTCATCAGGCAGAGCAGAAATCCAAACCAGAATCCTCTGACCCAGTCCTCTTTCCACTGCAGCTCCTGGTAGGGCCTATTTTTCAGACACAAATATATCAATGAAGTGTAGTCTCATTTGTCTTCTTGGAAAAGCTGGCAGCAAAACTGCCTGTAGGACCACTGGGGTACAACTAGAAATTCGAGGTTCTGAAGAAGTTATGTATTCTGGAAACTAGCTAAAAGACTTTTCTTCTTGAAAGAATTGGGAGGTGAGGACCTGAGAAAAGAAGATTTAAAGGGGACACCATAATAAATCATAATGATGATAAATGATCATTAATTTATGAAATTATAATATGGAGCAGGCATAATCGGTTCTTTGGGTACTCTCTGGGTAAAACTATCATGGCAGTAGGGAATGAGACTACAATTACACTTTACTAAGGAACAGAGACAAGCAGTTAAAAAGGGTACAGAAGCAGGTGGTGTGGGGAGAGGGGTATGATTGTGAAGGAAGCCTCCAGCATGGGGAAGAAGATGGAGGAAGGGAGAGGTCCAGATAAACTCTCATGTAGCCATGCATTAGAATCAGGGACACTCAAGCAGTCTGGACCTTTAGGTGATGGAAGAGTGCTCAGGAATTTGGAGCCTCGTTTTTATAGGGTTTTTCCAGGTGGGGGGAATAGACTAACTCTGATCTGTGCCACCTTGGGTTTAGCTCATTAATATATCCCAAATCATCTCAAGGTTGTCAGAAAAACTTTAAAGTTAACATATCCACATTATCTCAAATTCTCAGCAACTTTTGGTGTTCTGCTGGTTTTACTGCTGGAAATTTACCTGAGATTTATATATTAGGGACCAAAGTCTCTGACAGTAAGGCCTACTTGGCTTCTCCTGATTCAGCACATATTTCCTAGGATGTGATTTTTAGTTAATAGATGATACAATTTGCAAATTATGCTCCTTTGGTCTTTGAGGTTTCTAGGTTCCCCTTTGCAATCTTACTTCCTGCTATCCATATCATATAGTGACTGCTTATAAACTTATAAAAAGATACTGGACACTGACGTCTTTTCTCAAGCTGAATTGCCAGCATTCAAACTCTGATACAGAGAGTACAATCCCAATGGGCTGGCCACATTGTTCAAATGCCAAATGTAGGTTTGCCTAAAAGACTAGTTTGCAGAGAACTCACACAAGACAAGCACTCACATGGAGGTCAGAAGAAACAATACAAGGACACTGATGAGGAGACACTGGAGACACTGGCACAGGACCACCCAACATGGCATGCCCACATCAAAGAAGGTGTTGTGCTCTATCAGCAAAGCAGAATTGCAGTAGCTCAAAAAAAAATGCGAGATGTGCAAACTTAAGAGACATCACCTCCAAACGTTCACATGGACTATTTGTGTCCAGCCTGTGGCAGAGTTCATATTGGTCTGATCAGTCATAGTCGGACTCACTGTGCCTTGGTCCCAACATAGTGATGTCTTTTTGGTCTTCTTCAAGTTCACAGGACCACAACCAACCAGCTTATAAGCTTATTATACTGACTGGGCAGGGGAGGGAGGGGGTTAGAGAGGGGGAGTAACCAGGGGACCAGAACAAGACATAATTTTAACATCATAATGACAACGACTAGCATTTACATGGTGCTTTAAGGGCTGTGAAGGGCTTTACAAATATCATCTCATTTTATCCTCACCACAATCCTAGGAGTTAGGTGCTGCTATTGACCTCATTTCACAGATAAGAAAATCAAGGCTGGCAGAGGTAATAGGACTTGCCCAGGGTCATACTGTTAGTAAGTGTCTGAGGCTGGATTTGAACTCAGGTCTTCCTGATTCCAGGTCTGGCACTCTATGTGCTAGACTTACCCTGAGCCACTTAGCTAGTTTTCATCAAGTGTTTGAATGGTTAAAAGGCTTTTGTCCTTGAAAGAAGAATGGGAGGTAGTGGGGAGGGTTTACCTAAGAAGAAAAGATATAGAAAGGATATAATAGTTTTTAGGATGTGAGGGAGGGATTAGACTTCTGCTTGATCCCAAAAGGCTGAACTGAGACCAGATGGTAAAAGTTATAAAAGATTAAAATAGGGTATCCCAAAAATCTTAGTTCATTTTAAAGTTTTAGTATTATTGATTTAATAGCTTAAGCTATCAAAGGGCAGAAAAGTAGATAGAGTGCTGGATCTAAAGTCAGGAAGACTCATCTTTCTGCGTTCAAATCTGATCTCAGACACTTACTAGCTGTGTGACCCTGGGCAAGTCACTGAACCCTATTTGCCTCGGTTTCCTTGTCTGTAAAGTGAGCTGGAGAAGGAAACAGCAAGCTACTCTAGTATCTCTGCCAAGAAAACCCCCAAAGGGGTCACAAAGTATAGGATACAACTGAAAAAAAACAACTTAACAACAATAAGCTATTAAATCTTAAAACTGAAGATTTTGGGGGGGCATCCTGTATGTATAAGAGAAAAATTCCTAATAATCAGAGCTGTTTTTAAAAATAGAATGAACTGCCCTAAGTTCCTTATCACTGTAAGTCTTTAAGAAGAGGCCAGAGGGTCAATTTGTAGATGATGTCAATAAGATTCATGTTTTGGATAAGAACTGGATGAGAGGACCTCTAAAACTCTACCTAAATCACAGCTCTGGGATTCAATGGTTCTCTAATCTATGGCTCTTCTGCCCTCAAAGAGAAGCAGTGGCCAGCATCTGTGTCTGATAGAATACAGAGACCTATGAGTTTGGGAAAAGACCATCAGCCAGCAGCTATGGCACGGCTTTACTTAAGAACCAGGCCTATCTGTACAAAAATTGTGCCACTGGGCTATGGTCAATGTCTCCCTCTCTTCCTGGGTCCCATCTCTCTTTTCCTTTTTCTTCTGTGACTACTTAACAATAAGATAGTGGGTCTGCTGCCTTACAGCAACCAGGGACAAACCCCTAGCTATCCCACTCTGCTGCCTTCCTCCATTGTTCTTTGACGTTCTACATCCCCACCCAGCTTTCTGGACTTAAAGGATATCCTATGCAATTAGTCATTCAAATATGCAGCTGGTCTGTTCATTTGGTTTAGAGCTGAATCTTATAAGGCTGAAGTCATGTTTTTCAGTTGCCCTGAGAACCAATTAGTTTCCGTCAGCTGCATGACCACAGACTGTGTGTGTCCCTGCTCCTATGCAGCCATTTCATCAACTCATAGGATAACCCCCAAGATGAAATCAGTGGGTCCTCTTCTCATTCCTGGGGAGGGGGAATTCTCAACTATTTCCAACTAAGAACAAACATCCTCCTAATTGTGGACTGCAATCATTATAGATGATCACAACTGGAAGAAGCTTAACAGATCACCCAATCACCTCATCTTACCAAGGAGAAAACAGGCCTAGAGAGCAGTGACTAGCCTAAATGTGCATTGCTGTTGTTATTGTCCAGTCACTTCAGTCATGTCTGACTCTTTGTGACCCCCTTTTTTGGGGGATGGGGAGGTTCTTGGCAGAATTATTGGGGTGGTCTGTCATTTCCTTCTCCAGGTCATTTTACAGATGAGGAAACTAAGGCAAAGAGGGTTAAGTGACTTGCCCAAGGTCACACAGTAAGTATCTGAGGCCAGATTTGAATTCAGGTCTTTCTGACTCCAGGTCTGGCTCTCTATCTACTGTACAACCTAGCCGATCTAAATGTACATTGCTACTTAAATTAAAAACAGACACAAAATCAAGAGCCTGGGAATTTTTGCCAAACTTACCAAGACCATGCAAAATGAAAGACACTGCTGTCTTTACTATTCCACATTGCCTCCCCAGAAGACACTCAAATAATTTTAACAGCAACACATTTCCACCTA
Organism: Gymnobelideus leadbeateri; assembly: GCA_011680675.1. Taxonomy (NCBI): domain Eukaryota; kingdom Metazoa; phylum Chordata; class Mammalia; order Diprotodontia; family Petauridae; genus Gymnobelideus; species Gymnobelideus leadbeateri. Next base: position 27,743 of record WOXC01006178.1, read on the forward strand.
TTTTTTCAGAGCCTCATTTTTACTTTCTCCCCATTCAGTAACTGAACTCTACCCTATATAAAGTTACCCTTTCTCATTCCCAGACCTAACTTAAATACACCAAACTCTTTGAAAATACTATAACAAATCCTTTATTTTACATATATTTCATATCCCAAACCAAATTTCCAAATATATAATTTTCATTTGGTCAATAAATCCTCAGATACACACAGACACAAACACAACACACACAAACACACACACCTCCCTTATTCTTTGTTCACAAGATTCTGAGTTGCTTATTGGAATCAAACAAAAATCCAATCAATTATCTGTGAAGAAGGCAAAAATCACAACAATGACTAATCACTTAAACTCTGCTGGGTACCAAAAACAAACAAACAAACAAAAAAACCCCACAATCCTTTGTGTGTTGAATGGGAGTGAGATTGATAGTAGAAAGAGAAAATAAAGATTATGAGGTGGTTCACTTTTTCCCAAAACCAAATAGCTGCCCACTTGGAATTAGAATTTTCATGACATTTTAAACATTATTCTTAAATGCAAGTGTTTGGGACTAAGAAAAACTTTTCACATGTGTGCTAACAGGATCATATTTTTATATTTCTTTCTTATCTTCCAAAAGAGAAGCTTCTGGCCTTTTATCCATCCATTAAAAATGTCAACAAATCAGTTTAGCTGTAAATTGTAAGATTCCCAAGTAGGCAGTGTGATGTAGCAGAAAGGAAGCTTTCTGACCTACTTCTGTCTCACTTCCCTCATCTGTAAGATGGGAGGGTTAGACTACATGATCTCCAAACTCTCTTTGGCTCTAAATCTATGATACTAGACAAGATCCTGAGCAAGACAGAAAGGGAGGAAAAAGGTAGAAAATTCCACAACTTACAGTTTTCTTGACCTTTCAGTCTTGTACCTGAAAAAAAAAAAAGACTGAGTGTCACTATCTCAGAAGCTTCAAGTCCTACAAAATTTAAGGATGAAGATGAAAATTAAAACTTACAGAACCAAAGCATCCCCAGAAGAGCCAGATACATCTTGTCTTGAAGTAACAGTTGCCCAATCTAGAACCTGGGAGTGTTCAATTCGATGAAGGTTAAGTCCAAGCAGGGGGGCTGGTAAGAAAGGTTGTCTTCAAAAGGGGTAATAGATAAGCAAGCCTTAGTGTTCAAGTTAAGATTCACCCTTGGAAGGTTTTTCCTCTTTGTGAATAGCAAACGGCCAGTGGCACTCACTGGTCAGGTAATAGCTGCCATTACTGGAAACTGGAAACAATGAGCTTCTGGCTGGGTTTGATAGCTACTCAGGAAATGACTGGCCTTTTCCTGAGGGGCTGCTGAACTAATTTTCTTTGTTTAGTTTCTTAAAGTATATTTGAAAACAAGCAGCAGAAATGACATTTGTCTTGGCATACCTGTCAATCTTCCTTCTGGCACCCCCAGAGTGGGGAGGGAGTGGGAACTCCCTTATTTTTTTATGAAGGGACCTCCGAACCCAGGGAGATATCTCCCCTAACTCATAGAAAGAGATTTCTTCCCCTTTTACTATTCTCATTTTAAAATGGGCATAAATCTAGATTTAAAAAATTTCCTTACTGCTAAACCCTTGGTAAGGGGAAAAAAAAGCTTTGCTTTGGGAGAATCATGAGGGTTTGCTAAATAATCATAATATCACACCTGTAAAGCTCCACAGGGTCAAAAAGTACTTTACAATCCTGGGAGATTCACTGTTATCACCATTTTACAGAGGAGAAGACTGAGGCTAAGAAAGGTGCCCAAGAGTGCCAGGGATAGAACTCAAATTCAAGGCCTTATGACTTTAACTCATTTGTTTCTGAATGTGTTATAACAAATTGGTTTTCCCTCCCATTCTATTTGGCAGCTCTCCATCCAACCAAAAGAAACAAACAAAAAAAGATTTACCTTAAATTTTCAAAAGATTAAAGTCCCAAGAGAAATCAAGAAAAGCTGGTTTTAAAAGGTAATTTTTAGGACCAAAGCAATTTCTAAAACTTATGCCACTCCTTTACATGCTGCAAAAAGGAAAAAGGAAAAACAAAAACTTTGGGATTCTGTTGGAATATAATCTCTTATTTCAAAAATAAATCTTGAAGTCTGAAAATAAAAACAGAAAAGATGCTTCCTGGTACAGTGAGGACTGTTTTAAAGTGCTACAAAACTTATCAACACAGCAGTGATAACTTACTCTGATGTCCACAGCAAAAGGAACATAAACACTGCAAAATCTAAGTCTCCCTGCCCCATTTCCCTTTTTCTACAGCTTTATGTGTTTGCCTTTTTCTGCTTATACAACTTGATCTGCCATCAGTTTTTGGGTGTATCTCATTTCAGTTTGTCTGTGTATGCACGCACGTTTTGTGCTTGTTTCTATCTGACTGAAATGAAGAATATATACAAGGAGGGTGGGATATGTTTTTGTGTTTTGGTGCTACATTCTGGTTTGGTTTGTTTTTTTTGGGGGGGGACAACATGCACAAATGTAATATATGCATAGTACCATCTTGGTGTTGTCAAGGAGATCAGGACACTGGAGATTGCTGTTGCCTGGTGATCCTCGGCAGAAATCACACTAGCATTTCCCTCCTCAATCTCCCAGAGATTTGCCCTAATCTAGGGACTAACTGAAGGGGTCTTATGTGACTCATAAATTCATTCCCCCAAACTAAAGGAGAATGCATGTGTGTGTGTGCTTGTGTATGTGCATGTGTGTGCACATGTGTGCATTTGTGTGCGTCTGTGTATGTGGGGAGTGGGGTGGAGAAGGTGTTGAGTTAGTGAGCTGAAGACTGCCTTCTGGGAAAGAGGAAGCTGTTCAGCTGTGTAAGATTTGATAACAGACTCTAGAGCTAAAGCTGTGAGGACAGACCTCCCATACTACATACCCATAAGAGAGTGATTTTTCCATTTTTTCCTTTCTTCTCTTCCCCTTTGTCTCTCTTAAGAACCTGTGTGTATCCTTATTTTCTGAAACTTACCTTCAGTTCTTAAGAGTCTGCTTACCTTTCTGTAAAACATACTTTATTTGGTCCCCACTGCCTGAAAATCTGGTATGTTACATTTCCCTCTACCCTTTGGCTTCTCAAGTGTCATTTAAGGGATCTGGGGGTCTAGGTTCTCGGCCTTTGGCTCCAGCCTCTAGTAATTGGGTTCCTTCCCCAAGTATAGGGTGTATGCTCCTGCACTCCATTTCTATTAGCCACAAATAGTCAGATTGAAAATTAGAAAAATTTACTTCAGAAAGTATAATCACAAATATACAAACACACTCCCAACAAGGGAGACACAATGCCCTCTCTCTGTCTCTGGGGAGGGGAAGAGGATTAGGTTCATAGTTTAGCTTGGTTCCCATAGAACACAGTTCCAGTTCCAAGTTCAAACCCCCCACAGGCTCAAGCTGAAGGCACCCTGGCTTCTCAGGGCTTCCATGACATCTTGGCTGACTGTGCCACCCTAGCTCCAAGACTGAGTCATGGCTCAAACTCCCACTCCCATTAGGATCACCTCTAGCACATGAAACTGAAGAGGGCAAACAGCACAGAACAAAAATAACCTCCCCGCCGCCTCTATTTCTCAGAGCTGAGAATAAAAGAAAGGGAAGAGGGGAAGCACATTTCTTTCCCTCTCATTAGTTCAGTTCATGGCATCCAGGCTGGGAACGTCAGAAAACATGGTGGAGAAGACAGTAGCCAAAAAGAGCAAATGACTCAGTCTTGCCAGTTTCAAAGATATAGACAGCCAATCAAAAGAGACATGTGAGAGGACATAGCTGGCTCCATATTAGGTAAATCGGGCATTCTCAAAAAGGTATGTTCAGAGGTGTCTCCATGTTAGAACTAGGCATGGTTTTTTTTTCTTTTTTGGCGGGGGGAGGTAGGGCAATGGGGGTTGAGTGACTTGCCCAAGGTCACATGGCTAGTTTTTTGTTAAGTGTCTGAGGACAGATTTGAATTTAGGTCCTCCTGACTCCAGGGCCAGTGCTCTATTCACTGCGCCACCTAGCCACCCCTCGAACTAAGCATGTTCATAAAAGTCTGGGTTGCATTTCTGTTTATGTTGTCTTTTAAATATAATAATGTGAAGATAATAAAGATAATAAATATGAAAATGGTGGGATCCCTAGGACCAGCCCTAACATGCATGTTGAGGATAGGGGAAGGTATGGTAATGTGTGTAGACCTCAAAGAAAAAGACAAAAAAAAAAGTTGAAAATCAGATAAAGAGACAGAGATAGACAGATAAATAATCATTGCATAGATGAAACATGTGTGGCTATGCTCAAACATTGGAGAAGGGCTCTAAGGGAGCACTTGTAATGTCAATTTACAGCTATGGTGTTTTGCCAGAGCATTTCTCTGTCTGGGGGACTCAGAGCTGAAGATTAATTTTTTATAGCTTTTCAAGGTAGAGAGAATTTTTATATGGACGTTTTCTTCCCCCCGCCCCACCCCACTGCCCTCTCAGTTACATCCGCAGTCTTGGAGGCAGGGGGAAGACAGGATAGTGATTTTGTGTCTAGCCTAACTGATACTGGAGTCAGGGGCATTCATTAGTTCCTTTCACATGTGTGCTAACAGGATCATATTTTTATATTTCTTTCTTATCTTCCAAAAGAGAAGCTTCTGGCCTTTTATCCATCCATTAAAAATGTCAAAATCAGTTTAGCTGTAAATTGTAAGATTCCCAAGTAGGCAGTGTGATGTAGCAGAAAGGAAGCTTTCTGACCTACTTCTGTCTCACTTCCCTCATCTGTAAGATGGGAGGGTTAGACTACATGATCTCCAAACTCTCTTTGGCTCTAAATCTATGATACTAGATAAGATCCTTTCTTTTTCTTTCTTTCTCACTTCCTTTCTTTCAAATTCTTACTTATTTGTCTATTTTTGTCCCAAGACTTGTTTTGATAGGAAACTCTCTCCCAGAGGGATGGACCCAACAGAATAAGTAAGAAAGTCAAGTCCATGAGGATGAGTAGCTCCACCCATACTGGGAAAAAAAAAAAAACAGTTTAGGGGCTTGTCACAATAGTGCAGATAAGAAGAAATGAGGTACTGAACTAGGGTGGGGTCTAAAGAGGAGACAGATAGGAAATAATGCTGAAGATGAGTCATCAGGATTTGGCAACTGATTGGATACAGAGAGACAGTAGTAAAAAAATTACTCTGAAGAATGGCAAATATGAGAATTCAGAAGGAAGACTTGAAGTAATTAAGAGGGAGATAAGCAGAGCCAAGGGAACAATAGATATGATGACTACAATAACGCAAATTTAAGAAAAAAAAAACTAAGAGGAAACTGAACCATGCGCAATTACAATGACCAGTCTTGGTACCAAATAATAGTTGATGAGACACCCTTCCTTCCTTCTATTAAAGAGATGAGGTACTCTGGGTATGTAATGTCAGAATTGATCACTGTGGTCACTGCATTTGTTGTTGGGTTGTTTTTTTTGTTTGTTTGTTTGTTTGTTTTTTAACAGTTTTCCTTTGATACAAAAGAGGACTTGGTGGGGAAGTAGAGATTCAGAAATGGCTTCAAAGTACAAATGAAAATTTGTTAAATGCTTCAAGGCAGTTTGAACCTCAGGTATTACAAAAATGTTTGTTCCATTGGTAGAAAGAAAGAAAATGGGAAAAGAAGCAGACAGTAAGATGAATTTGCTTGAGTGATAAAGTTTCTCTAATTCCTGACATTCTATGATTCTAAGACTGCAAATATAGGACTATGAGGTTATTTTCCCCTACAAATCACAGCAAAGCAATGAATTTTGTCAATTACAAATATTTGTAAGGAAGTCAAGAATTAAGAACAGTTGATTAGAGAACAATGATCTAGTCTTAGATTAACCTTTGTTTTGGCTCAAATTCATTTTCATACTAAACCAGAAAGGATATGGGAAAAGTCTAACCCAAAGGGAGATAATTGACTGGAGTAGAGGGCTGTGATGTTCACCAATACACAGCAGCCACACGAAGATTCTACTGAGACTATATACCAGAAGTTCCCACAAATTACCTTGTGTGGGTTGTTATGCTTAGGGCTCTACATATGGGTGAGGGTACCCTAAAATCTACATTAGGAATCCACAACCACTCAAAACCACAGCTGAAGAGCCCCTACCAAGTCAAGTCAGAAAGCATTTATGAAGTATCTACCATGTACTGGGCACCATGTTTAGCTCTGGGGCATAAAAACAAAACAAAACAAAAGACAGCCTTACTTTCAAGGAGCTCACAGTCTAATGGGCAAGACAACATGCAAACTACTATGTTCAAAACGATATGCATAAGAAAAATTGGGAGATGATTTCAGAGGAAAAGCACTATGATTAAGGACTTATTTTCATAGAAGGTGAGACTTTAGATGAAAGTTGAAAGAAGTCAGAGAAGCTTGGAGGTGGAGATGAGGAGGGAGAGAAAATGCAAAAGTAAAAATGCCTGGAGAACAGCAATAAGAGTCATGCCCGGGTATATCGCCAATGCAATATTTACAGTGCCCACAATCATGATAAAGGCTATGAAGTTTGATCTCAAAATATACCAGATTCTCCAGGTAGAGAACAGAACTAAAACATTTATTTAGATACCAGAAAACTGAATCCTAAAACCAGTAAGCTGATTTCCATCATAGTACCAAAGATATTCAGAAGTCATAATAACACTGAGAGCCACAGCATCCTTCAGCCTTCCCACAAACCAATACAAGATCACTATCTACTCACAAATTTCTCTATCTTCTTGCCTCAACCTCCTCTCCCACCATCTCTCTGGCTCTGACTCCCACTCCTATAGGTTCTGTTTCCCTTCAGCAAACTTCTCCCACCATGGGCTCCATGTGACTACATTCAGCCTATCAGGGGGCAGAGTTCATCTTCATAGCAGGGAAGCTTCCTATGGGCTCTGCTCCACCCTTCAGCAAATTCCCTCCATCACAGGCTCCTTGTGATTACATTCAGCCTATTAGGGGGCAGAGTTTACTTTCTTTTTTTTTTTTTAAAGCAATTGGGGTTAAGTAACTTGCTCAAGGTTACACGGCCAGTCATTATTTATGTGTGGGTGCTCATTTTCTGAGGCTGGATTTGATCTCGGGTCATCCCAACTCCGAGGCCAGCGCTCTTACTCACTGTGCCACCTAGCCGCCCCCAGAGTTTACTTTCAAAGCAGGGGGAGATCTTCAAACTCTCCTAGATCTATCAAGGAGTAGGGAAGATCTTCAAATTCCCATTACACAGGGACAACCAAGGAGGCCATGTCACTGAATAACAGAGTGCTTGGCATGGAGTAAGGTGTGAGAGGGTTGGAAAGGTAAGAAAGGGACGGTTATGAAGGGCTTTAAAAGTCAAACAGAAAATCTTGTATTGGATCCTGGAGATGATAGGAAACCAATGGAGTTTATTAAATCCCTGACATGGTCAGACCCTCAATTTAGGAAGATCAATTTTAGGCTCGATTGTTGCTATTGTAATAATATGAGTATGAGATGATAAGGGACTGTCACAGAGTGGTGACAAAATTAAAGGAGAGAACAGGGGAGTAGACAAGTGATATCATAAGCATAGAAATGACAGGATGTAATGGAAATGCAAATGTAAAGATCTTCCCTGCCCCTAGCTTAAGTGCACCTGGAGCCTGTGGTGGGAGGCTTGTTTTTCAAGAAAGCCCACACCTTGACACTTTGTGATTGGGCAGTGGGTCTAGGAGGTTGTTACATTCTCTGAGCCAGGAGAAGGCTCTATAAACCCTGAGGAGAGGCTTTGCTTTGGAGCTCACTATGAGAAGTGTTGTGTGATTTGGCCAGATGAGACTCTGGGAAGCCTTTGTTGAGAGCCCCCCGGCTTTGAAAACCCAGATGTTGATGCTTCCCTCTCTGGTAACTGTGATTTTGATGTTGATTGGACAGTTTGGAAGCCTATCTGTTTGATCTGTAAGTTCTGTAACTCTGAAGTTTGGGATGCTGACCTTTTTCCCCTGAACTAGGTAATGTGTGTTTGTTTGATTAAAGTAAGCTTGTTAACCCATTTTGAGTTGCTTTCCTTTTGAAAAGCAGATCTAAGAACCTGTGTTGGCAGTCACCCTGGGGATATTGGGGTGCTTGCTGCTACACAGGACTTAGCAGCTGATTGGATATGGACCATGAAAGAGAATCAAGAATGACACTGGAAAGATGGTGGTACCCCTGACAGTGATGGGGAGGTTAGGAAGAGGAGAGGACTTAGAAAGATGATGAGTTTGGTTTTAGACATGTTGAAGTTAAAATATCCATGAGACAATGTTTTACTTTTTCTCTAGTCATCAAGAGAACAAAGCTCAAGGTAATTGCATTTAATAAAATGGTATAGTAAGAAAAATTTCAATAGAACATTCCCTCCATAAAATTAGGACACCCTCAGTGGTATGCTAGTAAATGTTTAACAACCAGCTACCCCCCCAAAAAAGTATGCATATGTATGTACATAAGTTTATTATAAATTTTACTGATATGTAGGTGTACAGCACAAATTACAAATAATAAAATATTTAATGCTCTTTATTATAAATATGTATATGACTATATGTACATATAAATATGTATATAGCTATATATATGAATAAATATTACTACATTCCATATAGTCAGATGAGGCCCTTTGGTTACCCTCAACCTAGTTTAGCTGATCTGCTAAGATTATTTACCAGGGTATGGTTACTGTACACTCTACAGCTTCTCAGAGCCACAGGGAAAAGTTGGGTAAGGTGGACACCAAAAGTGGATGAGCAGTCTTAAAAAGGGCTCAGCAAGCCCTCACACCGGAGGAGCTAGTCCTCCTGAACACCCTATATACCACATGTGCTAAAGAAAGGAATCACTATAGAATTTCAGAGAGGGGAGGAACAAGTTGACCTGAGATATAAGAATAAAATCAGATAATTGGTTTTAGAGATAGAAAACACCTTAGGAATCATCTAGTCGAATCATAGAATCCCTTTTACATAGGAAGAAACTGAGGCTTGGGGGAGAGGGGTGGAACAGGGAGTGATTCCTCTGAGTCCAACCAAATTCAGCTTGCTTTCCATCCTACCCCCCCCTGTTACATAACACTGCAGCAAAAGCATTTCTTACGATTAATATACTGCAGACTATAGCACATCGCTGGGAAACTGGTTAATATTGAACTTAGAATCCATAAGATCTAGGAACAAATTATACTTCTTGGCACTCTCTCCATGAGCCTCAATTTCTTCATCTAGAAAGTGAATATAATAATATTTGCCATATATACTTCACACAGGGTTGTTGTAAGTCTTAAATGAAGTAATTATATGATGAACATGAAGCATTTTCTAAGCCATAAATATATGATATACGGATGTCAGCTCTTGGAAATTCTTTAGGTTAGACTAAATGACCTCTAATGTTCCTTCCAACCCTGAGATTCTGTGAATATTGAAATAAACTCCAAAAGACCAAGGTTCTCTTGGGCTTTTAAGCACCACCTTTTCATCAACCTTTTACCCCTATGTCTTGGATGAAGAGACAGTTGTTTATAGGAAATGGCCTGTTCCAGGAATCCCATGTGCCGAACAACTTCTAGTGCCAAGAAATGCCAAATCATGAGGTGAGGGTTGAGCCAGCTTTTTTCTTATTCATCTCTGATTTTATTGTTTCTGTGGAGTTTTTGTCTTACTTTTTTTTTTTAATCTAACTCAGGTTAACAAGGTTGTTCCTTAATTGTTGGATTGTTGTTGTTTTGGGGGGTGGTTTTGGAGTATGACAGATCAAGGCAATCTCCATACAGGATTCAAAGGACCATTCGTTTATCAGAGAGGAGTCTCAAAGCACTTTTACTGGAAGTTCTAGGAAATAATACATAAGACTAAGCTCTGAGGCACAAGATAAATTATACAGAAAGAACAAACTGAAGGTTGGGGTAGTGGGGGGTGGAGGTTGGAACTAGTTGGATAAAATAACTCCATATTTGACAAGAATTTCTGGGGAAACTGCAAAGCAATCAGGCAGAAAACAAATTTAGATCAACCTTTTATACCATAGTAAATTCACTATGAAACAATCATGTAAATATTAAATTAATTAATAGATTTAATGGCATAAGAATCCAACAACCAAAGAATTAGACAAAATTGTAAAATTCATTTTGAGGAATACAAGACAAAAAATATCAAGGGAAATAACCAAAAATATAAGAAGAAGGGAGAACTTGCTATGTCATGGGGAACAGTCTACTCTCAGTTTATGCTTATACAAGAAGGCAACTGCAGCAGCGCCAACGCCAAAATCCATAGATCTCTTTGACCTTCCTTTTAGATATTTTGTTTTCACATCACTTTCTTTTCTTTTTTTAATAATGTTTTATTATTCCCCAATTACATATTAAAAGAATTTTAACATTTTTAAACAAATTTTGAGTTCCAAATTCTAACCCTTTTTCCCCTCCTGAGATGGCAATTAATTCAATATGGTTTATATGTGTGCAATCATGCAAAACATATCTATATTAGTTATTTCATATAAGAAAACTTGAACAACAACAAAAATGAAGGAGAGAAAGTAAAAAATAAGATGCTTCAGACAAATCTCTAAGTTTTTCAAATGACATTCTATGTCACACAATTTAGGATACAAAAGTTATATGGCCTTTCCAGGTAAAGATGGGAACACTTTACATTTTATCTTTTTCAAACTTTTCTATGAATACTTAACAGCACTAAAATTCTACAAATCTTTTGGAATTTGATGTAAATATCCCTTTAAAAAACGAATTCTATTTTTTCCACATGTAAAAATATGAACCCAGTAGAATGAGCTAAATAAAAATGACAATTCTACCTAAATTACTTATTCAGTGGCATACCAATCAAATTACAAAAAAATTATTTTATACAGCTAGAAGAAACAATAACAAAATTCATCTGGAAGAACAAAAGGTCCAGAATATCAAGGAAATTAATGAAAAGAAATGCAAGAGAAGGTGGCCTAGCAGTACCAGATCTTAAATTGCATTGCAAAGCAGCAATCATCAAAACTACTTGATACTGGCTAAGAAATAGGGTGGATCAGTGGAACAGGTTAGGTACACAAGACATAGTCAATGACTATAGTAATCTACTATTTGATAAATCCAAAGACTCTAGTTTCTGAGATAAGAACTTACTACTTAACAAAAATTGCTAAGAAAACTGGAGACTAGTATGGCAGAAACGAGGCAAAGACCAACATCTTATGACCTATGCCAAGATAAAGTTGAAATAGGCACATGATTCAGCCATAAAGACTGATACTATAAGCAAACTAGGAGAGCAGGACTAGTTTACCTGTCAGATCTATGGAGAAGAGAATAAATTATGAATAAACAAGAGATAGAGAACATTATGAAATGCAAAATGGATGGTTTTGATTACATTAAATTGAAAAGTTTTTGCACAAAGCTAGTGCAACCAAGATTAGGAGGGAAGCAGAAAACTAGGAAACAATTTTTACAGTCAGTGTCTCTGATAAAGGTCTCATTTCTAAAATATATAGAGAACTAAGTCAAATGTATAAGAATACAAGTCATTCCCCAATTGATAAATGGTCAAAGGATATAAACAGGCAGTTTTCAGAGGAAGAAATGAAAACTATCTATAGTCATATGAAAAAATGTTCTAAATGACTATTGATTAAAGAAACTCAAATCAAATCAAACTGAGGTACTACCTCACACCTATCAGATTAGGTAATATGACAAAACAGAAAAATGACAAATGTTTGAGAAGATGTGGGGAAAATTGGAACACTAATGCATTGTTGGTGGAGTTGTAAACTGATCCAACCATTCTGGAGAGCAATTTGAAACTATGCCAAAAGGGCTATAAAATTGTGCATACTTTTGACCCAGCAATACCACTTCTAGGTCTATAATACCAAGTAAAATGAGCAGAACCAGGAGAACATTGTACATAGTAACAGCCACACTGTACGATGACTGACTTTGTCAGACTTAGCTCTTCTCAGCAATGCAGGGATCTAAGACAACTCCATGAAGGAAAGTGCTGTCCACATCCAGAGACAGAACTCTGGAGTCTGAATACAGATGGAAGCAGACTGTTTACTCTCCTTTTCTTTTGTTGTTTTGTGTTGTTTCTTCTTTCTCGGGGTTGTTTCTATTCGTTCTAATTCTTCTTTACAACATGACTAATGTGAAAATGTTTAAGATGAATGTATAAGTAAAGCTTATATCAGACTGCACACCATCTTGGGGAGGGGGGAAAAAGGGGGGAAGGAAAATTTAAAACTCAAAATCTTATGGAAGTGAATGTTGAAAACTAAAAATAAATAAATAAATAATGCCTTTAAAATAAATAAATAAAGTCACCCAGGGGAAAAAAATAAAATAAAATCTAGTGGGCAGACCAAACTTGTTATTCTTCAGGAAAAAAATATTAGAATATAAGAATAATGGAATATCAGGAAAAGTTAAATATGATATCTTACTGAATGTCAACAGAAAGGAGTATACATATTTCTCAATGATGGCTGGCACCTTAACAAAATTGACCAAAGGACTCATGATGAAAAATGCTATTCACATCCAGAAAAAGAACTGATAATGTCTGACTGCAGATCAAAGCACACTATTTTTCACTTTTTAAATTTTCATTTTTTCATGCTATTTTTTTCCTTTTGGTATGTTTCTTCTTTCATAGTATAACTAATGTAGAAATATGTTTTACATGATTGCACACATATAACCTATATCAAATTGCTTACCATCTTAGGGAGGGGCAAGGTAAGGGAGGTAAGGGAGAAAACATTTGGAACTCCAATTTTTTTTTAATTGAACATCAAAAATTCTCTTTACATGTTATTGGGAAAAAATAAAATTTTATTTAAAAAAATAAAAATATGATAAATACAGAGAAATATGATAAACTGATATAGAGTTTAGTAAGCAGAGCCAAGAAACAACATACATAATAAGTACAACAATGTAAATGGGTCAGGGGGATGGGGAGAGAATTGAAAAACAATCCAAATTGAATGTTGCAAAATTCAAAGAAAAAGTGTGGCTCCAAAGAATAACTATGAGAAGGTACCCCCACCCTAGCCCTTTCCAGAAGTAGGAGGCCACAGACGGGTTATACTTTTTCAGACTTTTTCCAATGTCTTATTCAATTTTGCTAATTTTTTCTCTTTTTTTTTTGTCTTTTGTTACTTAAAATGGCCCTTTGGGAAGGGACTGGAATTGGGTGAAATTCTGGTTACTCTGTATTTCTACTGCTTAGCACAGCGCTTAGCAAATAGCAGCCATTTAATTAATGCTAACTACCTGATGAGGGGAGAAACGACCTTAGAGAAGTTAACTTTGACCAACCTCTCACCCAGAAAGCTCAGAACCTAATCACAACCTGTTAATAAGGTTTTAAATTAAGTATAAAGATGCTACTACCTCCTATTCCCTTTAGGATGTAGAAACATTTTTCTTTGATGAAAAGAACAACCTCACTTCCATTCATGGCTTAAATTTTTTTTTTAACTTTTATTTTCAATTCTGAACAGCTCAGCCCCGGAAAGTTCAGCTGTAAACCCAGTGTTTTGTGGGGGAGAGGAGTGGTTCTCTATCTTTCCTTCTCCCCTTCTCCCGTTGGCTATTCAGTTTTGAAAGAGAATTGATCAGCAGGAAACATTACGTGTCCAAGGCGAGTAGAGACACTTAATCCAAACAGACATAGATATAGAGAGACTTTGGGAAGGAAGCAGTTTTGAGGAACCAAAAACCAAATGAGCAACCCGCCCAGCAAAGACACTATACCTAGAACCACGGGGGAACTGCATGAGGACTCTTGGAAGAAAGGAAAGGCTTTTTCTAGGCTGTACTACACAAGAAGCAGTGAGTTGCCTTTGCCACATGTGTTCCTCTCTACTACTGTACTGAGTTTGAGCCCACTTCCCATGGATGCTGTGTGTAAATGTGCCCCATGTTTATAGAGTGAATGCTTTGTAGCTATTACTTTTATTATGAGACAACATAGTAAATGCCTTTCCAAGAGCTAATTGTGTCTACTAGCTGATCGTTAGTAGGAAGCAAACCAGTGGGGTTTCCTGAGCTATAGCTTTAAGAATAGCTACCCAAAAATTACTCACCACCAAGAACAAAGGAGTCATTGCCACCTTCTGAAGACTCAATCTTCAAGTGGATAGTAACCCTGAGTGGGTGCTATGCATGTCAAGCACTTCCCAAATTTAAAATCCCTACATAAATATATAAATTACTATCATTATCTGTTATTCCATTTTTAAACCCAGTTCAAAGGTTTGAGGGAGCAAATTACAGCCACACAGTTCAGTTCTCTCATTCACCACTACTTACCCAGAAGGCTACCTTTGCTCCTTGGAGGATCAAAGGGGGTTGTTTTTCCCAAGCCTTAATTCCACAGGTGTAATCTGGTGTTCTTGGACTCGACATACATCACTGTGGCATTTCTACAACAGGAAAAAGGAAGGAACTTCTGATCTGTGTAGTGATGGCATCAACAATGTTAGCACCCAACCCACCGTCTGAGAAGAAAAAGAGCTCTGTAGCCATGGCAATGAATAACCAGGAAGCGTGTGTGAGTGTGAGTGTGTGTGTGTGAGTGTGTGTGTGTGTGTGTGTGTGTGTGTGTGTGTGTAAGAAAGGAGGAGGAAAAGAAGGAAAAAGAGAGAGAGGGAAAAGAAAGAGGAGAGAGCAAAGAGAGAGAAAGAGCAAGGGAGAGAAACATGATTCAGAGAGGAAGAACATCAGCCAGCAATAGGATTTTTCCTTTCCTTCATTTGGTTCTTCTCAAACGTATTTATAACAAATGAGCTATTATGTTTGGCCTCGCTCCAGTTGAGTCTCCAGAGTCACAGGTAGAGGAAGAGAGATGGAGGTCACTAGCCAGATGGAAAACACAAATTGATAAACTCTCGCTATTGATAGCATAGGAAGGAAGGTGGGTTTTTTTTTCTTTCTTCCTCTTAAAGCTATATTACACAGATGCCAGAAGGGGGGCTTAAACTCTCTTAGAAAGAAAGGAACAAGAAGAGTCAAATAACAATTATTAATTCTTATGTTTTATAGTACTTCACAAAACAAAAAAAAAAAATATGAATGATCTCATTTGACCCTCCCAATGACCCTATGAGCCAGGCAGGACCAGTATTATTACCTCCACTTGGCCAATGAAGAAACTGAGGCTTGAAGAGGTAAAATTATTTAACCCCAAGTAATGTTGCTAGGAAGTAGAAGACCCTGGAACTAAGATTCCAAGTCTAACTCCTAGGTCAGTGCTCTTTCCATTAGCCAGTCATTCAACAAGCATTTGTTAAGCACTTGTTTCAAATCAGCTGCTATACTAAGGACTGGCAGAAAAAAGTCACTGCATCATAAAAGGATTTTTTTTCTCTGAATACATAACTTCATTAATGGAAGTCAGAGGTCAGATTGAAGTATTCAGGGTCTTCCTCATAAAGAACACAGAATGGGCATCATGCCAACGACTGAGTTAGGAGCAATTCTACGCCAACAGCTGACTGACCTAGCACATGCTGTGCCCTTACTACCTTATTCCATCAGGGAGTGACGGGACAGTCCAAGGGTGGGGAACCTGGGGCCACATGTGGCCTTGAGGTCCCAGATTCCCCACCTCTGGAAGACAAATCTTGCTGCTGCCCACTGGTACAACTTTTTTTCTGAGACCCTCAACTTCCCCATTTTTTCCCATAGTCTAGCCATCCATATGTCATGAGCAGCTAGCTGCTGTAGTAGCAAGCACCATGGCATACCCAGGATGGACTGCTAGCACAGGTTCTTTGATCTGCTTTTAAAGGGATCAACAATCTTACTTTAATTAAACATATATATATAATTCACTTAGTTCAGGGAAAAGGTCAGCAGACTGAATATAGAGAAAATCACAAGCAGAGAGAAATTATAAGCAGAAAAAATAACACAGATCAACAGAGAGGGCTTCTAACTGTCTGACCAAAGTGATACATACATAGTTACCAGAGAGAAAAGCACCAACATCTAGGTTTTCAAAGCTAGGGGAGTCCTTAACTGCTACCCCGTCTCCTCTGATCAAATCACATGAACATTCTCCCCCAAGCAAAATGCTAAAATACAGCCAGAAGGCATCACAACCCTCCTGCTCCAGTGCCTAATTACCAAAAGGAGTGAAAGCCTTCAAGCAAGCAAACCTCCCCCTAAGCAAACTTTCCCTCTAAGCAAGTTCCTGCTGCAATGGGCTCCAAGAGACTCAGGAGGTATCAATTGTGAGCTGGAGTTTTAAAGTAGTAAAACATTGAGACTGAATACATTTGCCTATTAGTGGATGGAGAAGATCTTCCTATTTCATCAACATTACAGCTGGCCAGCTCTATTTCCACCTATTCTCAGATTGCCATGCTTCAGGAGGGAATAAAAAATGGAAGAAAAAAAAAGAACCAAGAAAAAAATATTCATCACCACTACAATAGTGTAAATAAAGATGACATTAAAATGCTGTAATGGAAATGCAGATTTAAAGATCTTCCTTGCCCCTAGGCCCTTTGATTGGCTTAAGAGACTCTGAGAACCTTCCTTGATTTGAAAATATATTCTGCCCCGATAGGCTGAATGTGGTCACATGGAGCCTGTGGTAGGAGGCTTGGTTTTCAGGAATGCCCACACCTTGATGCTGTGTGATTGGGCAATGGGTCAAGAGGGTGGTTACATTCTCTGATCCAGAAGAAGGCTATATAATCCCCGATATGAGGCTTTGCTTTGGGGCTCACTTTGAGAAGTGTTGTGTGATTTGATCAGATGAGACTCTGGGCATCTATTGAGAGCCCCCTGGCTTTGAAAACCCAGATGTTGGTGCTTCCCTCTCTGGTAACTGTGATTTGGTATTGATGTAATGGTTGGGCAGTTTGGAAGCCTGTCTGCTTGATCTGTTTGTTTCTCTGTCTTGTAAGTTCTGTCTGTATACTCTGAAGTTCGGGGTGCTGACCTTTTTCCCCTGAACTAGGTAAATGATATATGTTTGATTGATTAAAGTGAGCTTGTTAACCCATTTTGAGTTGCTTTCCTTTAGAAAAGTGGATCTGAGAACCTGTGTTGGCAGCCACCCTGGGGATGCTGGGGTGCTTGCTGCTACAAATGCTTCTTAACTTATTAATTGCACCTCAATCTTGGCCCCAGGGAAAATAAAAAATGCATTTCCCTTCCCACTCTAGAGAGGTAGGGCAGAATATTGCCTATACTGTCATTCATAGTCAAGTTTTCTTTGCTACTAGAGAAGATTTAAGATGAGATAGGGAAGGGAACTATATTGGAAAATTGTTTTTAAAAGGCATAAATAAAATTAACTGAAGGAGAAGAACCTATGAACCTTGGTTTATTACAAAGATGGGATTCTAGAGGGTGGCTAGGTGGTACAGCAAATAGAGTACCAGCCTGGAGTCAGGAGGACCTGAGTTCAAATTTGACCCCAGATACTTAACACTTACCAGTTGAGTGACCTTGGGCAAGTCATTTAATCTCAATTGCCCTGCCTTCCCTCCTCCAAAAAGACAAAAAAATAAAAATAAAGATGGGATTCTAGTGGTGAGACTAACAATTCTCACTCCCAAAGACCTTCAATACCAACACATGTAGAACAATGGAATATGATAGTAGCTGACCCTATTCTCCCAAGAATATAAATGACAGCCTATGTGGTGAGAGCTATGAAGTGCAGTCATAAATAAGAATGCTGATTTCAACATCAAAAGACCTTGGTTTGAGACCCGGCTGTAAAACCTACCATTGTTCAGTTGTGCCTAACTCCTGGTGACCTCATGAACCACAGCCTGCCAATACAGTCCATGGGGTTTTCTTGGCAAAGATACTGCAGTGGTTTGCCATTTCCTTTTCCAGTAGACTAAGGCAAACAGAGGTTAAATGACTTGCCCAAGGTCACATAAGTAGCAAGTGTCTGAGGCCAAATTTGAACCAAGGTCTTCTTGACTCCATGTGAAACCTAGAGTGTAACATTTCAGACTGAATGTCCCAGGCATTTTAAGTTCCACATGTCCAAAGCTAAACTCACATCTTTTCCCCCAAACCTTACCCTTTCCCAGACTTCCCTGTTTGGGTCAAAGTTACCATCATCCTTCTTCAGCATGTACAGGGATCACGTCTAGTGCTAAGTTCTGGTAAGTCCTGAGTGAGAAAACAAAGAACAACAAAAGAAGCCTCCCAGGCTTGTGACTTCAACCTCGCTCCAGTCCATCGGCCGCACTGCTGCTCCCCTTGTAATTTTCCTTTCATCCAATCCAGCAGCTTCCTGCTGCTTCTAAGGTGAGGTGCAAGCTGCTCACCTCTGCCCAACTGGACCCAACTTGCTCCTCTGGCCTCACTGGATGCTGCTTCCTCTCTTGGGCTCTGAGAAGCAGGCGGATCAGGTCCCACACTGCAACTAGAAAACGGCATTCCTCCTTCCGTTTTCCTGCCTTTGCACCGGCTGCCCCCATGCCTGCATCGAGTTCTTTCCTTACCTTTGCCTCAGTGTCCCTTTCTTCCTTTAAGATGCAGTATAAGTACTGTTCTCTGCATAAAGTCCTGATCCCTCCATTTCTATTGCCCTTCCTTTCAAACTGCTTTGTATTTAATTACCTTGCATATATTTGTATTTATTCAGCTTATATTTTTGCTGTGTGTGTGTGTGAATGTAACCAGGGCTCAAATCCATTTGCTTGTTATTGGCCACGCTCTGCTCCTATGTGAGGGGCAGAGCTGGCAAGAGCTTAGGTGGGATGAGAACCTTGCTCTGGGTTTCCAGCTTCTAGAGAGGATACAGATGTTCTAGGCACACACAAGTATGTGTAAAAGTATACATATCTGTATACCCGTGAGGGTCTGCCCTTTTCATTAGACTAAGGCCCTGTGAGTAGGGATTGTTTTTTCCCTTTGTACTTGCATCCCCAGTGTCTAGGCGATGGTAGGTGCTTAATAAATACTTTAATACTAATAAATAATTAACAACAATAAAATAATAATTAATACTAATGAAATACTAATAAATAATTGATGCTGAGCAAGTCATCTAAACACTCTAAGATTAAATGGGGATAATAGTTTTTTGCCCTGCCTTTTTCACAGGATTGCTCTGAAGACATCTTTTTAACTCTCAGGTGCCATAGAAATGTGTTATTATTAGTATGACCAGACCACTTGAACCAGTGACCACGGTCCACCCAGATCAGGAGAGAAGAGATTCTGCCACATCTTCCAGAGTAAGAACAAGGCTTCAGCAAGCTAAGGTATTTGGATCCATGGAGAGGACATCTCACAATGGATGAGAGCCATCTGCTGGTTCTTATAGTAACTGCTAGTAAGTAAATGGGCAGGAGAGGCTCTACTTGATTGTTCTGATAGGTGGCACTGTTCTGAGAAAGTGTTGGGTCTGAAATCAGGAAGACCTGAGTTCAAATTTGACCTCAAGCTATGTGACCCTGGGCAAGTCACTTAACCTTAGTTGCCTCATTACCTAGAAAATCCCAAAAGGGGTAACAGAATTAGACACAACTAAAACAACTGAATCTCCTATCGGCAGTCGCTTGGCTAGGCCCCAAATGTGGACCTGAAGGGCCCATTTGGGGATCATAGCATATAAATATAGGATGGGTTGTATAGAGCCCACACAGATAATTTTCTAGCCAAAGGAATGAGTGACAGCATTCTGGTGATCTTCCAGACCTTTGGTGACCCAGCATCCAAAGTGGCTATGAAGTATAGTCATAAATAAGACCTTGGTCTGAGACCTGGCTTAACCACGGGAAGGACTGTTGCTCAGGCATGTCGTTTTAGACCCTATCCCTGACGGTTCATAGCCTGGAGTCGATCTGAGGACAATTGCCCATTTAACCCTGATAGTCTAATGGTCCCCCAAAGACTGAATGTCCTCCACCAAACTATAACTACAATTAGTATAGAAGGGGTGCCCAAATTGGTTGTACTTCATGGTTTAGATGACAGTAATGTACTCTCAGGGACCATTCCTATTTCCCTCCCTTCAAAACAGGGAAAAATGGGAAGTTATATGGGACAAAGTAGGAACTGATCCCTGTTTCCATCATATCCTTAACTGTGGGTCTCAAGCCTTGTTTCCCTGGCACAGCTGATGTGGAGGGGTATTATAAATGTGCAAGAAAAGCAGTAAGGTCACTAGATCCCATGTGGCAGTTTCCCACTGTTAGGGCCTCTCTCTTGGGCTTAGATCATGAGATGGTTTGTTAGTCAAGCATACATATATACAACTGTACAATGGGATGGGGCCAAGTAGGGGAGACTATGATAACTGGAGCTCTGCGGACAGGAATCGCCACTACCAGGAAGGCAAGCCTGGCCCTGACACTCTCTACCCCTCGCTCTGACAAACCAAGGCTTGTAGCAAGCTCACTTCAGTGGTATAATAGTTACTTCAGATCTGGTATCTAGGAGGGCTATACCATGATGCCTCAATTCAAGTGTTATCACCTTTATAATATACCAAAGTTTCTAAAATAAAAACTGAAAACAAAACTTAAGGCTAAATTTGAAAATGTATCCAAGGAAAGTGATATATGCACAAGAAAGGGAAGAAATGTGAAGACTGCACAGAGTGGCATAAATCACAGCAATTAAAGCCAGGAAGAAACTGAGGTCCAGAGAAATTGCATTTCATTTCTTGTGCCCAATACCTAATAGGTTATATGTGGCAGCATCAGAATTTGAACTCGGGTCCTCTCATCTCAAATCCAAAAGTATCTGAATCTGTTCTGATATTTCAATCAATCAATAAACATTTACTAAGTGCCTACTGTGTGCCAAGCACTGTGCTAAGTGCTATGGGTACAAAGAGGCTTACAGGGAAACAACATGCAAACAAAGCAAGCTATATACAGGATAAACAGGAGGCAATTAGCAAAGGGAAGGCTTCTGTAAGGCTTAAAGGAAGCCAGGAGGTCAATAGCTGTGCTGACACAGATGGAAGTGGGGGCTTTGGGGCAAATGGAAGATGCCCAGCCTGGCCTCCAGCAGCCTTTCTTCAGGGGACATGCTGCACCCATCAGATGAAAGGCTAGATGAACACAGCTGTGCTGAGGTTTCCCAAGATTTTGAATTATTTTAACATGAGTTTCACTACCTATTTCCCCTGCATTCAAGATCATTCTGGTACTGAATCCTTGCTCTGGGTTTATACATTTAATCTGGGGATCTTCTCAATAATTACTACTCTCTATGGCAAGAGTTTTTACCTTGAAATCCACAGACAACTGTGGGTAATAGATTTCAGGGATTCTGTGAATTCAGATGGGAAAAAACACATCTTTACTTCAATATAATTGGTTTCCTTTGTACTCTTTTGTGTTTTTATTTGTTTAAAAAACATTATTCAGGGGTGGCTGGGTGTCGCAGTGAGTAGAGTGTTGGCCCTGGAGTCAGAAGGACCTGAGTGCTCGGATCCAGTCTCAGACACTTAATGCACACACAAACAAAAACCTAGCTGTGTGACCTTGGGCAAGTTACTTAACCCCAATTGCCCTCCAAAAAGCAACAACAAAAAAAACAAAAACAAAAACAAAAAAACAACATTATTCTGAGGGCAGCTAGGTGGCGCAATGAATAGAGGAGCTGATACCAAATTTGGCCTCAGACACTTACCACAAAAACTAGCCATGTGACCTTGGGCAAGTCACTTATCCCCAATTGCCCTCCAAAAAGCAAAAAACAAAAACAAAAACAAACCCATATTATTCTGAGAAGAGTTCTATAGGCTTTAGCAAACTACCAAATGGATCCATTACACAAAAAAAGTTAAGAATCCCTACCTATGATTTCTCTGGGAACAACAGAATATAGTTTGTTTTAGCTCTTCTCCTAGGTTATTCAATTTATCACATGCAAGCAAATGAGGTTACCAAGGTGTTTGAACTTTAAGCAACTTTATGTAACCTGTGCCTGAGAAACCAATTAGAGAGGGGGGTGGGGCATCTCCAGTTGTCCTGATCTATACCTTGCCACTGGAAAGTGAGGCTGGTAACCTTGCACATCCCTCCCTCACTTAAATCCAATTCACTTGCAAGTTGTGGCATCATCTTCCTGATGTCATGGTCCTCTTCAAGAATGAAGGACAAACCACAACAATTAGAGGAAGCTATTGCAGTATTCTAGGAAAGATGCTATGAATGTCCAGACTAGGATGATGGTTCCTTGAGTGGAGAGAAAAGGAGAGATGCATGAGATACTACAGCAAGAGTGGAAAAGAAATGACTGGGTTAAGAAGAATGGAAAAGAGTGAAGAGTTGAAAATGACACTTTAAACTGAAAATCTCGGTAACCTGAAGGAAGGTGATATTACCTGCAGAAATAAGAAAGTTAGGGAAAGGAATGGGCTATAGAGGTGTGAAAGTGTCCCCCCCCACCCCTGAGATTAACATGCCTTGTTTTCTATGAGTTACTTTAATAGGCAAGTCCACTGAACACAAAGGAAGCCTGCTTGCTGAAAGAAGCCAGTAAGGAGCTTGCAGTGAGCCAGTCTTGCTCACTCCCAGATGCCTTTACTGGTGTTTGCTGGCTGTCCTGAAATTCAATTAACTCACTAGAAAATCATTGGTAACTCGGGAGAGAGTAGCTTCCTTTAAGTGGTGTTTTAGTAGGAGGTGAGAAAATTGAAGATTTTTCTGTCTTAGCAGTGGATTGGAGGAGAGATATAGGATGTTAGCCTGAGGGGATGAAGCGCATTGTGAAGCTCTGGGATTTTTTGAGTTGGAGATCTGAGCATGTGCATAGAAGACACCAGTGGATAAAGAGAAAGATTAGAGAGGATAACCGAAGGTTCCCAAACTCCTGGGAGAGATTGAATCAAAGGCACAATTTGAGGCATTTGCCTTGGCAAGGAGAAAGATCACACAGTCCTCCAAGACTTAAAGGAGATAAAGGGGGTGATACTAAGGGAATTAGGGGCATAGAATTGGGAAGCAGCTCATGGCAGATAAATTCTTTTAAGATTTTTTTTTTGAGAGGAATGGAGAATGGCCTCCAGAAGCAAAGAAAGGCCCTGCATATTTTCTCTTGAAACATTACTATAAGCAAGCCCCCGTATTTCAGTACAAATCAGTCTCCTGTTTTTTGTTTCAGTTTCCTCCCCACTCCAGTTCTTTTGCAAGTGTAGCTAATGGAGAAAGAAGACATACTGTCCCCCAAACCCCCTCCCCATCCCGAGGCCAGTGCAGATTAGCAAGTCCCTGCTCCAGCAAACTATCATCGAGGTTAGTTCAAATAGCCAGTGAGGCAAATAACTACCCTCATATTTTGATATTAAATGTTCTAATTAACCAGGACTTAGGAGAAAAGCATACTTGGATTACAGAGAAATGCTGTCATTTAATTAATCGTTCCATGTCATTACTTGTAATAACTTTTTTATGCTTTTATCCAAATTTCAAGGAATGGATTGTTTACAATAGGTGCTGAATGAGGTTTGAGAGATGTTTAGATACGGGTCAGAGGGAAATAGAGATTTTGTTGTATCAATGAGATTCTAGTTCAAACTAGATAACAAATCTGTAGTGGAAAATTCAACACATTTGTGTGACTTCGGTAGGGTTCAGCAACATCAAAATAGAATTAGAGAAAGTAGTGGGTGATATTTGGAAAGGCACCAGCAGAAAAAGGATAAGGGAGCAAAAGATTCAAGGGAAGAAGGCAATAAAATTGAACCGGTTCACTAATATAGGTCGAGATTTTAAAGGGAGGAAACTTGTCAGAGCAGAGGTTGACTGAGTGTCTAGAGGTCACAGTGATGACAAAAATGAGGTTTAGTAGTGCAGAAGAGAGAGGCTGAAATTTGAGAACTTCAGCATTCAAGTATGGGATTTAAATAACTACAGTTGATGGTTAAATCGAGAGTATAATCACCCTTGTATGGCTGACATGGAAGATTTGAGTCACAGAAGCTGACACGATTGAGAAACTAGAGGCTCAAGGCATCTGAGAGGAAATGAACATGTCTAATGAAGTCCCCCGACTTCCTCTGAAAAAGGAAGAATAAGGCTCAAAAGATAGCAACAAAAGCATCTGGATAGGGGGACCAAGATGTATGGAATGCACCTCGAGAGCACTTAGTGATGGCAACACACTGAAGATCTGGAAGAGAGTGTTTGTTCTTGTTCTGGTTTAGATTACTGTGGAGCATGACAGAAGACACATAGATTCCTAAAGAAAATAACCAAGGATTCAGTGTCTTTTGCAGGGGCAAGTGAGGGGACAGGGCCAGGGGAAGCAGGTTTCTGGGAGTAGAAGTTGGAGGGAGAATAAAAGGTAGAAGTCTAATGTGAAGGTAGTTTACTAACAATAAACACAATTCTAGAGGATACAACGGAGGGGAGGAGAGAAAGGGACAGGGACTTAGGAGGGGTAGGGTTGAAGTGAATGGAGACAAAGTTAGACAACCTGACTGAATCACAGGGATTCAAAGAGGAGCAAGAGGTGAATTTCTTAGCCTTGGAACAAGTTTGTCATAAGCTTTCTAATAAGCTCTGCCCTAGACCACAGAGAGAATGATTCGATTTTTCACTGGAGCAGGGACTAGAAAGGAGAAAGTGGGAGAAAGGAAAAGTACTCACGGCTCTGGTCCTTGATCATTCCGGGTCTCTTGGTGTGTGGGCCCTAAAGTTATTTATGGAAAATGTGGCTGATTTATGGAATCACTCTCATCAGAACTAAACATGGTAGTAACATCAGCTGAAACAAGTAAGTGCCACCCAAGTTACTGTGAAATTGTGATCACTTATTTTCATCCATTTTGCAGATTTGCTCTTCTAAATCACATTAGGATATAGTAATGTTGGCTGTAGCAAACTTCCCTATTTCTGCAGAGCTGAGTTCTTGCAGATATAAGGCTGATGAGCTAAGTTCCTCTTTTCAACTGGTCCTAACAATCGACAGATTTCCACACTGTCAAACATCCCACTTGTCATAGCCTTTGTAACACTCTAACCAATGGGAAAGAAACTGCTTGATACTGCCACTCCCAGCCACAAGCCCAGTAGCTTTATTACTAATCAACCTACTCCCCTATTCCTATAAATTCTATGAATATGCATTAATATTGTGAATATGCATTAATCTCATGGATATGCATTTTTATTCATTCCTCTTTATCAACTATAAGAATACTTTATATTCTGCCATGAATATCCTTGGCTATTGAGGAAAGGTGGATCCCTTTTACTGGAAATTGCTAGCCTTGCTAATAAATTGATCAAAAACTCTACCTCATGGGGGCGGCTAGGTGAATAGAGTGCCGACCCTGGAATCAGAAGGACCTGAGTTCGGAGCCGGCCTCCGACACTTAATCCGTGTGACCTTGGGCAAGTTACTTAACCCCAATTGCCCTAAAGGGGCGGCTAGGAGGCGCAGTGAGTAAGAGCGCCGGACTCGGAGTTGGGATGACCCGAGATCAGATCCAGCCTCAGAAAATGAGCACCCACGCATAAATAATGACTAGCCGTGTAACCTTGAGCAAGTTACTTAACCCCAATTGCTTTTAAAAAAAAAAAACAAAAAAACAAAACTCTGCCTCAGTTTATCACAGATTTTTATTGACATTACTTTTGTGAATTTTGATTCAGGCATTGTTAAAATTTATTAATTAGTATCAGCAAAAGCCCAATGGTCAAGTACATTTGCAAAACAAAGATTATAACCTTACACAAATCCTTTAGCATTTAAGAACTAAGTAAATCAAGACAAATTGTTTCAAAAGTTTCCCTTTCCAAATGTCTGGAGTTCTGCTTTAAAAAAAAATTGTAATCCAAGTTATAGTTTTAGTTTAGTCTTTACATACTTGTGTTCTTTATATATCTTTTATATCTTTTTGTATTCTTTGTATATCTTTATAAAAAAACATTTTAAAACAAACAAAAAACACCTTGTTTTTATCTTTTTGAGGAATTATAGCTGAATTTGTGCCCAAGCTGTTTTGAGGCTTGCTTGTGGATCTCTCAGACTTACTCTCTTCCTCTGGATTTGTCTTGAGTGTCTGTATCACCATAACTTTCTATCTTTGGGTTCTCTGACCTCAGATTTTATGTTAGGGCCAGGCTTAGTGGACTTCTGGAGGGAAGATACAGGCTGATCCTGTTACTGTTTTCTTGGTTGGGGTGTTTGTTCCAAAGCTCTCAAGGAAAGCTCAGACTGAGTTTTCCCAAGGTGGTCTAATGCTGAGTCTGATCAATGTCCCCTTAGTTTCTGAGCTCTGCAAGTTCCTGATCTTGGTTTGTGTGTAAGCCTAACAATAAACTGCTGCTGGATTCAGTTACTATCAAACAGTGAGAAAGCTCTAATGGTTCAATGGCAGAACTTCCAGCTTCCATTTGGTCTGAGATTCCTGCCCTGGTTTTTCCTAAGTTTGAATTGGACTAGAAGCTAGAACTGAGAATCCACTCTACTCCTGAGGTTGAAACCACAATACTTCTGCTTGCTTCTAAAGTTTGTTGCTCAGTACACAAGCAACCTGTGATTTCTCATCTTAAAACTCTTTCTCTGGGAGTAGCTCCTCTCCTCAGTCTGCCTTAAATTTGTGACCCAGAACTCAGTAGTGGACAACAAAGCTGTCAATGGCAACCATTCCCACACCCTGAATGAAGCCACAACCTGATAGAAGGCATAGTTCTGGGACCTCTTCTTGTCCTAGTCCACCTCCCCCTATCCTGAGGTGGTCTTCATAGCCCCACGGCTTCTGGCCAAACCCTGCCCAACATCCCCAGACTTGATTTCCTAATTTTTTCCTTGGATTTCCCCCTTTAGAATTTAGTCTGGTCTGTTTCTGAGATCTATTTGGAATTTTTGGAAGGGTTTGGTGGGGGCCAGGGGGCAGTGCTCACCTGACTTCTTCCTGCTAGTACTCCCTCAAATTGCTTTTCAAAGTGTTTGCCCCAATCTATAATCCCAACAGTGTTAGAGTGCCCAATTTTCCCAGAACCCCACCAATTTTATTATAGCCATTCCAATGGGTATAGTTGTATCTGTAGGGTGCCAGGGCACCTGTGTAACAGACTTTATGTCTGTGGCTGAGACAGAGGATATAGATCATGGGAGCTGAGGATCTCTGGATGTCAGAATGGCTTCAAGGTGCACCACAGTAATCAGTCACACTAAACCTTACTCCTCTTTACTGCTACTTGATTCACTGCCTTATTGATTTTTTTTACTTCAGATTCCAAGGCAATCGAAGGATATTATATTTCCTCTTTAATTGATCAATTAGCTCTGAACCCTACAGTCCAGTTTATTACAAAATAGAGAAAAAAACTTTTCCAAAAATTTTTGCCCATCTCTATGAATCAAACCTCTAACCAATCTCCTAGGCTTAAATAAACAGGTTATTATACAGTTAAACATTTTAAAACTGTAAATATTTACACATATTAGCTATGAAAAAGATTTCCACATACCTCTAACCATCACTGCTACTATCAGCTTCTCTGTAATTCTGGAAACAAACCCTTATGCCTGTGTCTAAAGATGGCAAATCTCTAAAAAATTCTCTTCATGTTTCTTTGCAAGATTAGTTAAATTTAGACCCAAAAAGTTTTTAGTACTTTCAGTCTCTTATCCACAACTATAATTAAATTTCCCTCTTTCTCAAAGATGAAAGTTAAACTAAAATTACCCATTCATTCTTTAAGATACAATAATAGTATCCATTATCCCTGATGGTGGGAGCTGGTGCTCACTTTGGAATTACTTTACCCAATATTCTCTTCCCTTCTCAACTTATCCCTCCTACCATTTCTATGAGATATCCTTCTGAAATATTTAATGATTTAGCTATTCAATATCTTAAAAGTATGTACTGCCATAAAGGGGTTCTTAACCTTCTTGTATCATAGACCCTTTAGGCAGTAAGGTGAGGCCTATGGATTCCCTAGAATGTTTTTAAATATATAAAGTAAAATAGAATACAAAGTAAACCAACTATACTGAAAAAGAAACATCAAAATATTTCTTAAAACAAGTTCAGAGGGCAGTCTGGTGGTGCTGTGGATAGAGCACCAGCCCTGGAGTCAGGATGGACCTGAGTTCAAACTTGACCTCGGACTCTTACTAGCTGTGTGATCCTGGGCAAGTCACTTAACCCTAACTGCCCTCTCCCAATAAAACAAGTTCAGACCACAGGTTAAGAACTGTTTTACATACTTAACTTTGGGACTTGCAGGTCTGACAGTTATTTATACTTCTTGAAGTGTGTTTTCTTGCAAACTTTTCAAAGTTTAGCTGCTTCTTAAATCTCCATCTCTAGCCTTATAGAGAATGCCAAGTTTTGCTAGTCCCACGATTCTGAATTTGTATGAGTTGTATTGCAATAAATACTTGGAATATTTTCAAAGCTCACTTGCAGTTCACAAATCTTTTGACAACTGTTACATCCTTTTGCCACTTCTACTGCCATATATTGTCACACATGAAATTTATATATCTTGAATATCAAGACTTTTGTTGGTGATAGATTTTCCCAACTCTAAATTTTAGAGTTTAGAGAATTAGCAATTTTATTTGTGCAACAGCTTCTTAATTTATATAACTGAAAATCTATTTTCTTTTATGGTGTTTCCATCCTTTCTATAGATAATTCTTCCCTTTGCAGTTATCAAAGGTACCTTCGTTATTCTTGGAGTACAACTTTTTATATATATTTTGAGCTTGTGGCATGTTAAACTTGTGGTATTATGATGCTGGTATAAACCAAATTTCAGCCAAACTGCTTCAGTTTACCCAAATAGTTTCTGTCAAAAAGTAAGCCATTTCTTCGATAATTTCTGTTCTTGCGTTTATTAAGACCAAACTATTTCTTCCTTAGCTAGTCTGTTATGATTTTTCCCCTACTAGCCCCAATATTTGGTCTTGTGAATTTCTCATGTACTGATTGTTGTTTAATTTCTGTCTTTCCCAATGCCTGACACTTTGTTTTGTTTCTGGTAACTTTAGCTGCCTAATATTGTGGAATTTGTTACCAAACTGGTGCTTTTATTCCGAACATTATCTACTTTGGTTGAATATTCTATCCTTAAAAGTGGTCTGGTGGGCTATTCTTCTCTCTGAAATTTGTTTGTACTTTTGAGTAGCGTGCAAGAAGTCTGGCTCTCTTCAATCCTCTCATCCCATTTTCTTGAAAGGAAATCATTCCCTTCCTCAAACAAATCATTCCCTTCCTCAAACAAATTTTTCTAATTTGGAATCTTTAGCAAAGCTATTCATACATATGTCTATAAAATCAGAAATTGCTAGAAATTAGATCTTTCAAACAATTCTTAGCATTTCTAAATATTAACTTGAAATGCTTGTCAACATTTCAGATATAATTTCGAATATTAAGCATGACTTATCAAATTATTAATAAGACTGATTTTCAAATTTTGATTCCCTGGACAGGACTCTGAATAGTTAAGTAGTTAAGAACCCTCTCCATTAAGAGCCCCATCCCTTCCCCACACCCTGCCCCCCTCCTCCCACTACTCAGATGATGGTGCTCTCCTTGTCTGGTGGTGTATTTGGTGGTTGTATTACTTTGTTCAGACAGTTGGAAAAAAAATTTTATTACTAATACTGTATACTCTGACAATGTAGGTAGTGTAGTTTAGCCAGTTAGAATCATACAAAATTGGAGCTAAGCGTTCCAAAAAAATGAACCAAATAAAGCACCTTCATAACAGATAAAGAAAAAATACTATTTCAAAAATGAAGCAGGACACATATCTGAAATAACATGAGGAAGATATCTAATTCAAACACAAAAACATGTATTAAGCTATTATTATCTATCCATTTTTGGCAGCTGTAATATACATGATTAAAAAGTCCTTGACTTTAGATATGTGCATCAGTTCCTTCATTGTGGTGTCTCTACTTCTCAGATGTATTAACCCATTCTCCAAAGTAGTTTCTGTTACCAAAAGAGTAAAGAGTATACTCATTTCATCATACCTGTAAAAAAAAAAAAAAGGCAAAATCAAAGTACAAGCATAAATACTGTATTTTAGTCCGATCAGTTCAGATACTTTCAGAGTCTGAGGAAACTGAAGAGCAAAAGAGTAGAGTTTGGAAACTGGTCCAAAGAATAATACATTTTTAGAAATTACTGAATATAATTGAGAAAGGAAAGTAGGCAAAGATGCTATAAGGTTGACTCAAAAGGAGGCCCTTTTTTACACATGTATAACCTATACTGAATTGCTTGCCTTCTCAATGAGGTGGGGTAGGGAGGAAGAAAGAAAATTTGGAACTCAAAAGTTTTGAATATGAATGTTAAAAATAGTTTTTACATGTAATTGGGGAAAAATACTAGAGGAATGGGGTGGCTAGGGGGTACAGTGAATAGAGCACCAGCCCAGGAGTCAGGAGGACCTGAGGTAACACTTACAAGCTCTGTGACCTTGGGCAAGTCACTTAACCCCAGTTGCCCTGCCTTCCTCGATCCAAAAAAGAAAAAGAAAAAAAAAACACTGGAGGGAAAAAAAAAGAGGCCCTGTAATTTTAATGAAATAGGAATATCTTCCTCAGCCACAATAGGCCTATGTGACCTCATATGTCCCCTTTTCCCCTGGAACAAGAGCCATGTTCCCAGATCTGAAAGTACACAGGGATTTCGATCACAAATGTCTTCCTGCTTTGGCTCATTTCACAACAGTGATACATCCTGAGTTACACAGAGCCTATTGGGGGAGAAACTTGCCTAAAGGAAAATTTTCACACCTTTTGATACTAAACTAATTAGGCAGAGTCAGGTGGGTTGTGAGCCTTCCGCCCTGAGCCTCTTAGCCTAAAGTGTATATATATTCTTCTTCTTGTTCTTTTTTTTTGCTTTTTGAAGGGCAATTGGGGTTAAGTAACATGGCCAAGGTCACACGGGTAGGTTTTTGTTTGTGTGTGCATTAAGTGTCTGAGGCCAGATCGTTGCCTCAGACGCTGGTTCTAGGAAAAGGACTTTTTGATTCCCTGGACAGGACTCTGAGTACCCACTATTTGTTAAGAGGGCCCCCCCCCCCCACTACTCAGATGATGGTGCTCTCCCTGTCTGGTGGTGTATTTGGTAGTTGTATTACTTTGTTCAGACATTTGGAGCCGTGTCTGTTGGATTCTTTCTTGGATACTCCTTTCTACTTATCTGTAATTAAAGTAAGGTTGTTGACCTCTTTAAAGTTGTCTTTCCTTTAGAAAAGCAAATCAAAGTGCTAGCACTTTGCTAGGGTGCTTGCTACTACAGGCCCTTTTAATGCTTTGATAAACTCTCTTTGATGAAGTCCAAGTCCAACGCCATGTTGAATTCTGCTTTACAGTAAACAGTATTTTTAAATTTAATTTAAACAATTACAGTAAATAATTATTACATAATAAAGTCCCAATGTTTCTAAGTCTTCATAAAGAAATCAGGCTTAGCTGAAATTTAATTTAAAGGCTTGTCAAACACTCTTCATTCATTTTAATTTCACCTTCACAGTGCCACCCTTGAATAGGATAAGATGCTACATTTACTGGTATTACCATCATCCCCATTTTTCAGAAAGTAACTTGCCTGTGGTCCCACACATAAGTGTCAGATGCAGCATCTGAACCCAGGTCTCTCCTGATTCTAAAACTTGAGCTATCCCTACTATACATCATGCTACTAAACTGACTTATTTATCTGTCCATATCCTGGAAAAGTGACTATATAGCAAACAGATGCAAACCAAATATGCTTACAGGAGTCACAAGGTCACAGAATTTTAAAGTTGGAAAAGACTTGAGGGAACCTATTTAAAGTGCTCCAACTCATTCTATGGAAGAGGAAATATGTGCAGAAATCTATTTTTCTATGTTCCTATTTACAAGCTGTGTATCCAGTAAGCTAACAGGAAGTCAGCCCTGAAAAGAACAGTATACAAAAAAGTCAGGATCTCCTTTATGCAAATTAATGGAACTGGAGTGGTAAAGTGATAAATCAAGGCTGTATAGTTCTCTCCACCTGAGAGCTGGCAGGTACAATGAAACTGATCAACCTGGAATGCAATTGCTAAATGTGAATTCAGTAACTAAATCTCCGATTATAAATCTGTGGCCTGCACAACAAAAGAGAAAATTAGCAATATCACTTCACATGTTGTGTGTGGACATATAACGTTATGGGCCCAATATGAGACTGGACTGGACTAAAGAATTTTCAAGTGAGCAAAGACTTCTACCACTACAGATCAGCAACTTCTGGCCAACTGATAGTCATGGTTGCCTGGGGGCAAGCAACCAGGAGAGGTTGGGTAACTTGTTCAGGGTCACAAACCACTAAGTGTCAGAAGTAAAACTTGAACCTAGGTAGGTCTTCCTGAGTCTGAAGACAGTTCACCATGATTGATACCAAACAACATTTATATCTGTAAAGTGAAGGTGTAAGAATAAATGACCTCTAAAGTCCTTTTCAGCTCTAACAATCTATGACTCTAGGAATTTTATTCTGCAATGAACTGAGTATCACTACATAATTGTGGTTATTTTAGAACACCATTCTTATTTCATATTTTTCATGTATCATTTGTTTGAGTCTTCATCTCCCTACTAGATTGGGAGCTCCTGTGTCTTATTTAATGTCTCTTATCTCTAGCACGTAGCTCAGTATATAGGAGATGCATAAGTGCTTAAATTTTTAATTACTAGGGACTTTTTTTCCTTACTTTAAATAAAGTTGTTCCATCGAGGACTGCATGGTTTCCAAATACCCAGGCCACACAGAAATTCCACTTTCTAGTAATTCATTAAACAGTCCTTGACAAACCTAGGGGCAAAACCCACAAAGTCTTGGAACATCACAAAATATGAATAACAGTGTATGAACAGTTTCTCATCATGAACAACAGTGTATAAACAATTTCTCTTTATCTTCAAAGTAATAGGCATTATAAACAAGCTCTTATCAACTAGTTTCAACTAAGAGAGGCTTAAGGCAAATAAAAGGAAGCTTTACAAATAAAAGGAAGCTTTACAAGAAGAAAAAAGCTGTGATCACCTATAACAAAAGCAACAAGAAGCTATACATAAGTATAAGCTGTGTCTAACTTCATCCTCATTATCAAAAATATTTTATTCATGTACCCACCATTATATTACGCTAGGTACTAACAAAATCATGTTAACCTTGTACCAAAAAAAATTTCCTTTTCATCAGATATTAACACCTGTCCTTGTGGTTGTGAAAGAAGTATCCAACTATTTTTAAACTAGCTTATGTATGTTCCTCATGTATAAACATGTTCACCGGCTCTTGCCGAGCCCCAAGGGAACTAATTTTAAGGTTTTTAGTGTCCTAGTGAGTGCACTAAGCTTATTGTGCTGCAATTATTTTTCCAAGTGCCTTATCTCCCCTATCAAACTGTCACCTACTGAATAACAGACACCATGTGTTATTTATTGTTGAATTCAGATCTATACAGTGCTTTAAAAGGTTTACAAAGTACTTTCTTTACAAATGCAGCTTATTACACATATTTTACAATTTTATTAACAAAAAGATGTTCAAGCCTAAGCCCTACTTTTCTAGCCTGATTTCATATGACCACCCGTCATGCATCCACCTGTTCACAAGAGGCAAGACTGCACGTCCTTAACTGCAGACGGGGTCTGGAGACACCTCCCCCTCAGCTCTGCCTCACAGAATCCCTAGCTGTCTTCAAAGCTCAGCTCAGGTGCCTCCTACTACTAAAGGCTTTACCTGATCTGCACCCAAGCATAAACACTATCCCTCTGCACTTCTTCTGTATCAGCTACTATATACACTCTATTACCTACTTGTGATATGTTTTATCCCCTAAGAGAATGCAATGTACTTGGTGGTGGGGCTGTTTTCCCTTTTTTCTATCCGTGGTGCCTTAAAGAAAGGCTTACCTAATTTCTGAATGGACAAAAATTAATGTTGAAAATAAAACTCATGGGGCGGCTAGGTGGCGCAGTGAATAGAGTACTTACCCTGGAGTCAAGAGGACCTGAGTTCAAATCAGACCTCAGACACTTAACACATACACACACCCCCTAGCCATGTGACTTTGGGCAAGTCACTTAACCCCAAATGCCCTACCTTCCCCCCTCCAAAAAAAAAAAAAAAGGAGAAAAAGAAAACTTATAAAGTTAGTTTCACATACAAGTGATGATGTGTATATCATTCACCTGAACAATGCAATGGTGTCCCAGCTGGTCTCCTGCTCCAAGGGTCTCCCCACCTTAAACCATCCTCCACAGAGCTAGCCAAAGTGATTTTCCTTAAAATCTGACCATGCCACCCCCTTATTCAAGTTATTCCACTGTCTCTTTTTGTCATTAAGTTGTTAGGTCTGACTCTTTGTGACCTCATTTGGGATTTTCTTAGCAAAGATATTGGAATGGTTTGCCATTTCTTCCTCCAGCTCATTTTATAGATGAGGAAACAAAGGCAAACAGGGTTAAGTACTTGCTCAAGGTCATACAGCTAGTAAATGTCTGAAGCTGGACATGAACTCAAGAAGAGTCTTCCTTAATTCTAAGCCCAGTGCTCTTATCCACCCACCACTTAGTCATCTACTGCCCTTACCACAATTAAGCCAAATTCACATCTCACCCTATTTGCATGGAAGGCACTCCCTTTCCGCTTCTCTGTGACAGAATCCCTCACTCCTCCCAAGACACAGTTCTAATGTCACTTTCTACACAAATCCTTTCCTGCTCTTCTAAGCAGCAAGTAATCATCCCTCCCTGAAAAATATTCATTGTGTGTATCACACACACGTATCCCAAATAAATTTATACATTGTGTTGTACATATTCTATTATCTGATATAAATTCCTTTATTTTGTACTTTGTCTCTAGTCCCAGTACAGTACAGTACAGCCTGGCACATAATAGGAGTTCAATAGATATTTGCTGATTGACTTCTCATATTGCTAAGCAATTAGGTAAAAAGCTGGGAAATAATTTTAGTAAATTATACATAAACAAATAAATAATAAAAACCGCCACCAAAAAATTTTATTACAAAAATTTCTTTGGTCAGCTGGAGGAAGAAAAAGAGAAAGGAACCCTGACTTATAGTAATCTAAAATCTATGTTTTTCATAAATGAGGACAAAATCTTTGGCTTTTATCTCTGAATGTTAGCATCTAGCTCAAAGCCTTCCACACAGCTACTGCATGTTTGATTTCATCTATTTTACTTAAATGTTTGATTCACAAATTATTAGCAGCCTTTCCTAAGGATCAACTGAAGATATCCCTTTTTTTTTTAATTTTTTTTTTTTTTTAGCAATTGGGGTTAAGTAACTTGCTCAAGGTTACACGGCTAGTCATTATTTATGTGTGGGTGCTCATTTTCTGAGGCTGGATTTGATCTCAGGTCATCCCAACTCCGAGGCCGGCGCTCTTACTCACTGCGCCGCCTAGCCGCCCCTTTTAGGGCAATTGGGGTTAAGTAACTTGCCCAAGGTCACATGGCTAGGTTTTTGTTTGTGTGGATTAAGTGTCTGAGGCCAGATCCAAACTCAGGTCCTTCTGACTCCAGGGCCGGCACTCTACTCACTGCGCCACCTAGCCGCCCCTGAAGATATCCTTTTAAGAATGAGATTAGTTTCTTTGTCTCTGCAACAAGAGTTCATGATCTTTAAGTTCCATTTCAACTCTAAAATTCTATAAACCATAAGCCTAACTATAGACTGGTCTTTGATTGTTCTGAACTGTATCTGTTGAACAAGTGGAAATTTTGGAAATGCTAACCTTCACACTACTTTCTCAGTGAAGTGCTATAATTAGGATGAGAATCTTCTCTTTGTTCTTTAACATATTAAAAGGATAGTTTACCCTACAGGCAAAACTGGGATGAGACCATCTTGATTCTTCTTAAACCAGCTTAACAGTTGAGACAGAGAGACAGGAAATCAAAATTAAAAGATAGATCTGACACCTCAGCTTTACCCAGAAAGAGATAAAGGGGAAAAATAATTCACACCTAAGTATATAATCAAAACCATTTTGGTTAATAAAGTATGGCTAATTCTTGTAAACACCCAGAAATTTGATTACACATTATTGGTAGGGAGGAGGGCAAGGGAAAAAATTGGGGTAAAATGTAAGGTACTTGAGGTTTGGGACTCTCATTTTTGTCTTTGTGTCCCCAGAGTCTAAAACAGTACTCAGCAGAGTAGACAATAATGCTTGCTGAATGAAATTAAATTACATTTACCTTTATTAAAATAGCCTGTTCCAATAATGCCAATATTTACTAGTTCACTACAAAGTTAAGTGATGAATAAAAAAATTTTTAAATAATAAATAAATAATTTAAGTTTCTTTACAGTAACTAAATTAAAGCTAACTCTTAAAAGAGTTGGGTACTTGATTGTTGTTGAAAGTATGGGTATAATTATATTGATGAAATTAAAAGATATGTTAATAGCAAACCTGTCTCAACTCCACTGTTGGTCCTCTCCCCATATCCAAAGCCACCTTGATTGGAGCTAAACAAGGGTGAAGTTTAAGTACCTAATATAATTATAAAGAAAATAATTGATTGTTGATCAAATACAACACAAGAAATACCCACAAGTGTAGAGAATATTCAACAATTAAGACTTTTTAGTCAAGAATGGAAACTAGTTTAAAATTGCAACATAATCAAACACTGTGAACTAACTTGAAACTAGAACAAATATTTCCATTGCAGGCCTCATGATAAGATATGTGACAAAAGACAGAAGAACTAACATTTAGTTTAACTGAAAATAATTCTGCATAGATACTTAAAAAATAATGCTTCCCATTAGACCACCAAGATCATCATACTTTAAGAGAAATGGTATAGATGCTAGCCTTTTCTTTGCTACTACTTTGCTGTGTGACCTTGAACAAATTGCTTTACCTCTTTCAGGATTTCAATTTCCTCATCTATAAAATCAGTGGTTGGACTTTCTGCTAAAGTTACTCTCTAAAGGCTGGAAGGAACTAACAATTAATCTAATTGTTAAAGAGTATGATGATTCATTATTTAAATTATCCATTCTCATCCATGGATTCTACATTATAAGAAAATCACTAAACTATAGGAAAAGATATATTTACATAAATATCAATACTTTTAAAAATATGGTCTCAATGTAGAAAAACAAAACAGTGCACTGTTAGCATACAACATTTAAACAGAGGAATACTGCCAGGCCTTCAATCAAAATTTAGAGTTAGTCTCACTACCTAAAGCAAGCAAAGGTGCAGTTTTTCTAGTAGTCTTCATGCTTCTGCTTCTTGAATGAGCTGTAGACACTTGCTAACTCATCACTTTTTAACCTTTATCTTGGCCTTTGACTGGACACTATGTCTGAAACTAGAGAAGTCACTTCTGCCAACCAGTCCTGTTTCATGCAAGGTTATTGACACTGCAGTCACCTGATCAGGTCCAGGTAGAACCTATCTTCTGGAAATACCCAGGAGCCCATATGGCTGCAACCTATATTCTTGAAATATTCAGGAACCTATAGAGCTACTGCAGCTGCTAACCTTCAGGGTAAATAAGTCAGGAAATAGAATCATCCAGTTAAGAAGCCCTCTTCTACACTACCGCCAAGAGGCTCACCATTACACTCAGAGCAGACCATGAAAAACTTTGAAGTTCTTTGGTACCAAAAGAAATCTATAAAAAGTAAACTTTTTCATGTTAGAAATTGTTGCCACAAGCTTTTAAAATGAAAAAATGTATATAATTTTAATTTCCTCAAGGTCTCCTATGAACATTCTTCCCATGTCTCCCAAAGTACCTTTCTCTGAAGATCCTTCTTTCCTATAAAGGATTTATCTGTTAGCTGAAGGGAATCATAGAGATAAGCTAGTGCTCCTTGATCTAGATCTCCACTCACAGAAAGAACTTGAGGAACCACAATTTTTCTTCCATCTCGGCCCTGCACAGAAAAAAAAGAATATACATTTGTCAGAAAAGCTGAAAAATGTCTGTCACTTTAAATTCCTTTGTTTGGTACCACTATGATACTATTAAGTGATTAGGTTCTTTTATTTTATTCTTTTTATTATAAACTCAGCTTTATCTGAGAGGAAAAACCAGTCACCTAAAATATTAAAATTTGCATCTTTGGAAATCTTTAAAGTTTCTTTATTCAAATTAGCAATTTTGCCACTATCTTTCCCCTTCTTCATTTCTTTCCCTATAGCATCAAATCATCTGGCAGTTTCACAAGCTAATTCCTCTGAAAAAAATCTTCCTAAGTCTCACTTATAGCCCTAGGATTAATTCTCTATTCATACAATTACAAACACATTTTCATACTATTTTAACTTGATATGTAAATTATAATTATTGAAAATAAATAAAGCAATGTAAATATAATAAACTTTCAGTTATGTGGCATTTCATTAAACAGAACACTATTAAACTAACACTTCTATCAATCAACACTACAGCATCATAACAATTCATTTTCCAAATAATGATTTGAAGATACTGGAAGATCTTGTGCTTGCTTTCTGAATCAAAGAAAGAATAAATTGTTAAGTGTGGTTTTAGTGTTAGGTATTCTAGGGCATCCCAATTCTCTGAAACCTGTCAATCTGCTCAGAATATGGTATTTGTGAAAACTGTATTCACTGTAACACCAGACTACCACACCGTAACAGAAGATTTACTATACCTTGTCATTTTTACTGCACAACCTGTTGATTTCTGTTCTCAATATTTTCTACAAGTGATCCTTCCAGAAACACTTAGATGTTAATCGAAAAGCACTGTTAAATGATGTCTTTATGTTATTTTGGGTGTTACTCTTCCAAGCAGTCCTGACACAACTAGATTAAAGCAGATACAAAATAATCAAATAGGGACAAACTTTCGAAAGATCTTACTACAAGTGCTTCTGTAGCATATCTCAAACTAGTCACTAGTACTGAAATTTTGAAACTACAAGAAACAGTGACAGTAATTTCAAGAAAGAGCTTGAAGTAAGGAAAGTAAGGAAACTATCCTGCCTGTTTGGGGGTTTTTTTTGGCCCTTTTAACACTAGAAGGGACAAAATTTAAGAATAACTCAAAGGAGACCAAGCTGCATCAATTGATGACAGTACCTTTTAATCCCTAAGGCATTAAATAAAATAGAAAGTAGGATAATATTTATTTCAAAGTAAAATTATAGTATTTTTGTGTCAGTTGACACCTTGGTCCTTCTGATGATAAAAGATATCTCTAGCCACAATAAGTAATTAAAAGTCTAATACCCAGTTATGAGGCTCTGACACTGAGTTAAGAAATCTTAAAAAAAAAAAAATGGATCAAAGAAGTTTTGTGGGTTTAGGAGGGAGGGGTAGCAATGTCTTTTTTTTTTACTTAAAGTAACCTGCTTCTTTTTAAATTTATCCAGTGAATATTCTCTAGTCTATAAGAAGTCTTCAGTGATTTCCTTTTTTCCATAAGAGGGTATTTTTTAACTTCTGAAAGACACAAAGAAGTAGGGCAGCAAATCAAAAATGTTGCACTTTTGCCCTTCAAAGAAGTATCAGAATATGGAACAGGAAAAGAAAGAATAACATCCACCACATGCTATATGATAATCTGAGTAATATAACTGACTTAAATTGACTTAATTTGTTTCTTCTATTTCAGTATTCCAACTTCTTTTTTGTTTCAAGATCTTTGAGTGTAGAGTCCATTATTTGTTTTTATATCCTCCAGGGCCAAACAGTATATGTTTAATAAATGCTAGTGGAATGAAGGAACACTTCTACAAAGTATAGGTACTCAAAGTCAAAATAGTGCATATTTTCTAATAATTCTAAAGGCAATCCTAAATCTTTTTATTTTAAAAATAAATTTAATTACTACAAAGTACAAAATGGGAACTGAACTGAGTATGGATCTGTGAGGCTTCTTTCTTCTCACCCCTTGGCAGGTCCTGCTTTCTCCTGGTCCCCTTTTTAAGGTCCAAAGTTGTCTTCAGCCTAGCCCTTAGCCTGGTCTCCTTCCCAATAGTTCTCATTGGGTCAATTCCATGAAGGACACCTGGGATCAGCCTGACAAAAGCTCCCCGGGATTACCAGATCAGTAAGGAAGGCAACACTTGTTCTGTACCTGCCCTAATAAACTCTGTGGGGGCAAGGGTTTGTGTCATATTTGTTCCTTAGGTTTCCTAACACCCAGCTCAGTGCCTTGGAGAATAAGCACCCAAGAGTTAGTCACTATTTATAGTAACTGATCTATTTCCTGTTCACCTCAGAGTCATATGAAAAGGAATTTGCATACCCTAGCCCACCCTTAGAGCCAGCATGCTTCTCTATACCAGGTACTTTCCATAAGTCCATCAATAAACATTTATTATCACTACCCTGAAATGTCTACTAGCAAAGGCCTTAGGTGATTTCTGAAATGAGGTTTGAAAAGAATTAGGAATTGTGGAAGTGACATTGAGGTGGAAGTGCATCCCAGAAATGGAGGAATAGCCCTTGTACCAGGAACCATGCTAGGGAAGAGGCAATAAAAAGATTCAAGTATCTGTCCTCAAACTTAACAGTATCAGGAGAGACAACACGTATACAAATATGTCCAAAATCTGGGATGGGAGCATCCAGACTGATACTTATTTTGCAATTTATAGTCTTTAAACTAGAGTTACTTAAGGACACCAACAGGTTAAGGTTAAATGTTCTCCACTTGTTCAGAGTTACACAGCCAGTGTGTCAGATGCCAGACTACAGCCAAGGTTTTCCTGATTCTGACGCCAGCTCTCTATCCACCAGGCAACACTGCCTCTCATATAAAATATGCAAACAATAAATACAAGGTAGCTTTGCTGGGAAGACACTAAGGTACAGAGGGTGGGGATCAGGAAGACCATCAGGAGGTGATGTTTGAATTAAGGGACTGCAGAAGTGGAAGTGAGGTGGCAATGCATTACAGATATGGATGAACGGCCTCCATAAAGGCACAGAGATTGGAGATGGAATGATGTATATGAAGAACACCCAGAAGTGAAGGAGAACAATATACAACAAGGCTGGAACCAAGTTATCAAGTGCTTATAAAGTGCTTTAAAGAGTTTGTATTTGATCCTAGAGGTAACAGGGAACCACCAGGTACAGCCAAGTCAAACCTATACTTTGGCACTTTGGCAGCTATGTGGAAGATGGACTGGAAAGGAGAGTTACTAGGAGGCTCTTTCAATAGTCCAACTGAAAGGTGATAAGGGTTTGAAGCAGGCTATCGGCTATGAGCACGAAGAGTAAGGAACAGAGTTAAGAGCCACTAGGGAGCCAGAGCAGACAAGACTGATTAGGCAGAGAGTGAGGAGCCCACAGAGGTCTAGGTGACAGGGAGCATGGCAGTACCTTCAAAAAGCCAAACAAACCAGGAAGGTGGATTTGAGGGTGAAGGACAAAGATAATGGGTTCTGTTTTGGACATGTTAAGTTTGAGATCCTTATGAGATACTGAGTTAGAAATGTCCAGTAGGTCTATGTGGTGATACCAGCAAACTCTATTCTTCTAATCCTTATACCTCAGAACAACCTTCTGCCTAGGCAGAATCTCCTTTCCCCTCCTACTTCTTCCCATACTCACATCTCAATACAACTCAGTCCCAGCCTTCCTATTAGCTTCCTAATCTTTCTTTCTTGTTAAACTCCTTTTTGTTCTATACCTCTTCTTTTTACATTCCTTCCATTTTCTGGGGTTCATGGCAATCTATCTTTCTCTTGAAGACATCTTATCTCTCGGCAGCCATTATGAAGCTGGCTGCTCTTTCTCTCCCTGGAACAGAGGGCCAAGAAGGGGAATTGTTATACTCCTTGCTCAATGCCACTTTCAGAGCTTCCCTCTACTATCACTCAACAACTTCTTTTAAAGTTTTACTCTATCCCTGTTCAAATCCTTGTTGCTGTCTTCTATAAATCTCTGGGCACTCTCTATGCTTTCCAGTAAGGGGAGTGTCTGACTTCCAGTCTTTTACTGTCACTAGAAAACTGCCTTCCACAAAGTAGGTACTTAATAAATGTTCTCCATTTGACTACCTTTGAAAACCCTTGCCTCTCAGTCCAATTCCCATTACTTCTCTTTCCTGCTTATCCCAAAGTACATATAAGTTATCATAATTTAGGACCATCCCCACTCAGGTTATTGAGAAAATGTATAGTCAAGACGAAGTAAATCAACCTACATATAATTTAGATTTGTCTCCAGAATACAACTGTAAAAGTTCATGGTCTCCAAGATTCCAGAGTGTTTCTACTGGCTCTTTTCCCCAGGGAAAACTATAGAACAGCTTGCTTCCTTTACGTCCCTCTTCATTTTGACAGTCGCTGCTGCTGAAGTTGGAAGGACTTACTGCAAACTAAAAAAGAAAAGTTCAAATGTTAATGTTTTGTTGTTTTATCAAGGTGAGTGTTAATTTAGCTCCAATAAGAATTTAAGAATAACTCTGGGAAGATCCAGAAGTAATAGGTTTTCTAAAAGGATGGCTTACCACCACTACACCAAATATTATAAATAAAAAAAAAAAAACCTCAATTCTGAAAACCCACCAAAGGCAAGAAGGTAACAGATCCACTAGAAGGTAATTCTTACAGAAAAAGTAACTAAGTTCAACTCACTAGCCCATCATTCTAGGCTCTCCCACAATCTCCAAACTGGGAAGAGAGTAGCCTGGCAACCTTTGTGAAAACTATAAATTATTTTAGTCACCCAACTTTTGGTTTTAGGAGCTGACAGTGTCAGACAAAACACACTTCCAAGAACTGACACCCATGAATTGGGTCAGACCCAAAACCATAGAAGAAAAGTGGTAGCTGTGGAGGAGTGGGGAAGGATGTGAAGAAGAAAAAGGAAAGAGACCAAAAAAGTAATTAAGAGCTGACTAAGAGCACAGGAAGAAACAAACAGTAGAAGGCAGAGACCAACTTCAACTCAGCACCCTACCTTATCAAGATTAGCTCCCAGAGATGGTATAAAGATTGGGGGTGTGGGGTGGAGAATTGTTGGGAAACAATCAATGGTGGAAACCAGATGAGCAGAACTGGTAAAAGTGAAGATTATGCCCTACTATCTCCCACTTTTCTTATACCCACTTCCAGTGCCTAGCAAAATGTTTTGCACACCGATTAACAAATGCTTTCATTCATCTACTCAGTATTTCTCTCTGGCAGTGTCCCAAATAACTACCCTTTTTTCCTGAAGGTAACAGACTTTGTCCAACCCTGGTGGTCTAAGAGAGCAAAGATCAGGCATAATAAG
Source organism: Gymnobelideus leadbeateri (assembly GCA_011680675.1). Taxonomy (NCBI): domain Eukaryota; kingdom Metazoa; phylum Chordata; class Mammalia; order Diprotodontia; family Petauridae; genus Gymnobelideus; species Gymnobelideus leadbeateri. Next base: position 71,024 of record WOXC01006178.1, read on the forward strand.
CACATTTTTGGCAAGGATACCAAAGAAAAGTCAGCAGACAGGTAAACACTGACTGAAGAGCAAAAATAAGTATACATTCAAAGAAAAGATTCATCTCAGTTGGCAAACACTTTCACAACAAGGAAACCAAGTGGAAAATCTGCTATAAGATGAAGCTAGCACAACAAATTCAGCAAGAGCCTTTGAAACAATAATAGATAAACTCCAAGAACTTCTGTCATGGTGCTCTCCCCCTCTAAACTATCTTGTATTTATTTTGAATATACATATTGTCTTCCCTGATAGAAACCAGGCCCTAGCTGCACGGTAGATACTTAAAAATGACAATTTGATGACAATTTGACTGAGTGGTTCAGAAGAGAAAAGAATTCTGTGAAAATATCAAAGAAGTTGTTTTTGTTTTTTTTTTTGCTGTAATGTGCCTGTTCCTCAAATTTCTTGGGAATTCCTAAGAAGGAAATTCACTATACCAGTGCAGATTAGCACCTTTTCAACATATGATAATCATGGAGACTCATGTGTAGTTGGTGGATAAAAGCTGGTTTTAAGAGTCAGGAAGACTTAGTTTCAAGTCTTGCCCCATTCTGGCAACCCAAGGAAGGTCTTCCATCATCCCTAGCAACTCTAAGATATCAAAGAAATAAGGACAGAAAACAAAGAATTCTCAAGAAACAAATCAACAAGTGTAACCATAGACTATAGAAATTTGAAATTAAGATTCTCATAAAAAGATTATGACAGAATTGAAATGTAAAAATGCAGAAGGTAAACTAAGGGAACAAAAAAAATTACAGGAATACTTCAAAGTCCTACAAAACAAAAATACTGAATCTGGAGGTAGGATGTGAAGAGAAAACCTAGAAACCATATATAGGTCTTCCAAAAAAATAATTAAAAAAAAAACCTGAGTACCATTCTCTAAGAAGTTATATAGAAATTGCTCTTTCAAAGAGTAATGAAAAACTATGAAATGAAAAGTTTTGTTTTTATGCATTTAGAGCTAGACAAGGCCATAAATACAAAGTGTGTAAGAGGTATTTCTGTAGTTTGATTTCCTTAAAAAAAATTGTGCATTGCACCTTCTCAGATGGGGAGAAAGGTTAAAAACAGGAATTTGGGTTATGCTCTAATTAGGAACAGAGAGAAATGGTGAAAAGCCTTTCAATTCCCCCCCCTTGTCTTTGGGGTGGTAGAATAAGTTCAGGATAGTAGTTAGCAGAATACAGAGGAACCAGTAGAAGCTGGGTATAACCAATAGAAAGGGAAAATGTCATAGAGGTGGGAGAAGTAAGACATAAATCTGAATGTTACTGCCTGAAGTGAACTCCCATAACACATCACCACTTAATACCTGTCAAAAGGCTGGACTTTAAACCACCTGCCTTGAATCACTCTACTGACCATTTCTCAGTGTTTAGCATATTCCCACCCACTAATGTTCTGCCCAACCCAGTGATTCTGAAACCCTGGCTGCTGATCTACAAACCCTGTCTGTTTCCTATCCTAACTTTCTCATTCTATATCCCATTCTAGATAGGACCATCCCTTCAACTGTGCCCTCTGGATCACCTGAAAAGAAACTTGTTTCCAGCTTAATTAAGCCTTTTCTTTTCTCACTTCCAGCCATCTTCTGGCACTCAGACCTGCCTCCTACCTAGTCACAATGCATGGCTGGCCAGTCTTTTCCAGTACTGGCTGTACTTTCACTCATATCCCCTATTCACTGGTCACGGTGGAAGAATTGGGATACTCATTGTTCCTCATTGCCACTTCTAAACTCTATCACCATTATTCAGCAACTTCTCCTTTGATGTTCAAGTTGTCTAAATTTGCCACCCAATACAGATCTTGGTGACCATTATCTAATAACGTCCCTATTATTCTCCTTCCTCAACGAGTTCATTGCCTGGTTCAGTCTCTCTCCACTCCAAACCATGCTTTCTTACTAGGACACGTCATCCTACATACTGATGCTCCCTCAAATATACTTAAATATACCCACTACCACCAATTATGTCTTGCCAAACCTCAACCTTGGATTACTCTTACCATCTATTTACTCTTCTGGCTTCTATTTTATGTTCTACTGAATGGAGTTAGAGGAAATCAATAGACCATGCTGACTGGTCAACTATAAATTTATGTTACATTTAACTGAGCCCTTATTGCAGCAAGGCAATCCTTTTATACCTCCTTAATCAAATCTACTATCCCACTAACCACAGAGACTTTTCCAAAACTTTTCATGCCACCTCAAATCTCCCATGGCAACCTCTTAGCTTCATATTTCACTGAAAAAAATTGAGCCCATTCAACAAGAGCTCCCTCATCTCAAACCATTCTGATGCCTTCCTTACTCCTTCACTGGTCTCACATGAAGATGTAGCTCTTCTCTTTGTCAAGGCTAACCCCTTCATGGGCTCAAGTGATCCTATTCCATCATGTCTTCGCCAGGAGCTTACCTCCCATATCATTCTCTTACTAATCTTTAATCTCTCCCTATTCTAGGTTGCTTCCCTACTGCCTACAGAACAAGCCCATGACTCTGTTCTCAAAAAACCTTCACTGACACAACTGTGACCATCAGTCATTGTCCCATGTCTTCTCCCTTTCATCAATAACTTTTTTGAGACAGCTGTCTACAATAAGTGCCTCCACTCTTCCTTCTTCTCAATTTTTTAATGTCTACTATTTGGCTTCCAACTTCATCATTCAACTAAAACTGCTCTTTCCAAAGTAAGAATGATCTCTTAATTGCCAAATCTAATGGCCTTTTACTCAGTCCTCATGTTTCATGACCTCTCTTCAGTCAGAGGAAATGGCAAGCAAAGGAGTAGTACTTTGCTCCTTGTTTCAGTTATTCAAGTGCCTTTGAGCCTCTCCTTTGATTATTTTAAATCTGTTGGAAACTATACACTGTGTTGCCTTTAGTAGGCCCAAGGGAGTTTGGAGACCTTCCTTGCCCTTAATAAGCCTAACATCATTACATGGAGCCCTCAAAGTGGGAAGAACTTGCCAAAAGAATGGAACAGGAAGGAGCAGAGCAGATAAAAGCTCAAGCACAAGCTGGGAGCAAGCAGAACTGAGAGAGAGAAGATGTTGGCACTCTGTTGGTTGATTGTGTTACTTTGTCAAACAGAAGCATTCCTCAGGAGAGCTGCTTACATAAGGTTAGGAAGTTTAGACTTTAAATTTCATACTGCATGTAACAGGCAGCCATTGAAAATTTTTGATGATCATTAAGTATTACTGTTATAGAAAAAACTTTTATACAGAATTCATTGTATAACATTTGTTGTCTTCATCTTCACCTACATTACCTATATATTATTATATGTTAAGAAAAAAAAATCAACATTTGAAATAGGCTTTATAGGCAACAATTCTATAACTTTTAACATTAAAAATAACAGATGATTAAAAATCAGTCACCTTTTTTGCATGGACTATCACTAGAAATATCAAATCTTGAAATCAACCTGTTACACAAATAATTAAACCATAAGCAATATTCAATTAAGTTTATTTCATTCATAAATCTGGACAAGCCAAAATAATTTTTTATAGATATGAAGGTTATCTGTGATTGAGAATTTGAACCTGTACCTCTTGAACATAAGCCCATTTCTATTATGCTATATTGCTTCCACTTAATTTTTTAAAAAAATGTTTTAAAAATCAAGATGTCTACCAAAATACCTTTCTCTCACCATCACACCTGACTAATATGACAAAAAAGGAAAATGATAAATGTTGGAGGGGATGGGGAAAAACTGGGACACTAATGCACTGTTACTGGATTTAATCCAAGCATTCTGGGGACAAATTTAGAACTATGCCCAAAGGGCTATAAAACTATGCATACCCTTTGATACAGCAATACCATTGCTAGGTGTGTATTCCAAAGAGATAAAAAAAGAAAATAAAGGAGGAAAGGACCTCTTTGTGCAAAAATACTTATAATAGCTCTTTTTATGGTAGCTAAGAATTGGAAATTGAGGAGATGTTCATCAACTGGGGAATGGCTAAACAAGTGGTGGTATATGATAGTAATGGAATATTATTGCGCTATAAGAAATGATAAGGAGGATGATTTCAGAAAGGCTTCCATGAACTGATACAAAATAAAGTAGGCAGAACCAAGAGAACACTGCACACAGTAACAGCAATACTGTGAAACAAACAATTGTGAATAACTTAGCTAATCTCAGCAATACAATGATCCAAGAAAATCCCAAAGGACTAATAATGAAGTATACTTAATCCGCCTCCAGAGAAAGAATTGATGTTGTTTGAAAACAGACTGAAGCATACTATTTTTGTCTTTCTTTCTTTTTCAAGTCTCCTTGTACAAAATAATTAAAGTGAAATATTTTATATGATTGCACAAGTATAACCTATATCAGATTGTTTACTATCTTAGGGAGGGCAGAGAGGAGGAAGGGAGGGATAGAATTTAGAACTCAAAATGTTTAAAAAAAAAAGAATGCTAAAAATCGTTTTAAATGTAATTGGGGGCAAAATAAATATAAAAAACAATACCTTTCTCCACCACAAAAGTCGATGTCGCAACCAAAAATCAAGCCACTGGCCTGCTGTTCTTGCGGATGTAAACCACACCAGGGAAGACATGGTCCTTTCCCCTATTCTTTAAAAACAGAAAGGTCAGGAATACCTCTAAAATCAGGGAGCAAAACCATAATTATTTGTTTTAACAAAGTCTCTCTCAAATAAAAAAATGAAGGTTCATAAACATTTAGGTGCCAACCTACTTTTCCAGCTTTACTTTATGTTACTCTCAGCTCCAAATAATCTATCCTCTAGTCATATGGGGGCTACTCATGGTCCTTGGACCATGTTCTACTGTTCTGCCTCTCTTTCAAGCATTTCAACAAAGCAGCTCTTCCTCCCTCCTAATCCCTACCAGTGGAGATCCTTCTTATCTTTTGCCACCCACCTCAAATGCTCCCTCTTCTATGAAGTCTTCTCTGTTGAACTCCCCATCTCTGAACTCTCAATATTTTATCTGTATATTTCTTATCTACTAGTAACATTCTACTTTGTATTAGATTCCTTTGCACATGTCTTTTCAACCAAACAGGACATTTCTTGAGGGTTGAGAGGGACAGCATATATCTTACCCACTAATAATTGCTTAGCTGAATGTATACCTTTTAATGTTGTCACGTCTATGCCCAATATCAGGAACATCTTGAAAACAAACTCCAATCTGAGCAAGACCATAAGGCAGCCTCTTGTTTACCAGATCCAGACAATTAACATAGTGTTTCAAAGCACCTGTCAAAATATAAGCCATTCATCTTTATAATTTATGTTCCATAGCTTAACCTGCTTTACAAATCTATATATGTCCCCAGTATTCTAATTTTAGCACAATATAAGTAGTAGCAATGATGGAAAAGCATCCTTAAGAACAAAGTAATTCTTGGTTCAGTTTTTCTTTTTTTAGTAGCCTCTATGTTATTTAATAATTACCAAAACATTTTAAATCAATAGTTTTAGAAGATTACATTTAAGGTTGATGATCCAATTCAGAATTTTCACTTTTCTATTCACTTTTTTTTCTGATGAGGCATCAAAACATTCCCAACCAACTAAGATATCATTAACACTGATGTTATATTAGGTAGCAGCAATTTAAACTCAATAAATGTCTTTATATTGGGGGTGGCACAGTGAATAGAACACCTGCCTTGGAGTCAGGAGGACCCGAGTTCAAATCTGGCCTTGAGACTTTGGGAAAGTCACTTAACCCCAACTACCCTGCATTCCCCACTCCAAAAAGCAAAAAAAAAGTCTTCATAGATTTCCTAAGCATAACACATCCTATCAGTATTGGGTCATAGTAAACAAGCGACATTTAGATAGCCCTGTTTGCCAAGCTTTACACACATCTCATTTGAGCCTTTTAACAATCTCCAGAAGTACGGGTAGCACCATTTCACAGACGGGGCTTAGAGAAGTTGTGACATCTGAAAATACAGTATGCTATCCGCTTCACTATGCTCCATCTCTGCAATCTTACAATTATTGCAAATGTTACCACAAGCGAAAGAAAAACTTGGTTCTTATTTTAACTTCACAGAAACCTGGAAATGATGGTGCCTGGATTTTTAATTTAGGAAAACGCATTTTTATTTTTAAGTATAATTCGAGTGACCCTTCATTCTCACCTAGTTACACTACTTTGGAACCTCTCTGACTTTCTTCATCCTGAAAACCTCATCAGTTTGCAGGATCTCCTCGGCCTGGGTGCTCCACACCTCGTCACCATTCAGTCCCTGAGAACGGAGGGTGAAGCCAAGAGCTTCCAATACCTCCCACCACGCCGCCTTGGGTGCCTTCCCTGCTCCCAGCCCTCACCCCCCCCCCTTTTTCCAGCTTCCTTTTATCTAGGCTTTGTCTCCCTCCTTTAACTGGAGGTCTTTTCTCCTGTCTATTCCCAGCGCTCAGCAGAACGCCTGGCACCTAGCAGGGCTGTTTACTGACTGCGCCAACAGCACCACTTTTCTTTAAAGGCAGGTAACTAAGATGCCTCCCTCGGAAGTAATTTTGAGTATTTCACGGAGTACGTAAGGGTGGCCTCCAAAGCACAGGCTGAACCTTGTTTCTGGTCACGGCCCTAATTCCGAGATTCCTTTAAACGCGTGTCCTCGGTGGGACGGTTCTTTGGGGGGAGGGAAAGGGTCTTTTTAAAGATGGAGATTCTTGTGCGGTGAGTGAAGAGCTGGGTAAAAGCCGGCTATCACGGGCGGACACCCGACACAAACCTCGGGCAGTGTTCTTTTCCTTGCTTAGGAATAGAAAGGGGGCACTGGGACTCAAGGGGCGTAGCGCCCAGCGTACCGTGATGGAGGCTCTCCCGGAGCGTCCCAGAAGTGTGTAACACGCTCTCCAGGGAGGCGACCAGCTGCTCCTTGGTCAGTGCTGCGTCTTGCAGGACTGACCGGAGGGCGTCGGCGGGGGCCAAGCAGAAGCCTCGGCCCCCAGGCCGGGCAGACCAAGGCTCGTGGTGGGGGGTGTCCAGCGGGAAGATGTGCTCCCTGAACGCAGCCACCGAGGCCCACCACTGCGAAGCCAGGTTCTTCCTGAGCCCCACGCCCAGAGGGCCGAAGCCGGGGTGGCAGCCGCTCCGCAGGGAGTCCCTTCCAAGAGGCTGCGAGGTCCCCACCAGGAAATGCCTCCTCTGACAGAGGTCCCAAAGGGCCTCACTGCCCTCGGCGCCCGCCCCGGGGGCAGGAGGGTGGTCGTCGGAAGGCTTCACATAGGTCCTCTGCTGTAGCCTCCGCTTCCTCAGCCTCGCCCATCCACCCACCTCTAGGGGAACCCAAAGCCTGGACTGCGAGCGACCCCAAAGCCTGCAGGAGACCCCAACCACGGCAGCCGAAGTCATTTCACACGACAAGCCGAGGTCTCAATAAACCGCCACAACCACCTGGGACTCGGTGGCGCGCAGGCGCACCGGAAATCAGGAGAGCACGAGACCAGCACCTCCAACCCTCAACAGAAAGAGGCCAACTCTCGTATCCTCACGACGTGCACTCTGGCTTCCTGGCCGCCTAGTCTAAAGTAGCGCGATGTTTGCCTTTCCCAGCCCAAGTCTCGGGGACTGAGCTCCACCCTCGGCCCCGCCCTCAGAGGTTCCGTCCGCAGCCGCTCCCCGATCCACCCTCTCAATTCTTGGGTGGTTCCATTTTCAAGCAGCTCCGCCCTCCGTCTTTTCCTCCCCGGGGGTTGTAGTCACTTCCGCTGCTCCTACCTCAGCCCCGCCCTCTATCTCCCCCCCCCACCCGCACAGGCCCGGAAATGGCTTCGATTAAAAAAAAATGTTTTTAAAACGAAAAATGTAAACTCTTGTATTATATAAACCATATATTAACTTAGATACTGGGTATAAAAAGTCATTTAAAAACCCTACGACTGCGAGGGAATGGCCACCCAAGGGACTTTATTGGCTAATGAACGTGAGCTCTCCTGGGGGGGAAGGGGGCGCTAATTTGCAGCTCAGGCCACCTCCTAGCAACCTATCCCCCAGGCGGCTTTAAGCTGCCTGGGGTGAACAAACGTGGTATCAACATAATTCAGTTGTTTTTTTAAACCTATTTCTAAAATGGGATCCTTCAGCTTCACGGACTCCTGCAGTCTCCGGGTTCATCAAGCCCCCGCTTCTCGTAAGATACAGCACCCTACAAACTCGCCCTTTTGTCCTCTATTTTATAAGCGAAACAAAAATGGGCACGAACACAAATTTTACCCAAGCAAAAACGATTCCTTCTTGTGGCGTGACCACTGAAAATACTGTGCAAGTTATTGAACTTACAGAATTCCGGAATGGAAGCAAATTCACAATCTTCGGGTTCTGATTTAGAGGGGACATAGCTGTAGTAGTTAGGAAATCCTTTTCAGAAGAAAATGGGGACTTGAGATGATCCTTAAAAAGAATGAAATTTGGCTAAGAGGGGAGTTAAGGCAACTGGTGCGAAGGGAACCTGAAATCAGCATTCTAGTATTCTCTAGAATTCAGTCTGCATACTGGGGATCACCACCAAAAGGAGTAAGGATGGAACCAAGCAAGCTTACAGGGAATGTGACCAAGCAACGGAACGTCATGAAGATTTCGGTGCAGGGTAAGGAGAGGCAGCGGAGTGGGGCACACCAAAGCAAGCATTTGGAAAATCTGCATTCTGGGGTTATCTACAGCGTGCAAGGTTCCTGTGAGGGTACACATTACAGGGCAGGCACATGTTCCCATCAAGTGGCAGGTATTCAATCTCATAGAAATAATTTTTAATAACTTTTGCCTGGGTAACTAGAAAAGACCAACAAAGATGCATCCAGCATTTCCGCACAGCCTACTCCATTAGGAATCATAAATCTACAACTCAAGACTACTTAATTTTAACCCAGGGAGGACTTGCCTAAGATATATTATATATACACATACATTATATATAGGCAGCATTTAATTTAGACCCAGACCCGTGTTAGAACTTTTAACTTACTTAGTGAGGACTAGGATTTGAAGAGGACCCAATTGAAAATAATTTGAATAAAAAAAAATTAAGTCTTTATCCCACTTTCAAGAATCCGTCCCTAGTTAGTTAATTTTTACTTAAACCTATCTTAAGATAAAAAATTCATTTGCTAATAAGGCCTCTTTTTTCTTTTAGACCACTTCAAATCTTAGTTTGGAGTTAATAGCTTACTTCACCTTATTGGTTCTATAGTCATGCCCACTAAGTAACACAGAAATCCCTTATTTTTTTAAATCGCCATTATAACAGGTCTACCTTCAGGCTTTCTTCTTAAGCACATAGAGAATTATACAGACCCACCCACCCACATGTATTCATAAAAGACACTTGTAACCAGAGGACTCAACCTTAAAAAAGGTCTCATAAAAATACAAAATTGTCTCTGGAGGAAATAAATGCATTTATTCCTTTATATTTAAGCACTTCACAAGTAGAAAGCACAAAGTTTCATTAGTCTGTGGGAAGTAACAGGTTAAATATTTGATAGAAATGTTTTATGAGTAAGAGGTAGCTCTGAAACAATGGGAAACTAGAAAGTTAAAAGTAACTGGTAATAAAAATCTTATTCAAGTTACTGATGGATTTCTTGAGCTTACAATATAAACAAACCTCTATTGAATTTAGGCCAAGATAGAAAATAGTGTCTGTTCCAGGAAATACAGAAATTTATAACTTTATCTCCACCCTAACATTTTACTTTACCATCTATGGCTAACATTAGGTTTCCCGCTATATTCCTGATTGAGTCTTTCAAAGGGAATCTTTCTTTTGCCTCAAGGTTTCATGCAAGAAACTTGAGTATTTGACTTCAACCCTCAAATTGGCAATTAATACATTCCAGAATGTCAATGATTCACTAATGTTTCACTGATAACCGATACTCTAGTAGGATCTGTACATCAAATATATCTAGCATTAAAAAAAATTATAAACAAAAAAATACTGATCCTCTATGGTGAAAACTACTGGAAATAAAAATGCAGCCCTTTGATGGGAATTCTGCTTGTTAAAAAGTGACAGTAAAAAGCCAAATTTACCCTTTTTGAAAAAAAGAATATGGTTCTTGACAATCATTTTATAAGGTTAGGCCCAGTGAAATTTACATTTAGCTATAGGTAACACTTAGGCCAAACATTTAGTCCAAAGAACAAGTATTTCTTGTTCCAAAAAGCACATATTTGCAATTTTATTTTACATGCTACAAGGCATCACATGCATTAGCACAAGGAAAATAATTTTAACCCTAGTCTCACTTTTGCATCAAAAGATTTGGGACTTAGCTGTGTGAGCTTAGAATTTGCTTCATCTTCGGGGGAAAATGGAAGCAATGCTACCAATAACAGCATTTTGTGAGGAAAGTGCTTTTGTAAACTTGAAAGCACTGTATATAAAATAATCCATTATCTCACCTAACAATGAAGCTCTCTTTACTACTCATTTCATTTCTTTCAAAATTACTGAGCTTTAAAAATGGTCGGGGGGGGGGGGGGAAGTAAGAGAGGAAGGGGATAGGGAAGATTGTAAACCTGATTATGCATAATTAATCCCAACAACCAATACTGTAGGTTGAAATGCAAGACCAGTTTAGGCTTTTTACTAGCATTTGATACAGAAAAGCATCTATGACATTTTCCATTTAACTTAAGTTGTACAACTGTAAAGTAAACAATTTCCATTTCAAAATCAGTCTTCAAATATCTTTATTTGGAAGGCCATGCATTGCCTTCATTTACTGTATTTCAAATCACTGTACATTTACTTTAGTGAAAACACTGCCTGCATTTTCTAGTACAAAAAAAAAACCTAAAAATTGTTTCAGGAATGTAGAGAAATATCCAACTTAAATAGCGAAAAAGTGCACCATAATTACTGCTGCACTGCAGTCATTTCTGCATCTCCCATGTTTCTTAAATAACTATCTTGTCTGGTAACACACAATATAAAGAGCAATTATGAAAAAACTGAGACATTTACATATACTTCTAAAGTCTTATTGAGAATATCCTGTTGGCATTGGATAACCTATCATAGGTGCAGCTGCAGTAGCAGGATATGCATATGCCTGTTGGTTCATGCCATTGTGCATATTTGGGACATTATTTCCATATTGCTGTGTACTGTCATAACCATTCTGGTAAGTCCCTGTTGGATTACCAGTCCTAAAACTAGTCTGTATACCAGCAGACACAAAATTACTTCCAAAGCTCCCATTGGTGTAACTTGCAGCACTATAGACACCATTCTGAGTTTTTGCCCCAAAATCTCTCTTAAGCAGACTAGAATAACCTCTGTCATAATTTTCCCTGTCCCTAAAGGTATTAAATCCACCCCTTTTGCCCGCAGAGTATCTGTCACGTCGATCATCCTTCATGCCTCCTCTACCCCTGGAACGACCTGTGTGGGAAGGGGAAAAAAAAAGTAAATTGTCAAAATCAGTCTCCTAGAGCTTGATGCAAATCAATGTTAAGCAAAGACAGCAAACAGGAAATTCAGTTTATCTCCACTATTACCATAATTAGATTTAAGTAATCAATACTCTCCCCCCCAACCCCCCCATCCTCAAAAATTACATTTCTTACTTACAGGCAAATGACACATGACAGTGTTGTGATAAAATTTATGTACTGTAACTAATTATCCTAAATCAGAAAAATGAACATACCTGAACCTCTGTCTTCAATTAACTGAAGCAATTTGGGATTGATTGCTTGATTAGCCTCCCGAAGCACAGAGATGAGGTCGCTTACTTGTTTTATGTTATTAGGTGTAAAGAAAGTATATGCTGTGCCTGTTTTGGTACTACGGGCAGTTCGTCCAATTCGGTGGATATAATCCTCTGAAGAGTTAGGGTAGTCATAATTGATGACAAATTTCACATCTTCCACATCTGTAAAGTGTTGCAGTGTGGCAAAAAAGCAACATAGGAAGTTTTGCACACCACAACAGCCAGACCAAAAATAAAAGTTAGACAATTGTTTTCCCAAGAAGGTATGGGCTGAAAAGAATATTGTTAAAATGATTATCCACTTCTGCAGGAATACCAGCAGTGAGGTAAAAAAAAAAAATTAAATGCACACTCCATCTCTATTAAATCTTGCCACCCACCCAGTGATAACCTACCACAAGGAATGTGCATTGATATTCACTAGTTCATTCCCAACTCAGCAAGTTCCCTTACAGATCATCAAGTGACATCTGAATGCTTCTGCGCAGTAGGGCCACTAAAGTTCACAGCAACCTCTTCATGTGTTCATTTGAGGACCTTTAAGCAAAAATGTACATGGTCCTTCGTATTACACACTCATCAGAAGTTCAAAATTCGGGCCTCACTGCTTGTCTTGCCAAGACCTTACAACCGCAGCTGCAAGAAAAACATACCTGTCCCCCAAAAGCCATCAAGTTTTTATGCACTGTGTCTCGTCTAGGCAAGCGCTTCCAAGAAGCCAGGATTCACTTGAGAATGTGTCTCTCTCTGGCAGGTCTCGACATGACGACTACTGTGTAGGTGAGGGAGGAACTTTCAAAGCACTGCTTTCCTTTCCCACTGACTAAGTGTGAGAAGTTGTTCCTTCTCTAGATTCTCATGTGCCAGTACTCACCAATTTGTACAAGGCTAGTACCTTTTAAAGCTGCTCTCTCCTTTTCAAAGGAACAAAAATTTCATTGAACATTGAAGTTTGGAAATGTTTCTTCAACATTTCAGCAAAGTCACTGAAACTCAAAGACCCACAGATCACAGTAAACAGTTTGTACAAAACAGCGCTGTACCATGGCAATCATGCAAAGCATGGGACAGAAGAAATACCACGGCAGAGTGAACTGTGAATAACTTCCATTTTTTCCCCCTGAGAGAACAGTTTATGGTGTAGTAGTTAAGGTGTTATGTTCTGCCTTTTGAAGATTACTGGCACACAATGCTTTCAGCTTTTCACCTCTCTATTCGACTGGAAGCAGCCAGCCGATCACTAGTCCTCCATCCCCCTCGAGTCCTCCGATTGTCATGCCTAGGCCTTGCCACAAAGACTGCACCTTTATGTGAAAAAAAACTTAGAAAAATGCAGAGGTTAAAGAAAGCAATAAACTTTCTTTAAAAAAAAAATAATGGTTGCTTTTTTTTTGTTTCTGGAGAACCAAGCCATGAAGTGTTTCTACTAACCTAGCCCTCTAGATGCAACATCTGTGGCAATCAGGATAGGAGCTTTTCCATGTTTGAATTCTATCAAGAGAATTGAAATGAGAATCACTGAACAAAATCTGGCAACAGATTTTTAAAGTTTTTAAATGCCATAAGAGTTTATCTATACATACCATTTAGAACCCAGTCTCGCTCCTGTTGACTCTTGTCACCATGGATACCCATTGCAGGCCACCTAATTTAAAAATAAAGGCAGAATAATAGATGAATTCAGTCCTATAGTCAAATTGGTTAACACTCTGCTCAAATTTTATGAACTGTTAAGAATGCCCTGAGTGGGAAGGAAATTTTGGCTATTAACAGACTTGATTAATAATAGACTGCTAGTATTTAATTTCAAGATTATAAGACCTAACTTTAATCTACCTTCCTCAATTTGCTTTTGAAGGAACTAAGGGCTACAGGAATTACACAGGTGAAAAAAATGGAATTTTTAAATCCAGAATGTACTAGCCCCAAAAGTGCTTCAAATAAATCATGATGGCTAATTACCAGAGGGATTTCAGTTCAGTTTGTCTCTTTTGTGATGGAAAGACTTGGGTAAATTTAGTTAATACTTCAAGGACCACCTTAGTCTTAGTTAATACCTCCCTCACCACTTTAGTCTTCCCAGTATTACAACTATTAACACTACCGGCACAGTAGTTTTAAAAGCTACCATGTTTTCAATACATACCCATCTCTCCTCATTTTTCTGGTAAGTTCATCACATCTTCTTTTGGTTTCCACAAAAACAATAGTTTTATTTTCCTTTTCGCTCATGATCTCCTCCATCAATCGAATAAGTCTAGAGAAAAAAAATAGTACAGAAACAATTTTAAAAGAAAAACCAACTTTTAAGGGCTACTTCAATGCATTTGAGATTTGCATACACACAAAACACACACTTGAGCGTGCCCCCAACCTCAATCTGAATAGACAAGTTATATACTATGTGTTAAGGATCCAGTTTTTTTTTTTCCTGAGTTAATAATGTCTGGTTCAAAGAAAGACGCCAAGCTTTATGAAAACTTACTTCTCATCCTTTTCTACATCATGACACACATCCACAATCTGAAGAATATTGTGATTTGCACTCAGTTCCAGAGCACCAATGTTTATGTGAATGTAATCTTTCAAAAAATCTTCAGCAAGCTGCCTCACTTCTTTTGGCCAAGTTGCACTCCACATTAGAGTTTGTCTGTCAGGCTAAAAAGACACATGGATTTGTTTACCAGGCATTAAAAAAAAAAATTACCCAACAATTTTGTATGTTATATAAACAACAAACTTAAGCAACTTACTCTTATCTGATCAACAATCTTCCTGATTTGAGGCTCAAAGCCCATATCAAGCATTCTGTCTGCTTCATCAAGCACAAGGTAAGTTGTTCTTCTCAAATTAGTTTTCCCACACTCCAAAAAGTCTATCAGTCTTCCAGGTGTTGCAATGCAAATTTCTACACCTGATCAAAATAATTTTAAGAGAATAAAAGAATTATGGTACCAACACAATTCACATCAAAACCTTTCATGGTAGAGAAAAGGGTTGCTACAAACCTCTTTCCAAGTCCCGTATTTGTGGTCCCTTTGGAGCACCACCATAGATGCAAGTGGATTTTAGACGACATGCTCTACTGTATTCAGCAGCTACTTGCTGTACCTGTTGGGCCAGTTCACGAGTTGGCGCCAGCACCAAACACTGAGAAAGAAAAACAGCTGTTAACACATATAGTTGGGAACTAATATAGAATTAACAATTTATAAATGTCATCAGAAAATTTTAAGCAGTTTAGAAGGTAATTAAAAGAAAATTTAGTTGTAATTTGCTACCGCTAGAAACATCTAAAACTTGTCCCATAAAACAAGGTAAATCTTGATTAAACAACCACTCAACATCTAAAAACACCTGTTGGTTCATTTTAGTTCTGTGAAAATTAAAAGGCCATGCAACTTAAATCACATAACATCTAAAATTTGGATCTTTTATATAATCATATAGAGAATTAAATATAAAATGTATACTTACAATAGGCCCATCACCTCTCTCTAGGAATGGCTGATGATTTATGTGGACAATGGCAGGCAACAAATACTAATTAGGGAAGAAAAAAGTTGCATTACAGCCTAAACAAAACTAATTTAAATTTAATTATACTTCTAACTTGAATAACACACTATTTTTCTTAAAAACCCAAACAAACATTGCAGGGTGCACAAACTTTGAATTTACAGGTTTTTGTACATCACTCGAAAAATCTCTTCAGACTTACAGACAGTGTTTTCCCTGATCCAGTCTGTGCTACTCCAACCATATCCAACCCACTTAGAGCAACAGGCCACCCTTGGGCTTGAATAGCAGTAGGTTCAGTAAAGTTCTGCCTTGCAATTACATCCATGACATTTGCTGTAATTAAAATAAGACTAGATTAGGGAAATTATTAAGCACAAAGTGATTCCAGGAAATGTGACCCAAATGAATACTCACCAGGAAAATTTGCTTCATAGAAATTTAGAATTGGTTTTGGGCAGTTGTGACCTCGTACTGTAATTTCTTTGCTTCTCCGATATGTATCAACCTCTTGCTGCAATGTAAAACTCAGTCATGTAAAAATGTGTGCATAAAATTATTTCCTATACTCTTACATAGCTGGCAAATTCCTCATGTTTTACTAAATTTTACTATAAACTGATTTTTTTAAAACAAATGATGCCCCCCCCCCAATTAACTGCAATTCATTATCTCCTGACATAAATATCTACTCCATAAACCAAAGCAGAAGATTGATTAAATCCAGTAAGACTTCGAGAATATCTATTAACAGCTTTCAAGGCTGCTGCTTGAGGATAAAAAAATCTCTTGCTGTTATCCATACCACTTTATCTTTACCAGAGGATAACTTTAGTTTGATCAATACTATACTCTTAAGAGAAACAATTCTAACTTCCCCCCAAAAAGTCAAAACATTTAAATTACTTACTGCTGTGCGCCTAGCCAAATCAGGATGTTCCTGATAAAAATTCTTTTCAAATTTGGGCAGTTCCTCGAGATTCCATTTCTTTTTAATGAGTTTCTCCCCAGGGTTTCCAAATTTCTTTCCAGATAGAGGTCCTCCTCTACTTCCTCCAAACCTAGGGGCCCCAAACCTAGAAGAAAAGATTTAAAGTCTAGGCCTCAAAAACAAACCCTTTAGGATTATTCCTATGCCAGCCAGCCCTACCCTTAGCTAATTTCAATTTTACAATTTCCCCGAGAGCGCGGCGAATCATAACATCCCGTCTCGGCTGTCCGGCCTGGCAAGAACTATCGGCCTAGGGGGGCAAGATTCTGCCAAAACTGCTCGTCAGAACAGCCAAGAGACGGCAGCAGTTAGGAGCGAGAACAGTAACCGAGGCGGGGGGAGAAAGCGCCAACTTCCGAAGGGGAGACAGAGGATAAACACTCGGCTTTATTCACGCCGGGCTCTTCCCAGAGCGCAGGTCTCCCGGCGGAAGGCCCCGAGCTCTGACAGCTCGCTACAAAACCAGGGGAGGTCCCCGGGGAGCCTCATTATGCGCCCGGTGGGTGGGCTCTAGAGGAAGGTAGCTGCGGTTACATAAGGCCGAGGACGGAGGGAGGAGTCGCGGCCCCGGGCGGAGTCCGCCGGGCCGCCTTCCCGCTTGGGCGGCGCTTCCCCCTTTGTCTAGCATTTCACTCTGCGCCACATTTTCTCCAAGCTGCCATTTTGAGCTCCTCCGCCGGGTGGGGTAACAAAGGCGCCGCCGCCATGTCCGGGGCCGGCATTTTGTCTCGACAGCTCCCCCTACATGGGGGAGACCGGCTGCCCCCCGCCCTCCGGCCCCCGCTCGGCCTCCCCAACCGGGGGTGATTAGGGGACCTTTCTGGGGCTCCCCAAATGCCGCAGACTATCCGCCGCCAGGCCCTGCCGGGGGCGCCGTGCTCCCCCTGCTTTGACGTCGCGTTTTCCCGGCCTCCCCAGCTGGGGCCTAACCCCCCCCCCCCAAATCACAACCCAGACGCGAAAATAAATGCTATCAACATAAACCCTTACATGGCTTCACCACAAAGAAAAAGGGCCGCCAGACACGGGCCGATGGCGCCCGCGGCCTCTTGTCGCCGACAGAGCCCCTGCCCACTTCCTCTGGACCCCACCCCCACTGACAAATGTCCGTACTCACCCTCGATCCCGACCGCGGTCTCTGTCACTCGAGTATCCAGACATGGCGTCAATGGTTGCGGTTGGAGGGAAGCAACCGAGGAGAAGCGGGAAATCGCAGGGGAAGGGGGAGAGGTGGCTTCGGCGGTCGCGAGGCCGTGCGGGGGCGGTGGCCGAGGCGGAGGCTGCTGCTTAAACAAGAGGAACCCAAGCCAGGGGAAATGAATGAGGAGCCAGAGGGCTCCCGGCAGCCGGTTTTATACCTGGACCGCCTCCTCCGCCGCAAAGCGCGATGGGAACCGCTCTATGACCTCATCGCCCCACCCCCTTCGAGGAGGGGGAGGGGGAAGACACCAAGGTAACAACACCCGCAGGCGTTCCGAGCGCCGCCATGTTCTAGTCTCTGGTGGCCGTCCCAGCACCCCTCCCTCACCTTAGCTCGTTATTAACTCTTAGCGGCCCACCCGCGAATGTTTCCCTTTCCGTCGCTCCTTCTCTCAGGGAACGCCCTTATATCTCACCAATTCAGGAGTGATCAACCCCACTCTTCCGTTTTCCTCCTCTAAGGCAGACTGTAAAGTATTAACGCCACCGCACCCCCGCCTAGACGTAAGCGACTAAGTGCCACAGTTCACTATCAGGAAAAAGAAGGCGGAGGCTTCTCCTATCACGTGAGCATAACCCCCAACCCACTGGCCGGCAACCGCACTATTTATCCACTCACTTAGGCGGAGGGACACGAAAAGTGTTGTTATCACCGGAAGTCTCCGGCTAGCTCCCCAGGTTGACTGGTTGTACTAGATCGGCTGGCTACTGGGTCTGTCAGACCGACTGACGGCCTGAGAAACCTGAAGCGGGAACAATCCCGCGGGGAGTGGTAGTTGTAGCCCCTAAACCGCTGCCTGGCCGCGTGCGGCGACAGGAAGTGCGGCCAGATGGCCAATCAGCGGTGAGAAGCCGTTTTAACGTCCCTCCATCGCCTGCCCCAGTTACCTTAAGGTTGCTCCTCGCCCCCCCCCCCCCCAGCGCCCCGCGTCGGCCTTCCCCGCCACACTCCTTTCCCTCAACGCTCCCTCGAGGACACCGTTCCTCGCGAGCCTCGTCGGTGTACAGCTCTCGCGGACATGGAGGTCCGGGAGGAGGCTGGTGAGTCTCCCGGCTGGAGCCGACACCCGTGGGGGGTGGAGGGGGGAGCGGCGTGCTCGCTGCGAATGCGCGGGGCTGCCGGCCCTCCCCTTCGCTTCTGGCTTGCGGGGCTGGTTGGTAGCGACAGATGTGTAAAGCGCTTTCCAAGCCTTAAAGCAGTCCTCTCTTCCTCCCCTCCCCACCCCCAGCTGAGCTCCAGAAGTCGTTTTGGGGAACCCCGGGGTCCCTGGGAGGCGTGTTCGGAGGCTGGTTTTGTGTGCTGTCTCCCTCCCCTGGCGGGCTGGCGAGGAGGGGGAGCTCGGTGATCTAACCCGTCACCTTCTTTGCGGCTGGTTTTTACCTTGGAAAAAAAGGTCTGAGCGCCGCAACTGCTTTTCTCACATTATTTGTTTCTTTTGAAAAGGACAGATTTTTGCGATCCGACAGCCGCCAAGTGAGATGGCTGCTCTTCCTGTTGTTAATGCTTGCTGTCTGCGTTCTTGCTTGGGTCTGGGCATCTTAAACTTGATGTGCACTTTTTCTTTTAAAGCTCTACCTGAGGTATTTATGGTGTGGCATGTTTTTGTTGAGGTTTGGCGCTTATGTATTCCGGGAGCTGGCCTTAAGCCGTGGGGATGCGAAGAGAGGCCAACAGCCCCAGCCCTGCCGGTGCGAACAGTCTGGTGGGGAAGACCATTTGTGCCCAGAGGAGATGCAGACAGGATAAAACCAGACAAAGTTCAGTAAAAAGAGAAAAAAGCGTGCCGTCGGGATCTGTCTTCTGGAGTGACCGACTTTGTGCTTGGGTTGAGTTGCTGCTGTCCGGGGGCAGATAGCTACTTTGTGCTTCAGCAGTTCATTATACTAATAATGCCCTAGATTGTAGGCGTTTTGGAAGCTTGACAGTGGGAAGTGAATACAGCTTGTTGTGTCTCTAATGGCAGAAGAATGACCGAGACTTGTTTTCCTATGGCAGTTCACAGTTTCCCCAGAATCAGATTAAGCACCTCCAAGAGCTAAACCCTGGGGATACAAAGACAGAAATGAAATAAACCCTCCCCTCAAGGAGTCTATGGGGAGAAACAATACGTACATAACTATATACAAAATAAATACAAGGGACACCAGCAGCTTCTTGGGAACAGGAAGGACCTTCGTGTAGAAGGTGGTGTTTGTGGAGAAACTAATGGAGTAGTATCTTATGTTCATATTAGAAGGTTGAAAACTATCTTGATACTCAGAATCTCACTATTTCAAAGTTCCTGGTGTTCTATTATTTTTACATCATGAGCTACAATTTAAAGTTGTAATGAAGTAACATTTGGGCTCCCATACAGTATTTAAAATGTAATACTGATTACTTTTTTATTATTTATTTATTAATAAAAGTAGTATCTCAGAAGTAGATTAATTTGCTTAAAATACTAATAAACCTAAGCCTAAGTCTTTTAGGAATTTATAGTCAGATCTATTATTTACAGAGTAACATTTAGAATATGACTTTTCCCTACTCTTATAAATATTTTTAGTTTAAAGACAGCTTTTTGTTTGAATTCCTTATCTACTTAAGTAAACAGGACTTAGTACCTGATTTTTTTAGATTTACTATTTTCTACCTCAATAACATTTTTTACATCCTTTTTTTCCAGAGTGGGTAGCAGTTGCCAATAACCTTCTTTTGAAATGTCACATCTGCCTGAGGATACAGTCTCTTTCTGAGTGTGATGCAAATGTGTTTATTACTCTTTATCATTCTATTTTGGGAGAAGTAGTACCAGGTAAGGATAGCAAGACATGGGGACAGTTTCTTTTCTATATTTTGTCTCCTGGGGCTTTCACTGCAGATAAGTCTTTTTGCAATTACAAAATCTCCTCCTATCTCCTATTTGAACCAAAATGTTACATTCTTGCTGTAATGCCCTGGTGACAAACAGGGCTTTTTCAGTTCTATGATGTTCTGAAACTGTAATACTTTTGTCACATAATGAGAAGGCAGGACTCTTTGGAAAAGACCTTGATTTTGGGAAAGATTGAGGGCAGAAGATGAAACGGATAGATAATGTCATGGAAGCAATGAATGTGAACAGACTTAAAGAGATAGTAGAGGATCTGGGTCCTGAAGAATCTGGACACAACTGAACAACAATGATGTTCTAAATCATTTTGCCTAAATTTAATATCTCTGCTTAATTGTAGCTCTGCTGAATAGATACATTTAAAATGGCACTGAGGTTGTAGAAGATCCAGTCATCATTTAAAGGTTTAAATTTGATTTGAGTTAAAAAAAAAACCCAACATATTTACTAAGGGAACTGGGTTGTTTGTTTTTTTTACCCTTTGAAGTCTAATTGTCTTTCCAAATTTGAATTCTTTATGTCAATACCAGTGTGCTTTTCCCAATGCTTCCTCAGTCGTCTTTAACTTAACCCCTAGACTAGATCCCCTGATCATCCCAGACCTGGATTAATCAAGATTTTCCGAATTTGGTATTTTGCAGTTATAAAACAGTGTTATTTCCCATTCCTTCACAGACCTCATAACTGTCCCTAAGAACCAAGAAGATCATGCACACAATGTACAAGCAATTATTGATTCACTGGCCTTGGATTACTTGCAGGTCAGCTTGTCCCACATAACAGGTTAGTAACATCAACCATCTCAAACTGAATTCAAACAATTATATTTTTCCTGAGGGAATTTTGTTTCTTTGGGCCCTAGACATCATTTAATTGAGCAGAAAAAAATTGCTTAAATGCTAAAGAGTCAAGAACACTAGATTTGTTGTGTAAAGACCTATAATTAATGCCCCCTTATAATTAATATTCTTGAAGTAGAGTCAACAAATATTTATCAATTTCCTGCTCCGTGACAGTCACTAAGATAGGTGCTTAAGTGACATTCATGTAGTTGCAAAGTACTTTACATATAGTCTCATTTGATTCTCACAACAACCTTGTAATAATAATCTAAGTATTGTGGCCATCATAATACAGATGAAGAGACTGAGACTTAGAGAGCTGAAGTGACTGTTTGCCCATGATCATATATAGTAAAACATTACAGAGCTGAATTTGAGTCTTGTATCTCTTCGGACTCTGAAGAGTTTTTTATACTTTTACCACACACTCTCCCAGGCAATTGTCTTTCAGCCACAATTTTCTCATCAAGTCACTTAACCTCTCAGGACTGGTTTCCTTATTAATAAAAATGAGGGGATAGGACAAGTAAATTAATTTGTTCATTTGTTTTCCTTCATTTTGTTTATTTTCAAATATTAAGCATTTGGTGTTTTGCTCCTTGTTAGGAATCAGAGGTAGTAAGTTGAAAAGATCCTTCCTGTCCTGTTGGATCTTACAGACTTGCAGGAAGATAAGACACTAAGGCAGAGAATTATAATGTATATTATATAAATGCATTTAGGAGGTGCAAAACAAAAGGTAATGGTTCAGGGACGGGAAGTAGGAACACTTCGTTTATATTCAATTATAGAAATTCAACTAGAGAAGACAGAAGGAGGGAATTCTAGGCTTAGGAGATAAAATGAAACAAGCAAAGATGGGAAAGTTAACGGTATGTCCAGGAGCAAAAAGTAGGTGCAATCCATCTGGTTTTCCAGCAGCAGGAAATTATAAGAGGTAAGCCTGGAAAGGTAGATGGATAACCATGAATGCCAGAGAGGAGGTCAGACTGTAGAATATGTTAGTATGACATAATTTTAATGTCACAGTTCTGTAAGGTAGTTAGGACCAGCATCTGCATATTTCAGATGACAAAACTGGGGCCAGAAATTAAAGTTCAACTGAGAGTGGAATTACAGTTCACAGTATGGGATGCTGAGCAGCTGAACTGTTCTTCCCCACCCTAGAAACCAGAGACACCCAGTTGTATACTCTGATATACAGTTGTATACCCTGATAGGAAGTGAAAACTATACAATTTTTGTTTTATTGAGTGTTCAGCTTTTTTACTCCTAATTTTTTTTAAACTTTGGTCCTAGGAATTCCGAGCATCAAATTTTTGCTCTAGATGTGCAAATAATAACCATTATGCCATGTTCTTCAAAACAAAAACCTTCTGTATGAACCCTAGTGAGTGGTACTAAATGGAGCTTTATTATTCATTTTAATTATGAGTAAACAGTGAATTCTCTCAGGACCAAAACTTTTACCATTGTTTCTCTTCATGTTGTTTTGTACTCCTGCCAGTACTGAGATAATAAAGTTAAAAGAGTCTTTATACATAAAGGATAGATTTTCAAACATGTATGAAGAAGTAAGCATATAAATCTTATGTTTCATATCCAAATAATGATTATGTGGTAAATATTTACACGGTGTTTTTCATACATTAACTCATGTGATCCACACCACATCACTGTGAGAAAGGTACTACAGGTATTGTTACCCTCATTTTACAGATGAGGAAACTGAGGCCCAGAGAGGTTAAGCAGTTTTTTCCATTGTCACAGTTAGTAAGTGTCAAAGCGGGACTTGAACCCAGGTCTTCTTTATTCCAAGTACAACAGTCGATCAGCTTCGCCAGGCTCTAGCCCAACAGATTGCTCCTGAACAAAGTAGCATCTTCATGCAGGTAGGGACCTATAAATTCAAGTAGATTATATTCCTCTAATAAAACCTCACTTAAATACTTTTATCTTATTAAAAACGTCACTAGAGGACGTGCCATAACAGCCTATTCTCTTAAAAATAAAAGGAATGTTGGCTAAACAACTATATATAAGTGTAATGGAAAAAAGATGAATAGGAAGAAAACCAAAGCATGAGAAAACTTATATAAACTGTTGCAAAAGGAATAAGCAGAACCAGAAAACTTGTATATATAATGATTACAACTATGTAAACAAAAAAATAAAAAACAACCAACCCAGCAACATAAATTGGAAATGAATTCTGAGAAAGTATAATGACCAAGCTTGGCTCCAAAGAAGAAATATGAATGTACTTCCCTCTTCTTCTTTGCTATGTGTGTGTGGGGGTTGGGGTGGAGGGGCGCTAAGGGTAGAAACACTATTATAATGTCACACTTGGTTGATGCGCTAGTTTTACTGAACTGTTTTTTTTCCTCTTTATTCTTTATTACAATGGATAGCTCTTTGAGAAAGGGAGGTGGCAGTAATATATTGTTGTAATATAAAGTTGATTTAAAACCTTTTTTTTCTTTTTGGAGGGCTATTGGGGTTAAGTAACTTGCCCAAGGTCACACGGCTAGGTTTTTGTTTGTGTGTGTTAAGTGTCTGAGGCTTGATCCGAACTCAGGTCCTTCTGACTCCAGGGCCGACGCTCTACTCACTGTGCCACCTCACCGCCCCTTAAAACAATTTTTAGAAGATAATGCTAATAAATTTCAATCAGCAAGCATTTATATAGCACTTACTATTTGCCACGTACTGTTCAACCCTGGGAATACAAAGAAAGGCAAAAAACCATCCCTGCACCTTAAGGAGCTAAATGACTACATGATAAAGCATTTAAAGATTGTTTTTTTTCCTATGTAATAACATTTCAGTACCCAGGTTTTTGCTACACTAGTTTAGGATCTCCTATTCTTGAGTCTTTATTCGAGTGTGTCCATTTCAAGAATGAACATATTTTACATTAATCAAGATATTTTAAAATATTCTGTTTTGTATTTAGGAGAAAATATTGTAAGAGGAAATAAAGAGTCTATTAAAAATCTCTTAGAAATATTTGATGGATTGCTGGAGTACCTTACAGAATATAGTGAGGCATCCTCTCAGGAAAGAGGTGAGTTTTTAAATTGAAAGTGGGTTTATTTTGAAGTGAATGTCTGCTATGACTGTAAAATAAGAGGTTGGGACTAATTGTTCCATAATGTTCCTTCTGTGATTTTCTAACTAGATGGTACTATTTTGAACTTGTTCTGAATACTTAGAACACTTCTAGCCTATCCTTATAAGATCTGACATTTGAATCCTGTTACATTATAAGGTTTCTTAAATGATTTCTCAAAACTAGCATACATAACTAAAATACGTAACAGTTTTTAGTCATCTTACTAAACAGGTTTTATTTGTTGGTTGGGATCCGTTAGTATTTCAGCTTAAAGTTTCTCTGGAAAATTTGTTTTAAGTGAATTTTCAGTAGTTCTGTATTGCCTTTTCTGGCAATGGTAAACATTGGTGCAATACTGTAATTCAGAGTGATGCCTAAAACTGACTAACTGCTCCAAATGTATTTATCAAGCAAGGTTTCAAAGATGGTCAAACCTCTAGTAAGAGACTCTTTCTAAACTCAATCAGAATAAAATACACCCCCATAAATCATCAGTGTTTCTATATAGTAACAACAAAATCCATCAGGAAAAGGTAGAAAAATTCCATAACATATAAAATACTTGAGTGGAGTTGTCAAGATACACAGAAGAACTGCATGGATATAACTACGAAACACTTTTTTTGATCTAAATAATTGGAAAAATACAAATTGTTCACGGGTAGGCTAAGCTGGAGCAGCTAAGTGGCATAGTAGTTTGAGTACTGTTCCTAAAGTCTGGAAGACTCATTTTCCTGAGTTCACACCTGACCTCAGATGCTTACTAGCTTTGTGACCCTAGGTAAGTCACTTAACCCAGTTTATCTCAATTTCTCTATCTGTAAACCACTACAGTATCTTTGCCAGGAAAACCTCCCAAATGTCCAGCAAAGAGTTGGACACAACTAATTAACTTCTATGGGTTTGATTATCTTTATGTAGACAACCCATGAGTATGTCTGTCTCTATGTATATGTGCATATAAGTATATGTATGTAAGTGTGTATGTATTCTTATATGCATATGTATGTATGTATCCAACTCCATGTAATTCCCCTACTAAGAAATCTCTAGTGACTACAAATTGCCTCTAGGAAATAATGATGATTAGTTTTTCAAGTCTGTATAATTTGTTCCTAAGTTATCTCTTCAACCTTATGTATATTATTTCCATTTCTTTACTGCAATCCCATCAAACTGGTTTTCTCCCTGTTTTTCACACATGAAACTCTTCTGTCTCTGTGCCTTTGTATGAGCCACCTCCATACCTAGAATACATTCTCTCCTCACCTCTGCCTCATAGAATCCTTCTCCTCCTTTAAGACATAGCTCAAGTACCTTTTACATGAAGCCTTTCCTGATCCTTACTCCTCTCCCCCACCTACAGTCCTAGGGCTTCCACTCCTAAACTGCCTTATATTCAATTTTTTATTTGATATTTTTAATATTTATTCTGCTTATATATAAGTATATATAACATAAGTATAATATATTATTAACATTGATTCTTCTGTTAGAATGGAAACTTCTTTAAAATAAGTATTGTTTCATTTGTATTTATCTCCAAAGCCTAGCATGATGTCTGGAACTTAGCAGGTGCTTAGTAAATGTACTATTGCACTATTGTTTGACTAACTCAGCATAGTGAGAAGACTCAGTCATTTTTCATATACAAGTCCCAGTGATGACCATGGGGTCCTATGCCACTTCCTCTTGGAGGCTTCCCAGGGGTCCTTGAGGTTATGTTAGAGATTGCTAGAAATCTCTTACCTCAACTGTGGAGTCCTCATAGTCCAGGTACTTGACATAGATTCGTGAATACTGAATACCATGGTTTTCAAATAGGTGCTTGTTTTGCCTCTATCCTGTATATGCAGTTGTCCTTAAATCCACTTGCTCCTTACCTCCTTAAACTATTTAGAACAAAATTGTTACCAATTGGAATCTTCACCAATTGACATAACTATGCTACAAACTCTCTGGGAAACATCGTCTAGAAGTTCTCTCTCTGTTAGCATATATATATTATACATACACCTATTCATGAGATTAATATGTATTTATAATATTAATGCATATTCTGGAATATATAGGAAGTCAGTTGATTTATAACATTAGGACTGTAGGTGTTGCCAGCTCATGACTTCAATTAGAGCAAAGCTTGGCTTTCTTCTTGGCTCTGGGTGTCTGATTAGTGAAACAGCTCACTGATATACTATAAAAGTATCATGGAGTGCTTTGTAAATTTTCTTGAGTGTATTTGAGGAATTAACTTATACAGAAATGGGAACTTAATTCACAAAAAAGGGGAAGAAGTCTTATAAAACAAGGGACTTAGGTTTACAATAGGGGGAAAGTTAAACTTTAACAACTTACTAATAAAAAGTAGCTTAATTAAGTTTAGTCATTCATAGCAGACCTTAGCTAAAATAAAGTCTGATTATATTGAGTACAATTGCATTTCTCACGAGAATATAAATTGGAATTTTAATGTTTCATATAAAACCTTTTGAACTAAAAAATTAAAGGGAAAAGAGTCATTTATGTTCTTTTCCCTCAATTTTTGTAACATTCTACAGTACTAAATTATGAAGTAACCAGTTTTACTTTTCTTCCATATTTGGCAAGATGTTCTTTATTGATTGTCATCAGGTTAAATATGAAATAAAATAGAAACATATCCCTAAAGAAAAGTCTGAAAGTTAACTTGAAGTGGTAGAGTAAACAGAAGTTTCAGTCTTGCACTTGTTGCCTGACTCATCCTGTCCCCATCCTATGCCAGTGCCTTTTTGTTACAGGTGCCATAGTAGTAAGCAGGCCCTACCAGCCTGGAAATGCTTCCAATCTAGTCAAAGAAATGCACATATGTGTCTTATATTTATTATCTGGGAACAAGTCTTAACAGATTTAGAGGGTCTCATCAGAGGATTAGCCACAGAGCAGTTTGTTTTCTGGCTATAACAATTTATTAAACCACATATTAAGCTGTGGGAGGGGCTGTTATGTACATCTTTGGAGGGAAGGGATGTAGGTGGTATGATAAATACTCTCATAATTTGTATTTGTCTTTCTAAGTGTAACAAATATGATGATACTCATTTAGGTTTTGTTTTGTTTTTTAATGTATTTTAAATAGTTGAAACTGACCAAGGAGCTAAAGAATCAATTCAAGGTCTACTTTCAGAAGAACTAGAAGAAAAGATTAGAGAGACCAGGCCAGTGCAGACAGTGACATCATCTGGGAGGTAGCCTTTTTCTTTGTTGACTTAATAAAGCAAGTTTCACTTTTCCTTTTTATTTGGAACAGTTGTTTAACACAGTATACCAGAGTGACAGTGATTAACTTAAACTAGATACATTTATGTACTGTGCCTCAAAATTTTGTAAAATCTTTTTATGAGTAATTGTAAAGTTAATCATGAGCAGCTCTCCTGAGGACTTCTGCTGTGAAGGATCTAATCGCATAGTATAGCCTCTCTATTTATTCAGCAATAAACTAAAGCAAAACTTTCAAGAAACCAAAGCACTACATTCATAACAATATAACATAACTTGTTACTAAGGTGGCCACATAGTCTTAAGCAAAACATAATCATTAAGTCATACATTGGCTGCCAATCATCCTTAAGGGGTAGTGGAAAGTACAAACCCATCTAGGTAGGTCACAAAAAGTCATAATCTCTAAAGTCAACACTAAGTACCCAACTAAAGGTCTTTCATCTTAACTGGAAGCTGACTTCCAGACTCTGTGACTTCTCTTCCATGCTCCCAGCTCTGGCCTGGATTCACAGGTAGGCAGCTCCCCACTCCTGTTCCATATCGAAGCTCATGGTGACTAGTCCACTCCAATCCCTTCGAAGTTTCTGGGAAGACACAGCTTAATAGAGCCACAACAATATTTGCACACAGTAAGCTTAGCAGAGTTATAACAATGTACATGTTGCCGGTACTATCACCTCAGTTCACTTTCTGGTCTGACAAAGTAACACAGACCAACAGATAAGCTTTTGTCTGAGAAATCAAACACAAATCAGCAGTATAGCCCCATGACTTCTGTAAACAGCAGTAAAAGTCCTCTTTTCAAGACTTCCACAAACGGCAGTAAAGTCCTCTTTTAGGACATGGGTCTAAAAACAACAGATGAGGCTTTTGTCTGACAGACCAACAGACAGTGCTACAGCGTGCCAAAATCACAAGCATTCTTGCTCTCTGTTCTGCTTGGTCCCAGCTCATGCTCAGGCTTTTATCTGCTCCACTTCTTCCTGTTGGGTCCTTCCTTTTCCACTCTTTTAGCAAGTTCCTTCCACCATGGGGTCCATGTGACGACATTAGGCCTATTAAGGGCAGGGAAGGTCTCCAAAATCTCCTTTAGGCCTATTAAGAGCAACACAACTTATACTGTTTCTAACAAAGACTTGATATAATCACAGCAGGAGCTCAAAGGCACTTGAATAGCTGAAACAAGGAGCAAAGTACTGCTTTACTTGCCATTACAGTAATTTAAAATCTTCCTAAGGGAGTTTTTGAACCCTGACTTATGTGTCATTTTTCCTAAATACTGATTTTTGTGATACCTTCTGTTTTCCAAATGTTTCACAGTTCCTCATGCATTAAATACAGGGAGTTCTGATTTTTAGACATAGATATTTTGGGGAACCACAACTTAAAGGCTATGACTAAAGTGAAATCCAAATTGTCACTATCTAGGTGCATGACCTTGAGCAAGTCATTTTACTGCTTTTTGGTCTTCAGTTTACACTTCTATAAAATGAGACGTTTGAATTGAATGATCCTTAAGTTTCTTTCCAATTTAAATTCAGTTCAACAAACATTTATTAGTTTGAAAATTGTTGGAAACTGGTGAGCCAGAGAGGACAGGTGACAGAGAAGTCTCTTTATTAAACAGACCAGAATGATCACAAGAGGGGGCCACTTGTCTATTATTGTCATACTTTATATAATTAGATATATAGGAATCCTAGGTTGGAAAACTCTCTTATGGTTTTGACAGGCATTGATGAAATGTGACTTAAGTAAGAAATTTTTTCAGGTCTTCCCAGTCTTCTGATTTTGTTCCATCTTGGGACATAGATGGATCAGAGTCCACTGGTGAATTAATTAGACTTGGAGATACAGCTCACACATTTTCTTTAAGGAAAGATGGTGAGTAATTGAAACTTTAAATGATAATCACATTGTAACCTACAGCCTAATTATAAAGTGGTGAGAAATACTTTGTGATCCAAATTTAAAGACTGATTGACCAACTTATAGGAATGAAATTAGAGTTGACTGTTTTTCATTAATCATAAAATTGTTAGCTAAAGTAATTTAGTACTTTTAAGATAGATTAAGAGGTGAAATGAGAGGTGGTGAAAAGAGAAATAGACTTAGAAAACCTGGGTCTGAGTTCTAGCATTTCGTTGTGATCTTAGGCAAGTCACTAGGATTAAAGAATTTATATAAAGTGTTGTGCAACTGTAAAGCTTTATTCAAATGAGTTATTTTTATTCTTAATGATTTAAATGGCATTTCGTTTCCCATCTCCCAAAATGGTTTTATATGGATCAAATTCCAAACACATTTTCTGCACAGAATTTCCTAAAATAGAGACATTCCATCAGTCAACAAGCATTAAGTGTTTATTGTGGGTCAACAATCATTATGCTAGGCTCTGGAGCTGTAAGAACAAAAAAAATGAAATCATCTCTGTCCTCTAGGGAAGTTAGCATGCACACACACTACGCAAAATAAATACACATATAGTGGTTTTGCATGGGCGACCCTAAGCTTTACAGAGTTAAAGAAGAGTGCAGGGTAGAGTTGAGTATTTAATCTCCAAGGCTAGAAAGATTCCAAAGAATGCTCAGCATGTAAGAGTTAACATGGCATAGTGGATGGAGCATTAAAGACCTGGATTGATTTCCCAACTGTCTGATCACAGGCAATTGACTACTTCTTTGAACTTCTGTTTCTCCTCTGTTATACCTGTAATACCTATACCTCACTGAAGTTTTGAGGAATCAAGTTAGAGAATACAGTTTTGAAATTAGCTACATTAAGATATAAATCCCTATTCTGTTGCCTCATTACTACCTGGAGTAAACTTTGGGTTGTTAAAAGTTGCCAGTGGGGAGCACAAGCTCTGGCAGACTCTAAAAAGGTGGAAAGGATTCAAGTTGAGGTCCAACTGCAAACCACATATCTGTCTTCTTGAGGATTCACCTAGCTAAGGTCATAGAAAATTATCAACAGGAGATTGGCCATTAGGTAATGAATTGCTTTAGCCATAGTAGCCCACAAAGACTGTTAAGGTATAAAAAGATTAGGAACTTCATTGGACATTATCGTGTTCATACTGATGAAATCATATATTTTAGAAGAATGTTGAAATTTCTATATGTTTATCTGACAATGTATTTCCATGACAGAAACAATATTAACAGATGGTTCACTGAGCAAGGAAGCGGGATTAATACAGTCACTAGTAAACCAGCAAATTTAAATGTTGCCTGCTAAAATATGAATGAAATCTTATGTGCAAGATTCTGACAAACTTACTGAACTTTTTCATTTTGGGGGGGGGGAGTGACTTAACCAGCCATATTTATTGATTATCCACACTTATGTACCATAAAGTAAAAGCTATAGGGACAGACAGTAGAAAACCAGCATTGTACTTGGGTTCTAGTCCCAGCTCTGACACTGACTAGCTGGATGACCTCAGGCCAGGCACCTTACCTTCTCCTTCCTAAACTTTTGTTTCGAAAAATGAGGGAATGGCTAGGTGGCACAGTGAGTAGAGCACCAGCCCTGAAGTCAAGAGGACCTAAGTTCAAACCCAACCTCAAGACACTTAACATGAGCCGGGTGGCCTTGGGCAAGTTATTTAACTCCAATTGCCCTGCCCTTCCCCCTCCGAAAAGCAAAAAAAAAAAAAAGAAAGAAAGAAAAAAAATGAGGAGATAGGGTTTTTCTTGGGTTGTGTGTGTGTGTGTGTGTGTGTGTGTGTGTGTGTGTGTGTGTGTGTGTGTGTGTGAGGGGGGAAGGCAGGGCAATTGGAGTTAAGTGACTTGCCCAAGGTCACACAGCTAGTAAGTGTTTTAAGTGTCTGAGGCCACATTTGAACTCAGGTCCTCCTGACTCCAGGGCCAGTGCACTATTCATTGCGCCACCTAGCCGCCCCGAGGAGGTAGTTCTAATCTCATAAGATCAAAGACTGAGCTAGAAGGAGCTTCAGAGGTCATCTGGTCCAGTCCCCTTATTTGGACTTGTCACAGTCACATGGACAGTAAGTAACAGGGCAGGGCTTTGGATTCAGTTCTTTCTACTACATCATGATGCTTCTCATTTTAAACAATGACATCTAGATTAGCTTCTGTGCTGCCCCCTCCTTTCCTTAGAGACCTAGAGCGAATTAGAGACGAGAAACTGGGTTAGAATGTTAGATCTTAGTGTCTAGTATTACCCCTTCCAGGTACAAATTTCCATGATTCTAAGTTACTGAAAATAAAAAGTTACTTTTGTATTGAGGAGACAGTGCAAATACACACATATCTGGAAATTATTTAACCCCAACAAAGCAAATACAATTCATAAAAATGCAGAGAGTTCTCCAGGGATATGTGATCACTAGAAATGGGTTTTTTTAAAAGGTGGGGTTTTAGAGCAAAATTTTTCCATGAGTTGGCTACATACAAAAGCATGATTATAAATAGATTTCATTTGGAGAGTGGGTTTACAGGGCAGCAATGGAAATGAAAAGTCTGATAAGATACAGGTACGGAAAAGGAAGAGAGTCTTACAGGACTGACTTGTTATGATTCAGTATAATAGATAATCTTATAGTGGCTAATATCTTGACATCTGTTTCAAAACTCAGTTAACTTTAATATGCAGATTCATAAAAATATAATACATTTTTAGACTTCAGTAACTATTAAAGATTAACAATATGATCAGGGCCAGGGATATATACACAGTAGTAACAATCTTTACGAGCCCATAATGTCTTATTAAAATAAGCTTTAATGAAGGTTGATGAGATATGAGAATCATGCGGTTTTCTCTGTGTAAGACAGTTTAGGTATGACATTTGTGTTATTATTCCTAACTTTCTGAGCTGTGTCATACTGCCTCATGATCTAGTAGGTGGTAAAGCCAACTTTTCAAACTTATTTTGCCATGTAATCATACTGAAATTATTAAACCGAACTGACAGACAACCTCTTGAAAATGTGTTTCTAAATTTTAGGGCTCTTTCTCTGTCTTGTGTAAAAAGAAGCTCTTGGTTTCTAGTTTGATGACAGAATCTTTTAAGAATTACAATTTTTTTTGTAATTAATTATTCTAGGAATTAAAGAATCACAGAATGAAAAAGATTCAACCTTCCAAGGAACCAAGGCTGAGGAAGGTTTTGTGAACTTTACCTCATGTTATTCTAAATACATAGCAAATAATAGTAAATAGACATATTAAATTCAAGTTTAAACTGTGATAACTTCCTAACTGAGGCTCATGTGTTTGAAAAGTGGTACAGAGTTTTTCTGTGAGCCTAACCTAGTATTTTCTTTTGGTTTCACATACTCAGTACTTCTTATAAATACTTGCTCTTAATTTTAATTCTAATTTCAGCTTCAGACCTCCCTTTTGTAGGCTACATGGTATGTGATCATGCATTGTATAGAGCTATCCTCTAACTCGTAAGGCAAGCTTCTTATCTGACATCATTTTTATCTTCTAATTTGATGTTATTTCAAGTGGTAGTTTTCAAATGTTATTAAATTTATGTACAATTACTTGAAAATGTTCTTAGTAAATAATCAGTGCCCCGTGTTATGTTGACATATCACATATATAAGTTGAGTTGAAATCACTTTATAAATTCTTTTGCAGAAAGTTTTACATAGAATATATGTTGTTTTGTATATGTATACTATTCCCTCTTTCCTTCATCAGTTTTAAAGTAGATTGCTGATGGTTTATTCAGGTAGTTGCTATATATGAACCATTTCTCAATATTTTTTAAAGAATTAGCTGCATCTGTTGAATCTCCAGAAATTTCTTCAAAGAGTCTGACTCCAAATGCTAAAAAATTAGGCGAGCCCATTCGTTCAGCTATTCCTTTGCAGCCACCATACCATCCTCTTGAGCCTCCGGAACCGTGCCCTATGGGAAAAGAATACTATCATTCAAGTCACTATCCCTCAGCCTTAAATGATAATGAAAAGCATGAAAGACCTGTGGTAAGTGGAGAAGCTGCTTTTTATTTTTAATTGACTAAAAAGTATGTGAATATTTAAGGTGTAATCTATTGAGATTTGAACCTTCACTCATTTTCTTTTCTATTTATTATGAAGAAAGTAATAAGGTGAACACATGAATTAGAAAATACATTGATTTGGGGCGGCTAGGTGGTACTGGCCCTGGAATCAGGAGAACCTGAGTTCAAATCTGGCCTCAGACACTTAACTAGCTGTGTGACCTTGGGCAAGTCACTTAACCCCAATTGCCTGCCCAAAAAAGCAAAAAAAAAAAAAATACATTGATTCTTGAATTTGAAATGGTGACCTTGGTCTTAATTTCTTTTTTTTGGCCTTCAGTTTACAGGGTCATTTGATACATTTTCAGAAAGGATTCATAGTTCAGAGCCCTACTTCACATCTGGTAAGAACTAGAGATCTCAAAATTCCTTTTTCATCAGAAATTAATTATGGAAAACCTGATATTTTTGGCTTTGCCTAATTCGTTTCAAGAAAAGTTTGTAGAGTAAATCATTCTTTGGAACCAGGTTTACATAGATGGAAAAACCACTGTTCTTTGGCTTACAGTGCAACCACGGGTGAGACATGTAAGAAGATGATGCCTACACCAAAATGTGGAGGCAGAAGATGGCAGAACAAAGCTCAGGAGAGAAGTAGTCCATTTTAGCCAGAATATAGAGTGCTTGAAACAGAGCAGATTATGATTAGCCTGGAAGGGTAGGCTGTGGGGGGCCTCATGTTATAAAGCATGTCATCCTACAGGCGATGAGGAGCCACTAGAAGATCCCAGTTCAGAACTACACATTAGGGTAATGATTTGGGCAGCAATGTGGTGATGGATTGGAGAGCCGAGAGACTAGAGAAAGGAAGATTAGCTAGGAAACTCTAACAACAAAGGTCTTGAACAGATTTAAGAGAT